>JAOWBW010000872.1:56349-110150 GCA_026119855.1 Campanula takesimana
TTTTTTTTTTTTTTTTTTTTTTTTTTTTTGGAAGAACTGAAGAAATAATGTTGATATCACAAAAAAAAAAGAAAATTTAAATATGAAACGAAAGTATTAATATTAAAAATCAACGACAGTGACGTCCATATGCATAAAGGAATTATAATTGATAAAGAAAATCAAAATCAAAGGTGTGTATGTAAAAGAGAGACAATTTTAAAAAAATACAAGTCAAACCAATTTCATTAAGCATTACTTTCGAGAAAATCTCATAAAAAACCGTGTTTTATATTTGTATTAGCGTAAAACATGTTTTTAAAATGCGGAGTGATATTTTTGTAAATAATTGAAACTTTCTTACAAGTCGCGGTGGCATTGTTGTAAAAAACTGAAACTTATAAAAACTCACTAGACACTTTTTTGATACTATAGGATGCAATTTTCAGTGCTACAATATACATTTTTTAACACTAGGACAAACACTTATTTCGAAACTTATAAAAACTTGCTTGACATTTGTTGACATTGTAACAGACATTTCTAAATACTACAAGAGGCACTTTTTAAAATTATGGCAGACAATTGTTAACATTACAACCGGCAATCATACTACCACTAAAAATGTCTGCTTGAATGTTTATAAGTGCCGGTTTAAATGTTTTATAAGTGTTATATTAGAACATACACTTTCTAATATTAGAACATGCATATGATAATATTAAAACAGATAATCATGAAAAAAACCGTTTATTTTTTTTCATTTTTTTTTTTTGCAAAACAAGTTTTCATAAGAACGACTCTTACTTTTTACTATTTCTTACTTGAAGAAATAATTTTATTTCATTTTTTATTATAAATGTAAATTGTAATTATTTTTTATTAAATTAAGTTGATTTTAAAATTAAATTGACACAGTTTTTTCATATACTCTCTCCATCCCACTCGAATTAAGAAAAAAAAATCACTTTGGGTGTCCCATTCGAATTAGGACAAAAAAAAGTGTTTTATTTAATGAGACTCATATTCACACTCACAACAACTTTCAACTCATTATTCTCTATCCTATTTTCTCTTTCCCACTTCTCTTTTCATACTCACAACATCTACTCTACTAATATTTTTTCCTTAAACTTCGTACCCAACTAAAAAAATACTAATTCAGGTGGGACAGATGGAGGAGTAGACGAAGAAACAAGAAAAACTTGAGTCGATGAGGCGGCGGCATATGGGTGGGGTGACTGGGCTCAGGGGAGAGGCCGGAAGACGGAAGTGAGACGTCTCTAACCGGGCACGTTTTGACTTTTTATTTTATTTTGATTTTTCTTTTTCATTCAAATATAGAGTCAACGAGGGGGTCCACACGGCGTGCGCGCGTGCAGTTATGCTGGGCCCATTGTCTACTCCTCCGTCTCCTAGTAGTCAGAGCCCCGAAAGTGACAGTTTTCTTACATTCCGTCCTTATTAATCATTCCCGAGTTTTCCAATTTGGCATTCCGTGTCTAGGGACAGGATGGCAATTCTACCGAACCCGATCCGCATCCGAGACAATCTGGATCGGGATGGGTGGGTTTGATTACAACTTTCCTAAACTCGGCGGGTTTGGATACGGGTTCGGTAGCTTCATGAGATCCGTCCGTTCCGAACCGCCGCCTGTATCCAACACGTATCCGACCCGAATAGTATTTATATTAGGCTATTTACTATTTTACATTTACTTTCAATCATTATTACTCCCCTAACCTTGAACAAGTGATTTATGAACGGTGGAAATATAGGTTGGGTTAAATATAGGTTAGACTAAAACCCAATGCAATGAAAGAGATGAGTCAGGCAAAAAAAAAAAAACAAAAAAAAAGGCAGCCGGGCGGATTCGGATTTACCCATCGTCGGATACGGACGGGTTCAGTAGCCTCGGGTCGGATACGGGTTTGCAATATCCGGACCGTATTTGAGCAGTTGCCATCCCTAATTTCTGTCCTCCCCAAATTAATTAAACAATTTTCAAAAAAAAAGAAAATAACACTCCTAATGTAATTACTATATTCTGCACGACGAGCTTCCAATTTTTAAATTTTAAGAAATACGGAGTACTGTTTTTTTATTTATTTATTAGTAATACATTTATGTGTTATTTGCTTTAAATATATATATATATATATATGTATTTATTTATTTTTTTGATTTATAATGATTTATAATATATTTAATAAGTACATAATCCTTCTGCCTCAAAACACCTTCCACTAATTTTCTTTTTGGGTGTCCTAAGTCCCCTTTCTTAAAATGTTCAAATTTATTATTTTTCTATTCTCCTTACCTCACTTGTCATACTTACGCACTTAATTTTGGACCCAAATTGTAAATCTCACTCAAATTATCCTACTCACAAACCCGTTCTCACTCACAATACTTTTGAATTTATACACGCATTCCTTAATTCCCGTGCATCTTCAAGATGGTGCAACGTGTTTTGGTACGGATGGAGTATGATTTATGGGAAGCTTAAATGTGAGAACAATTTTCATTGGACTCAAATTCATAAGGATCAGATTTAAAATTTGGTATCAACTTAAAAAATAATATCATTGACTCAAATTCATAAAAAAAAAAAAAGCTTGATCATTTTAGAATCAAGATGACCGCTATTGCAGATGATGGAAAAATATTTATTCATTATGTTTGGTATGAAGAAATTAATAATTCTTAATTTATCCACATTTTCTTCCAATTTTTTCCCCAATTTGAGAGGGTGTGAGGGACTTTGTTAGACCATTTCTAAAACACTCTAAAACTCGAAATTATAGCACTACTTTGTTTCAACAGAATTCTAAACATTGCTCTATTATAGAGAAACTTTATCCGTTGCTCTAAATTTAGTGCAAAGGACAGTGTTGCTCTATCCCATTTTTCCTCTTATTTTTTCTTTTTTTTTAAATTTATTGTTTTTGTTTATAGATATAAACATATTTATTATAAAATATATATAGCCCAATATTATAATGACTATTTTTACAATATTTTTATTTAGTACTCCCTCTGGTCCAAAATAACTGTCGTTTTTTTGTCAATCAGATGTAACTTTGACCAATAATTTAAATAAAAAATAATGATGCTAATAAAAATCTAAAATTTGTAATTGTATTATAATTAATAATACTTTTAATAATAATTTTTAGATTTTTATTAGGATCATTATTTTTGGTTTAAAATTATTGGTCAAACTTACATTTGTTTGACCAAAAGTGACAATTATTTTGGACCAGAGGGAGTATAAAATTTAAAATATTGAAAATGTTTGATGTAAAAATTGCTCCATTATAAAATAGAAAATAGTTAATGTTCCATTAAATTTTTGGAAATTATCTTACCATCTCAATATTAATTTCTAGTGGAAAAATATGTTATTTTATTATTATTAGTAGTAGAATAAATTTATTTTGTTTACTCATTTTGAACCAATGGCGGAGACACCTAAAGGGGAACACCCCCCCCCCCCCCCCCCCCCCAATTTTATATTCGAAATGATCCAATTGCCCAGTCGTTCCGAAGTAACTGTTTTTTACCATTATATTTCACTTTGCCCAAGTTCCATTTTAAACTTTAAAAATTTTTGGGTTCAACACTTTTAAAAAAAAGAATTTGTTTTTATTATAAAATATAAAAAGTAAGGTAAGGTAAGGTATTATGAGTATAAAAAGTGTGTAGGAGAGAAAAAGTAGAGTAGGGAATAATTAGTGAATAATTGTTGTTTGTATGACATGTGAAATCCACAAAAAATTGGATGAAATGGGACAGATGGAGTATATTATAGTTTACTCTCCGTTTCATAATACATGACATTTTAGGAGCAATTTTTGTTCTAAAATATTTGACGACGTTTTACTATTACCAAGAAAGAATTACTATTGTTTACCTATTATACCCTTATTTATTAATTGTGAACTATTTCTTGTATAAGCATTTAAATGCCTAGGTAATTGGATACTTTTAGGGGCACATATGTCTTTTAATATGTATTAATTGCATTTTTTAATATGTGTTAAGAAATCTAAAACGACATGTATTATGAAACATGGAGTATAACTTGAAGATTAAATTAGAAAAAAGATTAATTTAATCACAGTTTTAATTGCCATGCGCTGATAAAATCGAATCGGCGAGCGCCATAATGATTAGGGTCCCTATTTCCTCTTTTGCCACAATAACCCCGTCATTCCCGCGCACTTGAATTTCATAAATTAGTAGCTTATGATATCCTGATCGTAATACATTTTACTCCGTCCGGTCCAAAATAACTGTCTTTTTTTGCATTTGCACAACTCTTAAGAAATGTAATAATTATCATGACTTAGTGACAAAAGTTCCAACTTTACCCCTATTAAGTGTGCAACTTTTTTACATTAATGTCTCACACTAAGATAATTAATAAAAGAGAACAAGTTTCAATGCAAGGATAAAAGAGACATTTAGCTCAAAAATGACAATTATTTTGGACCAAAATTTGGTCCAAAAGTGACAGTTATTTTGGACCGGGGGGAGTACTACTTTTGATACTTTTTTGGTACATGAAATTTAATACTTCCTCCGGTCCAAAATAACTGTCGTTTTTGGACTTTTCACAAAGATTAAGAAATGCAATTATTACGGGATATTAATGGTGAAAGTTCCATGCTTACCCTTATTTATTGTCCATCTTTCTTACATTATTACACTCACTAAGTCAATTAACAAAGTAAAACAACTTCCAATGTAAGGATAAATTAGGAATTTTAATTGTTTTGACCCAAAAGTGACAATTATTTTGGACCTAAAAAATTGCTCAAAAGCGACAGATATTTTGGACCGGAGGGAGTATGACATCTTGAATCTTGACCTTTCAAATACCTGTTGGAATATGCGATTACAATTAAATCGTTTACAAAATTTAAGTTTATTTATATATAATTTCTAGATTTAAGATACGTTTGTTTATATATAATTTCTAGGTTTAGGATACTCTCTCCGTTCGTCCAATAATAAATTTCATATTATTATTTTTCCGTAATGAAATAAATATCAAGTATTGGAATAAAAAATGGATTCAATGCACCTTTATCTTTGTACATCAATGCACAAATACGTAAAACACATTGTTTTAAAGTTTTAACAAATCAACTACGACATTTATTATAAAATAAAAAAAATAGTAACAATTTTAATTGCAAATAAAATTGATAATTTCATAGGGCGGTGGTATTTTTTTTTTATCTGCTATCAAGTAAATGAAAATGAGGAGAATATATGATGTCATGATGACTTAAGTTGAGAGTATGGTAGCTAGTAAGCTAGCTGACAAGATAAAAAAGGGTTTACAAAAGGATTTGGACATGAGGTGATGACCCCTTTAGATTTTCCTTGTGGACTACCAAGATAGAGACGTTGATTCACTCTAAACCAAATACACACCAAATGAAGTCACAAGGTCAACTTATAATTTGTGGTATTTACCAGGGCAAATAGCAGTTAGTGCCCCAAAGTTTCATATAATTTATAATTTAGGTTTTATTGTTCTAATTTAGCAATTTGGTGCCTAATGTTCACATTTTGTGGCGAAACGAGTTTTTTTTTTTATGATAATGGATGGAAGCTGATGCAAGACGGAAATATGATTATATTAATTATTATAATTCTATTGGTATTTTATTATTAGTTAGGTTTTAATTAGTTATTTTATTATTATTTTCGTCATTATTTTTAGTAGGTTAATTTTAGAGAGTTTATTTTTATTAATTTGATTGCTTTGCAATTGTGAGGTTATTACCTTGAAGCCTATTGCCTTGTTGAAGGTGGATTCCTTCGTTTATTCGAGAGCTTCATCACTATTGGTGTTGTTCTTGTCAAACCCTAATTCGTGGATTCGAATTGGGTCAATTAGTCGTTGATTCAATTAATTGCCTATCCGGTTACTTATTTTAATTCCGCTGCAACCCTTTACATCAGAAGCTAACAAAACTAACAAAAATTCTAATGGGCCTATTTGAAACTTGCATTTTTTTACCCATAAAGTTCAATAATTATTTACGTTGACCACATTTTGTTATATATATATATATATATATATATATATATATATATATATATATATATATATATATGTATATATATATAAGAATGTATATTTTAATTAACCCTAAAAAACATAATAAATATCAAAGTAAAATATTGTTTATCATTTAAAATAATAAATTTTTTGTATAGAAGTGAAAATTATAAAAATAAAAATACCTTACACTAAAGTCATTTATAATTCTAATTCCTTAAGTAAAGGGCTAAAATTATGTTTAAAAAAAAGTAAATGGCTAAATTTAGATATTAGTCCATAGATAATGTCTTAATAAACTTCTTTTAACCTAAATTTGCTTGAGAAAAGGGAAGATAAAAAATCAAACATAAACTTCTACCTTTTTCGTCTCCTTCCCCCACCCCACCCACACACACACACACACACCATCCACCGGACACCTTCACATCTCTTCTTCTCCCATGCTTTCTCTTACTCCCACAATGCCAACTTGTCTTTCTGGGTAATAAATGAAATTTTTAAAGAAGCTCGTTAACTTTTTCGTTAATTTCATTAGTTTTCATCCATGACCATCCAAAAAAGACCCATTTCGCCACAAAAGGTGAACATTAGGCACCAAATTGCCAAAATTGGAACATTAGGACCTAAATTGCAACTCATATGATACTTTGGGGTACTAATATGCTATTTTCCCTATTTACAACTCCTTTCCAATTATACTTTTTCTCAGATGTCCCAAATAGTTCCATTGTTATCATGTTTATTTCAATAATATTTTTATTCTCATGTTATCGAAAATTAACTAGTCAAACTTTAATTATATAAACAGCTGCGTGTTAAAGTAATGATCTCATATCAAAAATTAACTAGTCAAGTCTTGACTATATAATGATTTAGGGTCACTCCCCTCATAACCAACTGGTGAGCATCATGTATAAATACTAAAAGTACGTAGTATTCTTTACAAAAAATAAAATAAAATTAAAGCTACTTTGTAATAAACAGCTTTCTAAAAAATAACACAATTTTCATTAAAATAAAAACTCACTTAAATATTTTGATTCGATGAGCATATTTTGTGGATTTTTCGATTAACTTTTGTAAATGAATTACTCCCTCCGTCCCATACTTATCGCTACCAAATGGAAGTGTACGGTGAATTAAGAAAATATGTTGAAAAAGTAAGTATTGTGAGTGGGTATGAGAGATAAAATTGATAAAGATCTACCTAACGAAGATCTCCCTCCGTGACTTGGAGTGCACGTCACTCTCGTGACCTAGGTTACAAGCATGAGAGTTATAGTTATTCTGTATTCCTTCTTTAGACTAGTTTCCTAATTGTATTCAATAATTCTTTCTCTCCTCCTATGTATATAAAGGAGCAACATATGTGAATAAAAGTTTGAGATGTCTTTACACAAAATATTATTGTTTATTATGGTATCAGAGCATAGATCCAATTTTTTTCCCTAGCTTCCATGGCCGAATCCTACCTTCTTCCCAACCCAGCCGAACCCGACAAACAACTCATCGCCATTTCCCTTTCTCATATACTTAAAGTTAGTGAATAGTTGTTGTGAGTGGTTAGTAGAGAGAAAAATAAACGTTTTGAGTAAGTAGCAATAAGTATGAAACGCACAAAATAGAAATAAGTAACGATAAGTATGAGTCGGTGGGAGATGTCAATTATTTTGAGAAACATGATTGGCGATGCTGAGAAGTCAACATAAATGCACCAGTCAAACAAGTCAATTATGAGATGTTCATTAGTTTGTGAAAAATGTTTGGGGGGAGGTAAGATTAGACTTGCACCAAAAATTGTAAAAGGTCAATTTCAACGAGCCTTTTGCATCGTCTTCATCCATCCAATTCTGACAAGCCATCTTTGAGGTCAACGGGGTACTAGAGTAAAACACGCACCGCGTATATCACAGTCCAACCCCCCATCATTGCCTTTGTTTACTTCACGACTTAGATATTTTTACCAAACTTTTGCACACATTTTTATTAGAGCAATAATAATGTTAGGGGCACAAAACAAAGTCACAAAATTATGCTCACACAATGAGGTGGCGATATTTTATTGGTCGTAGTGATAGTGGATCCGCCACACTTTAATTAAAAATACCAATAAAATCACTACACCTAAGATTTTGTGAGTGCGATTTTGTGCACTTTTTGTGCCCCTAGTATTATTCTTTTTATTATCCACACGAAAACTTGCGTGTAAGACGGTCTCATACATAAGATAACACGGGTCTTGTTGAGAGAGCAAATGGTTTGCCCCCAATGAGCAGGGCAGGCAAACTCATTTCCTTTTTCAACGAAACCCGTCTAAAATTAATACTACCTCCGTCTCAGCTCAATGTGCACTTTTACTGTTTATGTGATCAATTCATTTGAACTTTAACCGTATTTTAGTGAAAATCTAGCTATTATTATACAATTTTAAATGTTGTTATTGTTTTATTGTTAGGAATAGTATCAATAACATCTTTCAAAATTGCATAGAGATATATAGATTTTCATAAATTAAGGTTAAAGTTCAATCAAGTTGATCAAAAAAGTCAAACAGTACACATTAAGCTGAGACGGAGGCAGCACAAAACTTGAATTCTGTATATATCCCTTGATTGGTGCAGAATCCTTCATTCCTTCTCTACTAAAAAATAATACTCGTATAAGGTGTATTTAGACATGCGCTGGCATTAATTTTAACACTAACACTAACAATATTTAACATATGCACTGATACTGTTTTAACACATTCATTATATAAAAATAATATCATATCATCAGAGCAATATACAGAATAATTTAATGTAAATGGGGATTGTTTTTCATCATAGCATTATACAAAGAAGAATTCATTGATTAAAAAGATTGGAATACTTGTTTACTGAATTACAATACGGCGTAGAATGAATAAATCAAAAATAAGTGTCACAAAGTGGATCACGTTGTTAGAGAAAATATGAAAAAACTAACAGAATAATATTAAAGAAAACAGAAGCATAATTTAAATAAATTAAACCACTAAACAAAAAAATAAAACCGAGACTGTAAATTGCCCGAGTCGTGTGAAACACACTCTCCTTAAAGCAATTTCGTCCCCTCACCAAATTGTGCTTGAGGATTTGTCGGACGGTTGCTTCCCAGGATGAAACGGCGCGGACCGGAACGTAAATGCACAAAGGAACTTCCGGCGAATTGATACTGAGCTTGGTCTTGATCACCACCAATGCAGAATGCAGGAGAGCAATAGAAAGAGAGATTTATCAATATGCAACAAAAGAAGATTGCAAGGGACTGTTGGTGGAACATTTCGTGTTTGTAAACTGGTGGTGTAGGTCTGTTAATATAGTACTCAAAGATAAACTGAAGGGAGGAATTAACACAGAGTTAATTGGAAGCCTAAGTGTTTCAGTTTACCAAAACTGACTAAGAAGCTCAAAGGCCTGGACTGTCTAATTTATTTTTGTCCAAAAAAAATTTTCTTAGCAAAATGTGGGTTCGCGCGAGCAGCCCATTTCGGGGCTCCATTCGTGTCCGCAGGACGCGCTCGCACATGAGTTCGGTAGCCGGTAGGCAAATCGGGCCCTTGATTTGCACCCCCACCTGCGCACCTGTGCGCGAGAGAGAGCCTCTATGCCACACATTCATACCACTATGGAAAGCATAGTAGTATATAAACTTACCCACTTTCACATATTTTTCCAATGTGGGATAACACATTATCCCAATTCCAACCCACTTACTTTGAGCCTTCATATCTCACTCATCCCTTAACCAAATTGGACAAATGAATAATCAATCTTCATGTCCTCATGGAGTAGAACACACACCAACAAACATTTTGTCATTTCGACAAATAATTCATTTAAGAAAATACTCATTATTTCCTTCAAAACACATTTTTTTCCCAACAATCCCCCACATGAAGGAATAATGCGGAATATGGTGATCAAGTCCGGCAGACGAAAACTTGCATACGATAGATGTGGGAATGCCCATTGAATCTTCGCTCGTACAAGCATATTTACTCTACTCGCAAGTCGATAGACGCGATGTCCTTGAATCGTTATGCTTTTTGTGTAGCCGATCATATGTTTGACACAAGTAACGTCCTAACTCATTTCAATTCTCATAGTTATGTTTGTTTATGGCCCTGAACATAAGCCTGGTTATGTGAGAGGGTCTAAGAATTGAGCCTCACACAATTCTCCTCGAAGCGGCCCCACTTCTTTCTCACATAGGTGATTCTTATAAGTAACCCGTATTACCCCACTCGAATTTTTCGACGCGTAAGAATCATTAAAAGCCAAATGCTTATCCTCATCATTTCGGGATGTCACTAACCGGAACGGACATGGGGTTGGTTCCCCCACAGTGACGCGGCAAGTCTTTTAACAGTTAGGTTGGCCCATTGAATCTAGTTCTTGGGATCTCCAGTCATCTAGATTGGGTTTTCCACTGTGTTTAACTTTTAAGTGGCTTAAGTCCCATTCCCCTCGCTAAACTTTCAACTAACTCTCTATTTAACCCTTTGGTTAATGGATCCGCTAAATTTTCCTTTGACTTAACATAGTCGATGGAAATTTTACCAGTTGAGAGTAGTTGTATAATGGTGTTATGTCTTCGACGTATGTGTCTAGACTTACCATTGTACATATGATTATGTGCCCTTCCAATTGCTGATTGACTATCGCAATGTATACATATTGGTGGCACAGACTTTGTCCATCTTGGAATATCTTCTACAAATTGGCGTAGCCACTCGGCTTCTTCACCACATTTATCTAACGCTATAAACTCAGATTCCATTGTGGATCTAGCTATAACCGTTTGCTTAGAAGATTTCCATGATATAGCTGCTCCTGCTATTGTAAACACGAATCCGCTCGTAGACCTTGAGTCTTTTATATCGGATATCCAATTAGCATCACTATATCCCTCAATCACAGCTGGATGTCTAGTATAGTGTAATGCATACTCTCGAGTGTGTCTTAAGTACCTTAGTACTCTCACTATACTTCTCCAATGCTCCGCTCCAGGATTGCTTGTATATCGGCTCAGTTTGCTAACTGAGTATGCAATATCTGGCCTTGTACAACTCATCAAATACATTAAACTTCCAATGATTCTCGAGTATTCAACTTGAGAAACTGGTTCGCCTCTATTCTTTGAGAGATGTTGACTCATGTCGATTGGGGTTCTAGCTATAGCTAAATCATCCTTGCTGAATTTTTCAAGAATTTTATCCACATAATGTGACTGGCTTAAAGCAAGTCCATTTGAAATTCTAGAAATTTTCACGCCAAGAATTACATCAGCTAAACCCATGTCTTTCATGTCAAACTTTGAGTTCAACATATTCTTTGTAGATTTTATCATCTTATCACAACTTCCTATGATAAGCATGTCGTCTACATAAAGACACAGAATGACGTAGCCATTTTCCGTACTTTTAACATAGACACATTTATCACATTCATTTATTTTAAATCCACTTTCCAACATGGCTTGATCAAACTTTTGATGCCATTGTTTTGGTGCTTGTTTCAAGCCATACAAAGACTTTATTAACTTGCACACTTTCTTTTCTTGCCCCGCTGGCGCAGAAAACCCTTCCGGTTGTTCCATATAAATTTCCTCTTCTAACTCTCCATTTAGAAAGGTTGTTTTAACATCCATTTGATGTACTTCAAGATTCCGCAAAGCAGCTATGGCAAGTACCATCCTTATAGATGTTATTCTCGTGACCGGAGAATACGTGTCAAAGTAATCAAAGCCTTCCTTTTGCTTGTAACCTTTAATTACAAGTCTTGCCTTATACTTGTCGATTGTTCCGTCCGTCTTCATTTTCTTTTTAAAAATCCATCTATAGCCTAGTGGTTTACTTCCCGGAGGAAGATCCACTAACTCCCAAGTGTGATTTTGTAAAATGGAATCAATCTCACTTTTTATGGCCTCTTTCCACAAAAGTCCTTCCGAAGATTCCACGGCCTCTTTGTAACTTTGTGGTTCACCTTCAAGCATATAGGTTAAAAAATCCGGGCCAAAATATTTTTCTACCCTACCTCGTTTGCTCCGTCGAGGTTCCACCTCTTCTTCATCATTTCCATCATGATGATTTTCTTCATCTCCTTCTTCTTCTATTGAATCATGTGTTCTTTTAGACGAGCTTGCTTCGTCTCTCTTACATGGAAACACATTTTCAAAGAAAGAAGCATTCCTTGATTCCATTATAGTATTCTTGTGTATATCTTCAATTTTCGATTTATGCACAAGAAATCTATAAGCACTACTATTGTGAGCATACCCAATAAATATGCCATCAATAGTTTTTGGTCCAATTTTCACCTTTTTAGGTGGTGGGATTGCAACCTTCGCAAGACACTCACACACTCGCAAGTATTGGTAAGATAGCACTCTTCCATACCACATTTCGTAGGGGCTCTTATTTATTTTCTTTCGAGGCATTTTATTTAACACATAGTTAGCCAACAATACGGCTTCACCCCACATGTTATCCGGTAGCCCCGAACTAATTAACATGGCATTCATCATGTCCTTTAGAGTCCTATTTTTCCGTTCCGCAACTCCATTGGATTGTGGTGTATAAGGCGGTGTTGTTTCATGTTTTATTCCATGTTGAGCACAAATACCTTCAAAAGGAAATTCATACTTACCACCACGATCACTTCTAATGACTTTTATTTTCCGGTTAAGTTGATTTTCAACTTCATTTTAATAGAGAACAAATTTTTCTATTGCCTCATCTTTATTTTTGAGAAGATACACATAACAAAATTTTGTACTATCATCCACAAAAGTCATAAAATACTTATTGCCCCCTCGTGATTGTGTTGACTTGAAGTCACATGAATCCGTGTGAACCAAATCAAGTGGTTCATTATTTCTTTCAATAGAGTGGAACAGAGGTTTTGTGAATTTTGCTTCAACACAAGTTTCACATTTATATTTGTAGTCTATTTTACATTTTGGTATGCAATTCAAGTTAATTAATCTACGTATAGTATCATAATTAACATGTCTTAATTTACCATGCCACAAATTAGAGGACTCAAGCAAGTAATAAGAAGAATTATTCATTTTATTAATTTTTGGCTTATTAGCCATTACATTTGCAACCATACCACTAGGCTTATTAGCCATTACATTTGCTTTCACAACCATTCCACTAAGCTTGAACATACCATCACTCACATAGCCTTTGCCTACAAACATTCCACTCTTAGACAATGTCACCATATCGGATTCAAACACAACACGAAACCCGTGCTTAACCAAAAGTGAACCGGACACTAGATTTTTGCGGATGTCGGGAACATTAAGCACATTACTAAGAGTCACCTCTTTTTCGGAAGTCATTTTGAGCACCACATTCCCTTTACCCTTCACCTCGGAGGTAGCCGAATTTCCCATAAACAATGTTTCTCCACTTTCAAAAGCTTCAAAAGTACTAAACATGTCCTTGTTGGAACAAACATGTCGAGTAGCCCCGGTGTCGATCCACCATTGATTTGGGTTTGAACCCACCAAATTCACCTCGGAAATTACCGCCACTAAATTCATATCGGCAACTTCATTTGTCATAACATCAACCATATTAACTTGCTTCTTAGGCTTTCTACACTCGGAGGACTTCTGGCCCGCAATACCACAATTATAGCAAGTTCCAACAAATTTCTTCTTTGAAATTCCTCCTTTAGCCTTCAAACTAGAACCTTTTCCGGACACAACTTTAGCTTTCCCTTTATTCTTGGAACTACCACCACCATGCTCCACCACATTAGCTTTTGCCACAAGAAGGTGATTCAACTTCTTTTCCGCAACCCTATTCTCTTCCTCAATACGGAGACGAATAGCAAGCGCTTCCACATCCATAGTCTTTCGCTTATGTTTTAAATAATTCTTAAAATCCTTCCAAGAGGGAGGCAACTTTTCAATGATAGAAGCCACTTGAAAGTTTTCACACATCATCATTCCCTCAGCAAGAATTTCATGAATTATAACTTGCAACTCTTCCACTTGACTCCTAACAGTTTTAGAGTCTACCATCTTGTAGTCGAGGAAACGGCCTACAATAAACTTCTTTGTACCCGCATCAATCAACTTTGTACTTATGCTCCAAGGATTACCATAACTCCTTTGCTGTCTTCTTCACACTAAACACATTGTAAAGTGTATCCGACAACCCATTGAGCACATAGTTTCGGCAAAGAAACTCCGAATGCTTCCAAGCATCAAGAGCGATTACGGCTTGCTGATCAGCCTCGTTTTCACCCAACATAGGCGGATCTTCCTTGAGAAACCTTGCTAAATTCAAGGTAGTCAAATAAAAGAGCATCTTTTGTTGCCAACGTTTGAAATCTTGGCCAACAAATTTCTCCGGTTTCTCACTATGATGAGCCGGAACAGTTTGAACAACCACATTCCTTAAATTGGTTTCCTCACGATGCGTATCCTCCGTACGAGGAGTCTCGGAATCCTTTCCCGAACCAGTTGCAGATTTGTTAGCATTGCTCGAGTCAGTAGTCATTTCTGAAACGAAACCAAAAGCTATTAGTTACTGTTTTATTTCCCGTTTTCTGTTCAGTTTTTTTTTCCTTTCCCGTTCTGTTATCCTTCGAAGAAGGAATCGGAAATTGCTTTAAGATTGTTAGATAAAATATGAAAAAACTAACAGAATAATATTAAAGAAAACAGAAGCAGAATTTAAATAAATTAAAACACTAAACAGAAAAATAAAATCGAGACTATAAATTGCCCGAGTCGTGTGAAACACACTCTCCTTAAAGCAATTTCGTCCCCTCACCAAATTGTGCTTGAGGATTTGTCGGACGGTTGCTTCCCAGGATGAAACGGCACGGACCGAAACGTAAATGCACAAAGGAACTTCCGGCGAATTGATACTGAGCTTGGTCTTGATCACCACCAATGCAGAATGCAGGAGAGCAATAGAAAGAGGGATTTATCAATATGCAACAAAATAAGATTGCAAGGGACTGTTGGTAGAACATTTCGTGTTTGTAAACTGGTGGTGTAGGTCTGTTAATATAGTACTCAAAGATAAACTGAAGGGAGGAATTAACACAGAGTTAATTGGAAGCCTAAGTGTTTCAGTTTACCAAAACTGACTAAGAAACTCAAAGGCCTGGACTGTCTAATTTATTTTTGTCCAAAAAATTTTTTTTTAGCAAAATGTGGGTTCGCGCGAGCAGCCCATTTCGGGGCTCCATTCGTGTCTGCAGGACGCGCTCGCACATGAGTTCGGTAGCCGGTAGGCAAATCGGGCCCTTGATTTGCACCCCCCTTGTGCACCTGTGCGCGAGAGAGCCTCTATGCCACACATTCATACCACTATGGAAAGCATAGTAGTATATAAACTTACCCACTTTCACATATTTTTCTAATGTGGGATAACACATTATCCCCATTCAACCCACTTACTTTGAGCCTTCATATCTCACTCATCCCTTAACCAAATTGGACAAATGAATAATCAATCTTCATGTCCTCATGGAGTAGAACACACACCCACAAACATTTTGTCATTTCGACAAATAATTCATTTAAGAAAATACTTATTATTTCCTTTAAAACACATTTTTTTCCAACAGACGTAAACATGAGTTTAGCAAACATACTAAAAAGTCAATATTATGATATCTATTTTGAATTATTTAAGGATATAATGTATAAGACTTTTTCACATGTATTAATTATATTTTTTAAGAATTGTGCAAGTGCTCAAAATGACATCTATTTTGAAACGGAAGAAGTATAAATTAAAGGGTTAATGACAATTTAGACCCTGAAGTACCATACCACCCTTCCAAGCGAACTCTGATATGTTATTTTTGTCAAATCGGTTCATGTTTTAAAAATTCGCCAAATAAGGCCTTTTTGACGGATTTCGTTAGAAAGTCAGTTATGTAGCATGTGCCATGCACGTGACTAACGGAATTGGGTGACTTTGAATTGATATTAGCTATTAAGGGGCCTAATGAAAATTCCAAATTCAAAAGGGCTGAAATAAAAACAATTATCAAACTTTTAAAACAAATATTATTAAAAGAATATTTCATTGGATATAAATAAGTAATTACTTCTTTAATTATTATATTAATATTGTAAAATAATTTTTATTTCCAAATTTTATGTGAGGAATATAAATAATTAAAAAACATTATAATGATTTAAAAATGAAACAAAAATATAGGGATAGTTCCATATTTTAATTAAATATGGAGCATTTCTTTGTGATAATTAATTTTTATTTTCAATTTTTTATTAATAATATCTATATCCACAAATTTTGATAGTTCTAAAATTTATATTTATTTCTTCAGTAAAAATTTATAAAAAAACACAAACATTTTAGATATAAACAAATCAGTTCCTTAACAATTTTTTAGCATATTATTCAAAAGATTAAAAAAAACCCACTTTTCATCTAGAAAAGAAAAAAAAAAAAGAAACCCAGTCAAACTCCGGCTAACCTCCCACCCATTTCAACAAATTCAAAGCAAAATGAAAAATTAACTATTTTATTTTCCATTCTATTACTTCTTAATTACTCTCTACTTCCCAAAATAATTTTTATTTGGCTATTTTTAATTTTTTTTTTGCTCGGTTGATAGACCGGTACGTATAAGGATTACTCCCTCCGTCCCATCCGAATTAGGATTTTCTCTCCCGATACGGGGATTAAGGAATAATAGTATTATATTGTGAAAAGTGATAATGAAATTGAATTAAAAGATTTAACATTTATGATTAAGCACTATTTTCAAAGCTTTTTTTATTGCTCTATACCAATTATACCCTTAAAAATGATAGTGAATTATCTCTTACCTAACCATTTAATTACCTAGGTAGTTGAATTACTTTAGGGGTATTTGGGACATCTTCACATGCATTAATGACATTTCTTAATATGTGTGAACCACTCCAAAACGACATCTATTTTGAGACGGAGTGAGTAATGAAATTCAAAATACAAATTTTACATTTCAACCAAATTATCATCACCATTCTCTCCACCATTACTACCACCAGCCCACCACCATTACTACCACCGGACCACCATAAACCCACCAGAGCATTCCCCTCCACCGACGTCACAGAGATCAAGTAAACCCCCTTCGCTCTAGCACATGGCACAAGTCACAAAATCTCCTCAGTATTGCCGATCTTACTAAAGAGAATCAATATATCAGATCCGGAGAGAATGCCAATGTCGCCGTGAAGAGCCTCGGTTGGGGACAAAACACATATCTACTGCCAAGGGAGACTAGGGTTTGTGAGATCTTTTGTCCGACGAAGCCGGATTTGCCGACGCCGGAGAAGAAGATGGTGCCGGAGGAATTGAGGAGGGTTTGGGTGAAATTGAGGATTTGAGATAGGTCTAGGTTTTGGAAAAAGAAATTGAGGTATTTTTGTTGGGATTTGAAGAGATTGAGGAGATTGTTTGGGTCAATAGTGGTGGGGGGGGGGGGGTTTGGAGGTGGGAAATGATAGGTCTTGCAATGGTGGGAGAGACCCCATTGTTGTGGATTTCTCTGCAACTCTGTGTGTGTGTGTGTATTGATGATGATATCGGTGGATCGGGTTAGGGGTTTTGATTTGGGGATTGTGAGCAGGAACGGCGAGGAGGTTGTTTTCGGCGGTTATTTAGAGGGGAGTGGTGAGGGAGATCAGAGATGATGAAGTTCGCCGGTGGGGGAGAAAGTGGCGATCTGAATTAGAGAGAGAGAGAGGAGAGAGAGAGTGTGTGTGTGTATGTGTGTGTGCGAGTGTGTGTGTGTGTGTGTGTGTGTGTGTGGCGGAGGAGGAAGAAGGATATAGTTTTTTTTCATCCCTTAGTTTTTTAAGATGTCATTTATAACCCCTTCAAACTTAATCTCAATTCAAAGTCACCCAATTCCGTTAGTCACGTGCATGGCACATGCTACATAACTGACTTTCTAACGAAATCCGTCAAAAAGGCCTTATTTGGCGTGTTTTTAAAACATGAAGACCCGATTTGACAAAAATAACATATCAGGGTTCGCTTGGAAGGGTGGTATGGTACTTCAGGGTCTAAATTGCAATTAACCCTAAATTAAAAGATCTACTCCTAAAAAATACTGTTGGATAAGATATTATCACAAAGTGGACTAATTGGTTATTTAGGTGGCGTTTGTTTTTTTTAAGTGTTAAGTCCTGAAATCTGAATTCACATCTGAATCAATAAGAGGCAGCGTCTGAAGACTGAATTCTGAATTATTCAAGCTGTTTGTTTTTTCATCTGAATTCACATCTGAATTGTTTTTTTTTTTTTTAAGTGTTAACCTTTTGAAATATTATGTATAAGCATGAAAATTAATGGATAATAATGGATTTTTATTTGCTAAAAGAAAAGTGAAAAAGCATTTTAATTATTGTTGCTTCTGACACCATTCAGACTCTAATCAGACTTCATTTTAGGTCTGATTCATTCAGACTCCATTCAGATCAAAAGTCTCTATTCAGATCTAAAAGCTGAAAAAAAAAACAAACAATCTGAATTGGAGAAGGTCTGATTCGCTAGACATTCAGACTCCATTCAGATCTGAATGAAAAAAACAAACAAGGCCTTACTCGTTTTATTGATGTGATTGTAGAGTGATCAGATTTTCATTAATTAATACTCCCTCTGTCCCTAAACGAGTGTCAATTTTCAAGAAATTTTTATCCTAAAATGGGTGTCTTTTTTTAGCATAACTTTGTCCCTAAATGTTTTTTTTCGAAAAATTTTTCATCGGTTTCTTTATACGTGCAAAACTAAGTGTTTTGAAGGGAGATTACAAGATTATATATGAATCTTTGCCACCAAAGTATACAAAAATTTGACATTTTCAGATGTCTCTTAAAATGAAATTTAGACACTCATTTAGGGGCAGAGGTAATAATTAATTAATCATGTGGATCACGTAAACATGAGTTTAGCAAACAACTAAAAAGTCAATATTATGATATTTGTCAACTGAAATTATCATAAAGTTTGACTCGATGGGAAGTGACCCGCAAACTTAATGGTCCACATAGGTTTTTCACAAGTTTGACTTTTTTTGAGTCAACCAAATTGTTAGTACTTGAAAGCCATCTTTGGCCAACTCTTCTTTGATTGTAGTTCATATTACTTCCGAGTTCCAAGTTTATGATCATGATTTATTTATCTTAATTAATTATACACGACTTTAATGAAAAGTTATTTTTTCTGTTTTTTTAAAGCTAATTGTGTCATTTTTATTTTATGATCTCGTGATCTAATCTATTCAACATAATTGTCTTAAACTTTTAGTAAAAATAAAATAATAAACTTGAATAAAGAACAAGATTTTGTGTGGTTCACTAATAATATACTAATTGAGTCCACTGGTAGAAGAAGAACAAATTTTATTACGAATGTAAATTCAAATTACAAATTATAATAAGCTATCAGAGATATAATAGAATATGTACTTCACTCTTTTAACCGAAATAAAAAACCCTATACAAACTTCGCCCATAAATACAAAATTCAAGCACAATTAAGAAATAACTCATACTATCACGTCAGGGGCGGAGGGGCATCCCCGCCCCAAGACCCCAGGCTAGGGCCCCTCGCCCCTAAACTCTCAACTCGCTGACCGGGCTGTAAAACCCTATTAATTTGCGCTGTACTTCATTTCATTCATGATTTATGATAGATATTTTCTGTGGCATATGTGCTTCAGTAGTGATGAATAATGGAATGCCTCTTTAAGTTTTGCGTTACAAATGGGAAAATTAATGAAACTCCCTTTTGTCTAGAGTCCTTAATTATCTAAGCCTCGAAAAAAGTTGTAGTTGGTCTCCTGTAAAACGCGTTTTTCCTAGTGGTTAGGAAAAACGTATTTTTCAAAACCTTCTAGCTATCACTTTCAAAGATTCTGGTTATCAATCTCATATCCAGAAGACTTTATATTGATATCCAGAAGGCTTTATACTGATATCCAGGACCCTTCTGGCTATCACTTTCAAAAGTTCAGGCTATCAATCTCATATCCAGAAGACTTTATATTGATATCCAGAACCCTTCTGGCTATCACTTTTAAAGGTTCTGGCTATCAATCTCATATCCAGAAGGTTTTATATTGATATCCAGAACCGTTGAGAAGTTCCGATTATTTACAAAAATGCCACCGCGCGTTTTTTAAAGAAGTTCCACATATTTACAAAAATGCCACCGCGTTTTTTTAAAACACGTTTTTCCCAGGAGTTAGGAAAAACGCGTTTTTCCCAAGATTTTGTAAAAAAGTTGTCCCAGGCAAAAATAAATTACGTAGTAGCTAGTAGTATGTGCTTATTAATTTTAAACAAAAATGATATTTACCACATGTGAAAGTCATAAAAAAATCGATATTCATCCACAATTGTAGAGCTTTTTTAAAAAGTTTTTTTATGACTTTCACATGCCACATCTTCACCAAGTCACAAATAAAAACTTAAAACTTTTTCCACAATGGTAGAGCTTTTTTTCTAACATGGGAAGTTGAAGAAAATTAATGCAAATGTCCATTACAAGAGCTTTTTTAGAGCTCTTTCTAGAAAGAGTTGCTCTTTAGTAAAGAGCTTTTTAAGTAACTCTACAATCAGGGACGGACCCAGGAATTTCATTCAGTGGGTGCAAAAAAAAAATTAGCGTGTTTGTAGAAAAAAGAAAGCTTTGTTTAAGCATTTGCTAATTTCAACCCACTATTATCTTCTTATTGTAGTAGTTTACTTGGAAAAAGAAAGCTTATATCATGAAAAAGAAAAAAAATGCTATTAATGTCAGTTAAAATGATGGTTAAGGATTATCTTTTTGACATTAGTATGTTTGTAGAAAAAAGAAACCCCATTTATCACAATAGAGGCAAAAAAAAAAACATTAAAATAATATTGTCTATAATAATTAAAGTGATACTAAAAGAACTCAATAAAAACTTTGCAAAAGGTTCATTTATTAGAGGATTAAAATTATGTCAAATATTTGGTGTAAATGGGAGTTGAACCCACGTAAAATGGAGAGAGTGTTGACATCCTAACCATCAAGCTGCCTCAGACATCAGTTAAAGCTCGCATGCTGTTATATATAACAAATAACTGAAGGTAAAAAAAATAAAAAAAATAAAATTCTTAAAAATTTCAGTGGGTGCCGTCGCACCCAATCGTATCAACGTGGGTCCGTCCCTGTCTACAATGGCAAAAAGCTTTATAGAGCTTTTTCATGAAAATAAAAAGCTCACAAAAAGCTTCCATTGTGGATTATATAGACTATGAAAGATACAAACCGTCCATTATATAGATTAATCACAAAATGCTAACTAAGAATTCCATTAGTTCGTGAACTAATATGATATAGAAAAAGATTTGACAACTTTTAGAAAGTAATATTCCTAAACAAACAAATCGTTATGTAGACTGTACAATAATTAGATAAACAAAAAAAATTTAAAATATAAATAGAGGCGTTATAAATTGAGGGGTACAGCACCTAAATTAATATCCAAGAAGATGATCATATATATTTAACGAAAAAAGAATAATTTTAAGAATAAAGATATGATTTAATTTTAATTGACACTTAAAATATTAATAAAAGAGTATTATACTATTAATGTTTTTTTTTTTTTGAAACAATTATACTATTAGTGCTCGTTTGTTTCGGCTTATTTTGAGTTGCTTATGACTTTTAGCTATAATCAAGTCAAAATTAAAGTATTTATTTTCACTTATACCCAATAAGTTATTAAGTAGAGTACAACCACATTATTGCATTGGATAAGTAGAAGCCAAAAAGTAAAAAATAACATCTTCTTCACTTTTAAGAAAACACACGCTAACTATTTTCCGTTCACGAGATACCAGGTTCGATAACTATCGTCAAAGTTTTTTTTTTTCTTTACTCCCTAGTCTCTACAAAGTCAATTACTTTTTTCTTTTTTTCTTCTTCAATTCTTCTTTTCTTTTGTTCTTTTATATACTTTGTTTTCCTTTTTCCTTCTTATTTTTATCCTCATGCAATTTCATCAATTCTTTTTTGCTCTTTTATTTTGCTCTTTGTTTTATTAAATTTGTTAATATTTATGATATCATATATTCTAATATTTTTATTTTGTCAAAATTTAATCTTACAAAAGATATACAAATAAAAATATATTTGTTTTGATAATAATTGTGTTATTTTTATTTTATTTTAAATATTATGATTATTCGATTAAATTTGAAACTAATGGATAATTAAAAATAAGAATCAACTTTTTTCGAGGATACAGTTACATTTCAATCATACAAGTCAATAATTTGTCATGTTTTCGTGCATCAATAATGTTTTTTTTTCTAAAGAAAACTAAATATTTATATTATACATTTTAGCATCTTAATAATATTTTCTAATCATTAAAATAAACAAAAAGTCATTTCCGAACAGCTAAAACAAACAGTAGTCACTAAATCTGGTATCAGCCACCAGCCATCAGCCAACAGATACGACAAACGAGCCTTAATACTAGTGATTTAGATTAGTGTTACTTAGAAGACCATCTCAGTTGGCATTGACTTAGTTTGACAACACCGGATGAGTTGAATATTTGGGAAAGAAAATACCAATTTGACTTGAAATAGTACTACTAGTGGGCATGTGCCTTTTGTCACCAAATTGATCTTCAACTCATATGGGGTTTTATACAAATAATTGATGAACTAAAAATCACTTATACGCGCTCTATTCAGATGCAGTTATTTGACTCATTCAAAAAAAAAAAAAAAAAAAAATTAATTTCAAAAACAGCGAACGCTACAACTGGATACAAATCATATGCGGGGTGTGAAAATTCATAACTGATGATCACTTGTCCAGTGTATTTTAATAATAAAATTTCTAAAATTTATTTGAGGAATAAATGAAAATTTTATTTTTAATTTTTTAAGCAATTTTTTTTTTCTAAATTGAAATTACAGTTTTGAATGTTAGATTTTTTAGGGCAAATTGCAGATTAGTGACCTGAGTTTGTTTCATGTTTGCAATCCCCAACCCGTGATTTTAATTGTTGCAATTAGGCACCTAAGTTTGTCAATTTGTTGCAATGTGGTGAATAAACTAACTTTTCGTTAATTTTTTAACGAACCTAAGCACATGTGCCTCGCACATGACTTTTGAGAAGGACAATCTTGTCAATTCGTGATGGCTGAGCAAGGACAATCTTTTTTTTCCAAAATTTAAAATTTCATTTTTATTATTTTTTAAATATTGATTTTTTAATTTTTTTTTAAATTTGAAAATTTAATAACATCTTGAAGGTTGAATATCTAATTTTTAAAAATATATTTCATTGAAAAAGATTAAAAAAATTTGTTTTCTCAATTTTAAATATATTTTCTCAACTTAATGTTTAAGGTTAATATGGTGTGTATACATAACAATGTTGTACTCGTTTAATTCATGTACAAATAAGTGTATGAGATGGGTAATTTTTTTGATTCTTCTCTTTATTTTTAAAAACTTGCAAGTTGACCCCCTCAGTAAACACGTGCCTTGCTCAGCCATCACGAATTGACAAGATTGTCCTTCTCAAAAGTCATGTGCGAGGCACATGTGCTTAGGTTCGTTAAAAAATTAACGAAAAGTTAGTTTATTCACCACATTGCAACAAATTGACAAACTTAGGTGCCTAATTGCAACAATTAAAATCTCGGGTTAGGGATTGCAAACATGAAACAAACTCAGGTCACCAATCTGCAATTTGCCCATTTTTTATTCATGTGAACTATCAGTTGGTGAAGTCGTGTTAGCATGACGTGGCTATTGCGTTATACAGGTAGTAACAGTATGCTCATGTAAAGAAAGTACTTTTCCTTTTAATTAGTCTTCGAATCAGTACAAAAATACTCTCTTCATTCCTTTTTATTAAAAGGTCCTTATTACTACATAATGAAGTATCAAATTTATTTTTATTTATTACCCCATCTCTAATATTATTTCACATAATAAATTAATTAATACTCCATCTGTCCCAGAAAGATAGTTCACTTTGGATTTTTGACAGTCAACACATGTGAACATTGACCAAAGATTATTATCAATCTAATCATCCCAATGAAATTTTAAAATTTGTTATTGATAAATCACTTGATGATTAATCAATAACAAGTTTTAGAATTTCACAATGATGGTTAGATTGACATTTATATTTAGTCAAAGTTCACTTATATTGACCATCAAAAGTCAAAAGTGGTCTATCTTTCTGAGGCGGAGGGAGTAATATATAACAAGGTCCAATGCAATAGTAGAAAATATTTGAATGCTTTTTATATAAAAGCTACATATAGTTTGGATAAAAAAAATAAAAAGCGATTTTTTTTTTTAGACTGGATGGAGTATCTCATATGCATGTGTGTTTGTTGATTGTTAAATTCCAAAATGTGTTTTTCTTTATTATTTTTAAATTACAAACCATTTGTTTATTCAGTTGACTGTACTAATTTGGTATTAATTGTTATTTTTAGTTAAAAATCACATACTTCAAAAAATAGCCCCGAAAAATATTAACTTGTTATATATTATTAATTAATTTATTATGTGAAATAATATAAATGGTTTTCTGAATGCTCTTTTCGGAAATCACAGTACCCCAAATTTATAGGATCCGTCATGCATACAACCATAGAAAATTATTAACTTATGAACTGATACAATTTCTTTTTGAGACGGGGAGGGTAATGTGATACTTGCTAGTCGATATTATTCATATCTTCTTACTATGTACTAGTAGGTAACCCGTGCTCTGCACGGGAATCTATTCCGTTAATGTTTTTTGTGTTTTTCCTTTTTGATGTTTTTAATAGATAAATTAACATAATAATTTTATTTGAAAATATATGTATATTTTAAATTAATCAAAACATTTTCATAGCTTTGGTTGTACATAATTGTAATAAATATATTTTTTTAATGAATTTAGAAGTACATTTAAGTCTGTTGTATGAATATTTCAAAAAACCTAATGGTATTAATAGTAATAGTTAACATATATAGTAACTATTATGATTAAATAATATAATTAATAGTAATAGTTAATATATAACAATTATGATTAACTAATACTATTAATAATAATAATTAACTTATATAGTAACTATTATAGTTAACAATTATATTTAACTATTATAATTAACTAATACTATTAATAGTATTAGTTAGTTATAATAGTTAAATATTACTCCCTCCGTCCCGGAGTAAGAGTCATATCTCCCATTTGCACAGAAATTAAGAAATGATGGAAGTAAAGTAAATGTTGTGAGTGTAAAAGTAAATTGGAAGAGAGAATAAGTGGGAGTGAATAATAAGTTTGATTGATTTTGTGAGTATAAAAGTAAAGTAGGAGAGAGAATGACTGAGATGAATAGTAAAAATTCTTTGTCATTTTAGGTAAAAGACTTTTACTCTGTGACGTATCAAAATAGAAAGTAGGACTCTTACTCTGGGAAGTAAGTAGTAATAGTTAACTATTACTATTATAAGTATTAGTTACTATAGTAGTTAACTATATTAGTAACATATTATAGTACCTATTACTATTATAAGTATTAGTTACTATAGTAGTTAACTATAATAGTTACTTATTATAGTAACTATTACTATTATAAGTATATAGTTAACTATTATTATAGTTACTTATTATAGTAACTATTACTATTATAAGTATTAGTTACTATAGTAGTTAACTATATTAGTTACCTATTATAGTAACTATTACTATTATAAGTATTAGTTACTATAGTAGTTAACTATAATAGTTACTTATTATAGTAACTATTACTATTATAAGTATTAGTTACTATAATAGTTAACTATATTAGTTACGGGCGAATAACCAAACGGTGCAACGTACTTTCACTTTGTTTACACCAAGTGCAACGTACTTTAAAGTTACCACATAATGCAACGTACTTTCCAATTTTGTTTCAAATAATGCAATTTTCGTTTCAAATAATGCAACGTACATTTTAGTACGTTGCATTATTTAAAACGGAAATTGCATTATTTGAAACAAAATTGGAAAGTACGTTGCATTATGTGGTAACTTTAAAGTACGTTGCATTTAGTGTAATCTAGGGTGTGGTACGTTGCATCAAAACGCATTTTTCCCTATTAGTTACCTATTATAGTAACTATTACTATTATAAGTATTAGTTAACTATAGTATTTAACTATAATAGTTACCCTATATAGTAACTAATACTATTAGCTAATACTATTAGCTAAGAAAAAGAATTTGAAAAGTCTCTTATTTATAAGAGTGGTAATGATGTGGCAACACCAAATGCAACCTTTCTCTAAGATTTGTCTATGTGGCAACACCATGGCTCTCCTCACCAACTTTAATATATATATATATATACATATATATATATATAGATTTTTCTTTTAAACTTTCAAATTATCTTAATTCAGAAAAAATAATTAAAGTCTTTATACCAAGTAAATAGAGTGATTAAATACACCCAATTTAATAACAAAAATGAGTTAAGATTACTCAAAAAAAAAAAAAAAATGGTTTCAATCAAACTGGGCTGAAAATTTGTTGAGCTTGGGCCCAAATGAATAGAAAAATGGATAGGCCCATCTACAAGTTAGAAAAAAACCGATATCTAAATTTCATGTTTAGATTATTATTATTTTTTGTTTTTTTAATCAAACAACGCATAATCGCATTAATGAAATTTCAGAAAAGAGCATTCCACAAAAGATAAAGACTCGTTCAAATGTTATGATTACTATTAAAATTTACACATAAATAGTCTAATACATTTTGAATAATGATGGTCAACCCTGAACCAAATATTCAATAAATGTCCTTAGATGCTATAACATGTGATGCCCAAATGCTTCTACAAGTAAAACCTGGATACATCTCAACACTGACCTTCAGTAAACCTCGCACAATAAGAATTTGATTTCAAAAATGCAAAAAAGTTCGTTGCATATTTTGGTCTTTCAGTCTGTTAAAAGTAATTTAAGCCGAGCCCTATTTGAGCCAATTTTGTCAATTTAATTTTGGCAATATAGTACTCCCTCCGTCCCGGAGTAAAAGTCCTACCCTTCATTTGCATACTTATTAATAAATATCAGTGTTCTAAAAGATGCTAGGCGGCGGAGCAACGCCTAGCGCCTAGGCGGGGCGGAGGCGGGGCCTAGGCGGGGCCGAGAATTTAACCTATTTTTTAATTTTTTTTTTATAAATCTATGAATATATACACATTTGCTCAAAAATTAGTGTCAATTATTTATCTTTTTTTGTAAAAAATTAATAATTGATTTTAATATTAACAAAACATAAATTATAAGTAGGAGTAGGAGTATTTTATGATGCTTCTATAGTGACTAACCCAAACCCATATACTCAACATGTCTTTATAAATTAAAGCCTAACTAAGCCCAAATAAGCCCACAACTAATAATCCCCTTTAGAACCCACCCCATTAAGTCTCTCCCTAACTGCCTAACTAAGGAACCCTAACACAAAATATCCCACCACTTTTTTCATTCTCTCGTCTTCAGTTCTCACCACGCCGCCTCTTCCCGTCTTCCATGGCTTTCCACAAACCCTGCATAAATCTCCATTTTCCACAGCTTTCAAGTTTCAAGGTTCCCGAAATCCATGAAATCTCCGACGAAATTGGAATAGCCGAAACGAAACCAGCAACTCCGACCACCTCGCCGGCGAAAACGAAGCTTTTTATCCAGTCTCTACTCTAGGCGCGCCCAGGCCGCTAAGGCGCCGCCTTGGACCGCCTAGTCGGCGCCCAACCCCGCCAAGCCCGCTAAGACCGCCTAGCCGCCTATCCCGCCTAGCCCGCCGCCGCGGCGCCTAGTTCCGCCTAACCCGCCTAGCGCCTAGTTCCGCCGATTTGCCGAAAGTCGCGGCGGCACCACCCGACTAGCGCCTAGGCGCCTGTCTTTTAGAACACTGATAAATATTGGAAAAGTGATATAAATATTGTGAGTGTAAAAGTAAAGTAGGAGAGAGAATGAGCAGGAGAGAATATTGAATTGATTTGTGTTGTGAGTATAAAAGTAAAATAGGAAAGAGAATGGGTGAGATGAATAGTAAATATTTTTTGCCATTTTAGGAATTAGGACTCTTACTCTGAGACGTACCAAAATGGAAAATAGGACTCTTACTCTGGGCGGAGGGAGTTTTACTCTGGGCAGAGGGAGTATGCCTTAAATTGATAAAATTAGGAAGCTAGCCATTAAATTGGTAGTTCTCTATCAATGATACTAGACTTATTTTATTTTGCAATTTTTCCATTTTAAAAGGAAGGGAGATTATATTTTTGGGGCACTTACATGAGATTAGGGATGGCAACGGGTCGGGTTCGAGTCGGATCAGGACTGATCCGAACCCGATCCGAATTATGAACATGCATGACCGAACCCGATCCGATCCGAACTACTATGATCCGCGATCCGATCCGCGACCCGATCCGAGACCCGAACGCTGCTCCGATCCGAGACCCGATCCGAATCCGTGACCCGATAACTGCTCCGACACGAATCCGCCCTTCCCATTATTTTGCAGCAGCAACAGCCCAATAATGTTCAGAATCAGAACAGTTTCTTAACCGACTGTTCTGAACAACAAGAAAAAAAAAAAAAAAAAAAAAAAAAAAAGAGAACATCCAATTTTAGAATATATAGGTAGGGCAAAATGTAAATGTAGGAAACTATAAGGGGTGATAATAAAAATAGGACAATACACTAACATCTCGGATCAGATCGGTTCGGATCGGATCGGATCGGTCAACATTCGGATCGGATCGGATCGCAGGGTCTAACCGAAACCGATCCGATATCCGAACGGATCATAAAATTGCATATTGAACCCGAAAATTACGGATCGGATCGCCCTCGGAACAGATCGGGTTCGGACAAATTGCCATCCCTACATGAGATGTTAGAGTTGAGCATGCTTAAAAACTCAACTTTGAAAAAAAAAAAAAAAGTTTTTGGAGTATTATAGTGCAGTTCAGGTGGGGTGGGGGAGTTTGATGTCCGATCTCGAGCCGGATTATGGATAGACCAATAAGACCTTTTTGAGAGGTTCTGAAGAAGATTCATTATACTATGGATAAAACAAGTCGGATTATGATCGATATTTCTAATCTGAATCCGATTCGTGCTTTAAAACACCAACCCAAATCGACCCGAGCATGTTGGAACCAAGACCCCATGCGTCCCGGCATAAAGCCGACCAAAAGCTTTTTAGGCCAATTTTAGGTCTACTTATGTTCAAGCCCAAATATAGACATCAATGAACATTAAGTAGATGCTATCTTTGCCTATACATGAGGAGTAATGTGTAAAATGTAAACTCTAAGAATAAGAGGGGTAGTAAAAAATTACGTCAATTTTGTACATGAAAAGTCGGGTCGGGACTCGGGACAATGTCGAAACTTGACACAAATGGATTATAAAAATTGCAAAAGAACCCTACATTGTGAGCCTATGGTCTTCACATGAGAGACGAAATCATGCACACATTTTTTTTTCCACATTGTGTAGTATTTAACGACCATGAGTTGTTGGAACTGACATCATGATAATGCCATCAATTACGTATAACTATTAAATTACCCGTGGCACATAATATGACACACAAAAGTAGTACAACTGATCATTTCAAGAAATGCTTGGATAAATTTGACATCCCTAAATATAAAGTTATGTTTTTCACCCAAAAAAAGATAAAAGAGAGAAATGTTTGGACAAATTTGAAACCCCTAAATACTAAGGTTATGTTTTTCATTAAAAATAAAGGGAAGACGTTTTACATATGTGATGGTCACACACATGAGACAAATGTTCTCGATTAGCGAGTAAATGAGCTTGCCCGCCCCGGGCATATGGGAAACCATACGGTCGTCAGACCGCAAAGTTTTTGTCAAAAAAAAGAAAAAAAGAAAAAGAAAAATATAGCAGGCGGTGAGTTGGCGACGGAGTATTACGCCACTATGATTCTACTCTTCATTGGACGACGATGAACAGTCGGAAACACTGGAACCGCCGCAGTTGAAAAAGGCTCAAACCTGAACCCCATGCTACAATTACCAGACGCTTGCCCGTGATTAACCCTAACTCCCACGCTCAGATTATCCCAAATGAAGCTCCGATTGCGGGTAGATACATATCTAAGCTAATCCACCTATTCAGGTCACCTGCTCCCCAGCTCAAATTTCAATTCAGTTTTTTTTTTCAAGTCCATTTTCTGCCATTTCCGGGTTTCATTTAATTACACAGCTTGTGACAATTGCACTATATTTTGCCTTTGACATGTTGCAACAAGTTTGTAATTTGGTTTATGAGTTTACACCGGAGTAATGTCGTTTTATCAGTCTGGTTGAGCAGGAAAAGAGAATTGGGACAAAGGGTTCTTGGTTAATAGACATAAAACTCATAGTTTTCTGATTTAGGTCCCCTTGCTACCATAAAACACGCGATCAAGCTAATTTGAGGTAACTTTTGATCTTCAGTTTTAGGAAGAATTTCAGATTCACAAATACGACATGATATTTTGTCATGGTTGAGGAATCCAACCTGCAATCAGTCACAATCCAGCCAGATGTCTGTAACGTTGTCCTTTGCTCTCCAGAGCCACACTAAAGCTGTCAATGTGGTCAAAAATTCATTGTGAGTGATTTATCTTGACAATGATATTGAACTGGCATTTTCATTTCTTTCTTTCACCTTTTGTGAAATGTTTGTCTGTATGCACTTTCTTTCTTTATTTTTTCCTTGTTCTGTGACTTCTATCAAGCAACCTGGAGAACGGACATCTACCTCTATAACAGAAGTTCTACTATGCCATATTTGCTTATATGAACGAAGTCCATGGAGATATAGGAGGTCAGGTATGTTAATGACTTCAGATGTTCACATGAAGTGGGGATGTGGAAATTCGTGCTGCAAAGTGGACATTTGTTTGATGCGTGTGCTTTGTCAAAAGTAGTGGTAAGAAATGGGAACACTTACGGGGTAGAATATTTAGAGCGTGTATGTACATCTGCGGAAAGATTGGTCTGGGTGAATAATTTGGGAACAAGAATTATCGAGTAAGGAGCTGAGTCAGGAAGAGGGAGGGAGTGGGAAGAACTTTTTGGTTCTACATAGTAAGGAGATAAGGAAGTATGAAAACAATGGTGTCCTAGGTACACGACATTGATAATTTTTTTGGGTTCAGACTTCTGAAATAATATTAAGCTATAAAACCCGTTTAAAACACAATTCGCATTTGGAACATGTGGAACCGAGAGAAGAAAGCACGTGTGTTGAATCACCACATTGCAGCTGTTAAAGATGTTATATGGTCAGAGCAGGGGCTCTCCGTGCTCTCTTGTGGATATGATTGCGCATCAAGATTAATTGATGTTGACAAGGGGACAGACTCGAGTTTTCAAGGATGATCAGGTCGTTGGAGTCTTAAAAGTTTCATCTCAACAAAACCTCTTCTTTTCTGGGGGTTCAAAGGCCTCATTCGGATGTGGGATATTAGAACTGGGAAGACGGTCCACCAATATCTTTGAGGTCTTGGTCCAATCCTTGATGTAGAATTCATCAATGATACTAGACAATTTATATCTTGTACTGATGTGTCCAAGGGCAATGTTAGTGAAATTTTGATGATCGTCTGGGATGTATCACGACAAATTCCACTGTCTAATCAGGTAATGCCTTTTCCACCATTGTATATGTGTTTTTATAAGAGATGCCACTCTTTCTGGGTTTAAAACAACTACGTTAACCTCTTATGTAGTCAACCGACTGCACATTTGTTTGGTATTGTTGTGCCTATTTTAATTTTCATGTCTTTACTCTTAAGAGTATGTAGCTTGTTCATCATAAGGTTTGGTCCCCTAGTGTTAAAAGGTTTGTCGATGTTTGTTCATTCTTGTGCCCCCAGTTTGTTAAGGAAACATCTCCCTGTATACGATCACCCAACTTATCCATATTTTCTTGGCACTCTATGTGAATCATGCAGTTCTGTTCTCTTCCAAAATTGATATGAAAGTCACTGTAAGAACAGACGGGGGCTAATTTTGTCTGGTTGTGGATGTTGCAAGGAGTTAGATGACTAAAGTAGATGTATGATGGCTATATAGGCATTTTGTAGCCTTTTTGGTTGTTTGTTCTGGGTGGGTTTTGGGGGAGGTGTACCGTAGGAGATATATTTATCCAGGAGGATTCCTTAAATTATTTTCCAGTGTTGTAACATTTTGCTGCAATTTAGTATTCAGACTCTCTCACCAAATATGCATCGAGATGACTAGAAGGAGAACAGTTTTCTATGTTTTTTCCTGATAATATCTTACAAGTTAAGTGGTTTCATTCTATTTCTTAGAAACAGAAGAACCGAAAACAATTGAAAAGTTCTGTGATAAAATGGCTCTCCTTCATTTTGGAAAATGGTAGATAGTATTCTCCTGGGGAAGTTTTTTACTCGAGTACGCATTTCAAGCTCATCGTGGTGGTGCACCTTCTGGTGGAGTTCGTAGGATAAAATATTCGATGATTTAGAATGAGAAATGGCACAAGGATTGTGAAGTTGGGAAATATGGAAGGAATTCATTTACTTGAACATTGCAAGTTGGAGAAGATGCTTTTGATAATCAAATACTTTCCTGTAGAAAACAAGTAAGAGAAGAGTTATCGTGACTTTATCACAATGTACATTCCTATGGAATAATAAATGGGAGAAGTGGTACCACGTGTGATATGCACAAAGTTGTACTTCCTGTGTCCCTAAATGAATGTCCATTTTCAAAATAATTTTTCCCCAAATGAATGTCTTTTTGGAAAAAACTTTGTCCCTAAATGAATGTCTATTTTCGAGAAATTTTTGTCTCAAAATAAATGTTGTTGGAAAAAACTTTGTCCCTAAATGTTTTTTCCCAAGTTTTTTCACTAGTCTCTTTATACTTGCAAAACTAAATGTTTGGAAAGAGGATTACAAGAGTATATATGAATCTTTGCCACTAAATTGTACTTATGAGATTTTCATTATGTCATTTGAAATGAAATTTGAACATTCATTTAGGGACGGATGGAGTACTTTTGATAAACCTAAGCCACTGTAATTGTGCTTTGATGTTTAAGTCAGAATATACAAAGTTCCTCTTTAGAGCAATTTGATATCCTGGATGATAGTTTCCCTTACTATGTTTTCAGCTTGAAAATGGGTTGATATGAATCTGAAATTGAGATTTCGAAGAATTGCTGAATGACTGCTTATGTCATAAATATGTATAAACGCGCAAACCTATATTATTCAGCTAATTATAATTCAGATACTTGTAGCCATTGATTCTCTTGGTTCTTTTGCGTTAAGTCCCATTTGTGGTTGGCATTATGCACTATGGTTCAGCAATTACCTTATTCTGCCAAAATTTGTCACGCAACATTAGGAGAAACTGTGCATTTATCATTTGAATTTCCAAGTTATATTGATCCTCATTATTATTATTATTATTATTATATTCCCAGGTTTATGTGGAAGCATATACCTGTCCATGTGTGAGATGCCACCTATTCGATCCGATCCATGTTTTGTGGCTCAATCAAACGGTAACTACATTGCAATTTTCTCCATGAAGCCCCCTTCAGACTAGACAAGTACTCCCTCTGTCTCAAAATGATCTTCTCATTTGTCATTTTTCATTATCCCAAAAAGTTCTTCTCATTTCTACAATTTAGGCTCAAAAATGCATAAACAAACATGACTAGTGTAGCAAGTGTTCATATTCTTAAAAAGTTTGAATAGTCAAATGTGAAGATCATTTTGGGACGGAGGGAGTATAAGAGATACAAAAGCCACTGAGTTTCCGGATTTCCCATCGAGTGCAAGTTCAGTCTGGACAATGAAAAACTTGTATCGGGCTCATCAGATGGATGCATCTACTTGTACAACACCAGAAAGTGTGCAAACTCATCAAGAAAATTAAGGTATATGAACAGGCATGCATACATAGACGTTGTTATCCATCATGTCATTTCCAACGTAATTGCTTCCTGTAGCTGGAGCGGACAAGTAACAGTCTTCATATGACCTACAAGTTAAATAACAGTCTTCATTCTTCATTGATTGATCATGCTTGGACAAATGTGGTTAAGGAAATTGACAGTAAATAGACAGAAAAATCGCTGAATTTGTGGGATGTGCCCAAGTAATTGACCAAATTTGGGTCATTAACTGTTTATGTATATGTACAAGTCTACCGTGTTCTCGAATATATGTTTGTCATTTTGACCAAATAGTATGGATGGATCGCCTACACGTACCCAGGCTAATTTGTGACTCTGAATGTGTTCCTAACTTGTTTCTGTGCAGCTGAGATTAATCTGTGTACCTAACTTGTTCTCGCAATTATGTGTTTGTGCAACTGATCAAACATACAGGTTTGAGCCTATTTGGGTCCGGCCCTTCCCTGGACTTCATGTATAGAGGGAGCTCTGACGTAACGGAGAGAATTATCTGTGGTCAACTTAGCTGGTCAAAGTTTAGTTGGCAAGTTGCCAAAGGCCATGTCTAGATACTCCTAACTCGTACCTACCATCATTGTAGATGATGGTATATTGGTATTCATATTTGCTACGTATTGTACTACCTCCGTCCCAGCTCAATATGCACTGTTCATGTGGTCAATTCATTCGATCTTTGACCATTATTTTGTGAAAATCTAGCTATTGTTATACAATTTTAAAAGTTGTTATTGTTTTATTGTTAGGAATAGTATCAATAACATATTTCAAAATTGCATAGAGATATATAGATTTTCATAAAATTAAGGTCAAAGTTCAGTCAAATTGACCACAAAAGTCAAACAGTGAACATTGAGTTGGGAAGGAGGTAGTATAAATGATTGGTATTGAGGTGAAGGTTGGTGAGCAAGTGAGTCTCTCTCTCTCTCTCTCATGATCTAGAAAGAGGGGGAGGGGGGAGGCAAAAAGATGGATAAACAAGACACTATTAAACAAATTTAATGTCCAATTGTTGAAAGGGGGGGGGGGGGGGGTGTGTGAATAGTTATAGTGAGACATGACACACTACCTTCCTTTTGAGTTTCACTTGTTATTAGGCCAGGCCCCATCACCAATATCCTCATATATCTATGGTCTTTCGACACCACCACCACCACCACCACCATACAATCTACAAGTCAATTACACTTATTATTATTTTTTATTTTTTATGAGTGATTACTCTGTCCCAGAATAAATATTCTACTTTCTATTTTGATTTGTTTCAAAATAAATGTTGTCTTAATTAAAATAGCTATGAAGTTTTGTGATGTTCCTATTCTACACATCCTAATAGGCACAAGTACTGTAATACCAAATGTCTCACTCTACCCATATGAATAGGTTGGGGCAATCAAATAAATATAACTAAAACTTTAAAAACATTGGCTTGTCAATTATGACATTTATTCCGAGACAAAGGGAAAAAGGAGTATATAATTATCTTCATTTATTGGGAGCACTATGTTGACAGCCAATCAAAATTTCCAAATTAAAAGAGGGTCATCATGTCTCCTAAATACAATGTGTTTTTATGGAAAAATAAACTTATGCAACCCATCTATCTGCCTATGTTTACACTTGTACACTATTTTATCAAAATATTCAATTTCTACATGAATGTGTTCCCCACATTACCTGGTTTCATGCCCATCCCCACCCCTTTTTAATCAACCCCCTTATCTCTTCTCTCCTTCATCCATATTTCCCAAAAAAGCAAATCCAAAAGTTAAAAGGTAAAGATTTTTTAAAATTTTATTTTGCAAAACTTTTAACTTCTAACATAAATAGACTATTTGACCAGCCAACAAGGAAAAAAACAGTTAAACTCAAGTATTATTAGCTATAAAGTCTGAGGTTCCATCTCAAAACCAATTGGCAATGAGAGGAGTAGCCCATGATCTTTATATAGTCCTATGCATGGTGAATTAATTCCTGATGTGGGATAATGTCTCTAACACGCCTCCTCACGTCCGGGATTAGCCAAAGCTTACAACGTGGACTTATCAATCAGGTGGCGCGGAGCAACATCGTGTGCCGTTGGGCCTGCATGTGTAACGGGACAGCTCAGATACCATAATAAAGACTGAAGTTCCATCCCAAAACCAATTGGCCATGGGAGGAATAGCTAGCTAATGCCTGACTATATAAAAATCCAGGGTCACTCGATCTTCCAATTGTCAATTAGTTTTGAATATAACACACCCTTTAATCATCTGTTGACTTAAAAAAAGGCTAATCACTTGGGTTAATACTTCTAATTACACCCCTATATATGGTCTAAGTAAACAAGTTGCAATTTTGTGTGTTAATCAGGGAACACAAAACTAACCCATTATTATGATAAAATAGTATCAAATAAATTGATAATCAGTGCCACTCGCTCCTTATATACTCATTCCGTCCCATTTTAAAGTTCAATATTTTTCATTTTGAGTGTCCCGTTTTAAAATTTCCATTTAGAGGGAGTACTATTTTGTTGAGGTGTCAACCCAAGTCCCACATCGGTAATTGAATGAAGAATTGCCTAATATATAAAGGTGTACACCCACTCCATTAGTATGAGACCTTTTGGGAGATGACCCAAAAACAAATCCATCGCGTGCGAGATGTGTGTGCCACTCGCTACTTATATACTCCATCCGCCCCATTTTAAAGTTTAAAATTTTTCATTTTTTGAGTGTCCCGTTTTAAAATTTCCATTTAGAGGGAGTACAATTTGAGTACTCCTGTAGGGTAATCACTACACAATTCTAGTGCAGTGGATTCCATATTGAAATTTTGACTAAAATATGAATGGAATTGGGGAAAGAAAAAGGAGATCTGGCACAATAATTTGACATACTTAATTATTTACAGTGATGCTAGAAGACATAAATAATAATTCTGCCATGGTTGTTGGATTGAAAAATTGGGCAGTGAACAGTGTCCCTGATATTAGGAGCACTTATCCGAGACACGAAATGCAGAGAAAATAGTAAGATGATATAAAAAGAAGACCAACGTGCCAGTAATACTGTACGTGCATAAGGAGATATATAGATGAATCATGTAATGAATGCACATAACGGAGCATATGCAGTCGGGTTGTACAATAGTCGGTTTATATATATATATTTATATATTTATATATATATATATATAGTAAATGAGTTACTAATTTTATAACATGTGCCTTACATTTTATCGGGAAGCGTGAAATGAGTTATACCTTTTAATAAATGAGTTATATTTTATGATAACATAAATTCGATTTCTGAGCAATTGAACTGCACATACTCCAAATCCTGCAATGGACACATATTGATCAATCTTATTAAATGCCCTAAATGGTCCTCCTGAAAGTGAAAGAAAAGAAAACAGTGTGACAAGATAAGCTCTTCAAGAAGTAGGGGAAGCATGACATTAAAAAAAAAAAAAGCCAAAGTCTGCGGCGACATTTATATCCTTACAAAACCCTAAAGTACAATTTAGATAAGGACTTGTTCCATTAACCTCATGCCATCCCATCAATCTTATTAATTCTCCCCCGTCCCAAAATACCAAAATACTTGCCGTTGTAGTATGATAGATTTTTTGTTCCAAAATACTTGCAGTTTTATAGTTTCCTATAAAACATCGGCTCATTTTGGCTAAACTGCCCACATTTATGATAAGTAGTTGTGACTGTAAAATCATTTAATTGTCTAGGTATTTGAATTATTCAAAGGGTAATTTATTCTAATTGATATGTATTGATTGCTTTTCTTAATATGTGTGCAAAGTGCTAGAACTACAAATATTTTGAGACATAGGGAGTATATGTCTTGATTTGTGAATAATTTGTATTTGGTAGATTTTTAAGTGCACGAGTGGGTTTTAAATGGGAGCGCATAAACAACTGATAGCGATTTTCACTCTTTTCTTGCTAATATACATCTATAATCATGTGTAACAACGTAAAAGTAATAGTGAATGAACAAATTTTCACGTTCGAGCTCTTTAGTAGATTATTCTGAGAGATTTTTTGGGTCTGATGTCGAACAATACCTTAATGAATGGGTCTGAATGATCTTGAAAACCAACACAAAATAAGAGAAACTTAGAGAACTGATAGTAATGTGGCAATGCTAGGGGAACAAAAGAAATCTACAAAATGATGGATGCAAAATGAGGTGACGATATTTTATTGGTTGCATCGATCGATTGTGGACCTGCCACACTCTAATTAAAAGCACCAATAAACTCTTGACACAATCATTTTGTGAGATTTTTTTATGACTTTATATTTACCGGTAGTAATGATAGTGATATGACCCTTTTTCTCATATAATTGTGTAAGGTGATATTAATTTGTTGGATGATAGACAAGAGTGGAGAACATTATATCATGCATATATATTATAGACCATAAAGGTATAAAGTTTAATAGCTAGTTTGTTTTCCTTTTTCCATCTTTTTTCGACTTTTCAGCCTTCTCATTCAAAGCATCATAAGGACATATATGTCCGGATTTGGTACACTTCAAAGTACCAATCCCTCAAATTGTACCCATATTGCCCTCTTATTCTTATCTTCATCAACCAATTTTCAGTTAAACAAAATGTGTAATATATAACCTGACGCAAACTAAGATTATAAATTTGCATCTCGCTAAATACTTAAGTGTTTACGAACAATCATTTTAAAGGGGACGCGCGCAAGAGTTTAAATTTGGCTTAAATTGACATGTCTAAATACACTGGAGGTCAAACAAAGGTTCGTGGCCACTTCTACAATCACTTAAACACAACCTCGCATTGCAATCAGCTTAGCTAGCAAATTAAAAGGCGAGGGGGGGGGGGGGGGGCAACAAATACACATAAGCAGGGGCGGACCTCCTATAGTAGGAGGGGGTGCACGTGCACCGGGCCAACCAAATAATTCACTAAATTTTTTAATTTTTTTTTACTAAGTGCATCCCCAGAATTAATGAGTTAGTTATATAAATAAAGTTCCAATCCAAAATAAAACAAGCACACTAATCTAGTGGTTAGGGTGTTCATGTGAGCTATGAAAGAATTGTGAAGGTTCAAATCTCATTGGTAGCAAATTGAGGTGTTTTTTTTTAACTCATTCATGTTGCTTATTTTTTCTTATGGGCTTTTATCCATTCTTTTTGAATTCAAGCTTAACTATTGTGGGCTTCTTCTTTTTTTTTAGAAAAAAAAAAGGGATTTTGGCTTTTTCTACAATATATTTTTTGAATTATTAGTAAAAGATTAAAATATTTTTAAAAATATTGCAATATCACTAAAAATATAAGTAAATTTCTTTAAATCTATTGTCACTAAATTTTAGTTTGAAGTTATGTAGTATTTGCACTCGGTATTTAAAAATCCAAGGTCCGCAACTGCGGATAAGGCACATTTTCAGCTTTCATGGGGACATAATCCATCATATTGCTACTAGCTTAACTATAGCTAGCTACTTTTCACCTGATCACTTGTGTACAACGAAGATGCCACTGCCTCCAATAATTCGCCATGGTGGCATTGATTGTCACCTCAATAACGGATTCAGAATAAAATTCAAATAAGTCCAAAGCCTGAATAAGTTGATGCTGATAACCAATGAGGCCCAATCCACCAAATAGCCCAACTGAATCCAACCCAGAGGTGACCCATGTCAAGGCAACCCGCTCCAGAAAGAAAGATAACGGACGTTTCATGCGCTGATGATCAGTCCGTGTGATACCCCATAGTCCGTGTCGGGAATCCGTGTGCTCTCCATACGTGCCCGTGTGGCCATGGAACACGCACCATCAGTACGTGTGAAAGGGGCGCATCCCACACGGGCATGTGTGACCACCACACGGGCCCGTCTGCCTTCCCTGCAAACGAAACGAGTCCGTGTGCCTCCCCACACGGGCCCGTGTGCCTCTTTTGCAACCGAAACGAGTCCGTATGCCTTCCTTGCACTCAAGAAACTATTCCAAAGAACCAAACACCATAACCAAGCCGCAGCAAACACCAACAACATCAAATAATTATCGACGCTCAACATAGTATCCACTTTCATCAAAACGTAACGCGTCCAAGACGCTCCGAGGAAGCTCCCTTGACGATCCATATGTCCAAACCATTTTATGAATATGAGCTTCAAAAGCCAATCTATCCGCAACCCTATTTGCTTGACGAAGAACATGACGTAACTCATACCCTCCAATCAAACTTTCACATTCCCGCAATTCATACGTGTATTGCCACGGACACTTATTTCGCCCTTTTAAAATATTCACAGCTACTAAGGAATCTGAGTTTACCTGAACAGAAAGTAAACCCCAAGAATGACATAAGCACAGGCCATCACGTAAAGCAAAGATCTCCGCCTTCATGTTGGTTCCATCTCCGTATTAGTGTGAAAAGGCACAAACAAAAGCCCCCATACCATCCCTTATAATACCACCACCCGTGCACTGGCCGTTTATCGCGGAACCATCCGTATTCAAAGTAAAAACATGAGAACGCGAAGGCTCCCATCTCAACAGCCTCTGCCGCCTAAACTTATGCTCTGCCACTTTGAGGCCTAAGCTCTCCAACAAGACACGGTCATTCCCACGAGGAGCCCCTTTCGGGACTAGGAATGAGCATATCTCAATAAGAGAATTTTTAACCACATCCACAATTTTGGCACTATTCATAACAGTTTCTTCGAAAATCGATTTACACCTTGCTTTTCAAATCTCCCAACAAGTAAAAAGCATAATGCCCATACGAACTAAACCAACCTGACGGCGCTTTGGCTGTCCAACACACCAAACAGTCCACAAATGATGCAAATCAATATAATTATGAGTCAAAGGGAAAAGACTAACCCAATGCCTCCAAACAGACTGCGCAATCGCCGACTGTAGAAGTAAATGATTAAGAGTCTCCCTATGACCACCTCCAGGACAACACACACATCGAGATGGAATATTGAAGCCCCGAGACTCCAGTTTTGCATCCACCGGAAGACCATTGTGCATAGCTGTCGCGCCCCGACCCGTGGTCCTACTTGGCCCCACGCCCGGGACACGCGAGGAAGACGTCGTAAAGCAACTCTAAGAAAAATTTTCGAAATATATTTTCATAAAAAGGTTCACACAACCAACACGTTACCAAAACATGACTTTAAGTCACAAAACAAACTTTCTCAAATGAGTACTTAGCCACTTGGCTATAACAAACTTTACTTATAAAATTTACAAACACGAACACCTACTAAAAGATATGATACAAATAACTGAGTCACGGGTACACTACCCTAAAGGTATTACATTTACATAATGTATCCTTTATACACATCACTTCCCAAAAGTCTTACCAAAGATCTCTTTACCGACGTCCTCCCTGTGCTGTGACCTATTCCCTGGACTCCTTCTTATCTAAAACGGTAAACAAATAAGGGGTGAGAATAAATCTCAGTAAGTTACTAAAATGCAACTACATTACATGCTTATATGATAAACATAAAGGAACAATGTCACAAATGATCGTATAGCATATAGCACATAATATGAGAGGCTCCCTATCGCCAACCGTCTCATACCGGTTGGAAATAACGACCAACTCATCATACAACACATAGTGTAGGAGTAAACACTCCTACGAGGATACCAAGCCAAGGTTTACCGAAATAACATGATCGTCAGAGAAAACCATCTGAGAAAACCATCTGAATAACCATCTGAGAAGACCATCTGTCTGAAACCATCTGAGCAGCATAAATAGCTGAAGCCGGGATCCCGAAAACCAAACCATATCCAACAGAGCCAAAGTAACAACGGGCAGCATCAATAGCTGAAACAGGTTCCGGAACCATATAACATAACAACAACAATAGTGGGAGAAAATGACACAAAGTCATACCCCTAAATGCTCACGCGAGGGAGCGAGTTCATCCCATCCAAGGCCAATCTGGACTGAGGAAATAGGTCCAGTGGAAAAGCCTTATAGTGAACTTAACTGATGCCACTACAATGCCTTCCACCTCCACTCGATAACATCCCAAACCTGGGAAATAGGACCAGTGGAAAAGCCTTATAGTGAACTTGGCTAGTGTGCCACTATAATGCTTTCCGCCTCCACTCGATAACACACAAAACCAGCTGGACTTTCAACAAAGAGCACAGTAATAAATACTTGCTAAAACAACAACCAGGGCATGATTCCATAGAAGGAAACCACACAAGCTCATCATAGAGAAGTAAACACGTTTTCACAATAATGTGCACAATCTTGACATTAAGTCACCACACAATTCATCTACACAATCACATTAAGTCAAACCCGATCACAAAGGACCAATTCTATCATTTTGATACCTCATAACAATTATCTAGGCATCCTAGGACATTGCCTAAGACCTAGCCCAATACTTAATGAAAAACAAACAAGTTGTTAAAATCCAGACTGCTCGGCCGCTCTAAACCCTTGACTCAGCCGCTCCGAAGCAGAGTAGCCAAATCCAAAGAAAAATTCTGACATAACCCAAGTTTATGACCATTTCACTCTAACAATTTCATAACCATTTCAGTATAGGAAACAACCTCAACTCATTTTACACCTTCACAATGCTACAACACCAACCCATACTAGTACTTCCCAACAAATACAAGTTACTCCTACTCCCTTCGTCCCACAATTACAAGTATAAATAAAATATACCCAAAACATTATTTCACAACCTACTAGGCATATATAACATGTTTATATCCATTTTATTAGGTACAACAACATTACTATACTTTCACAATACTACAACACCCATTTGTATTAACATTTCCCACAAGCAACAAATTATTACTACTCCCTTCGTTTCACAAGTATCATTATAATTTTTAATATACTAATATACCCACTTTAGGATACTTTCACTTCTTTCCCCGTCCCATAAGTAATAGTATAATTTTATAATACATTTATTTAACATTTAACTAAAGATATTATTTACCGTCCCACGAGTAGGAGTATAACATATAAAGCATATATAATGTTGCGTCATCTCATACTCCCCCAAAACCAAAACTACTATACCAATTTCCCACAAATAACAAGTCTATAACAAGTTTTACTACTCCCTCTGTCCCAAAATTACAAGTATATAAAAAGTATACTAAAACATCTTTTTTTTTCAACATATTAAGCATATAAAGCATGTTTATGACCATTTTAACATTTAAAGGGGGGATTAGTAACTTACCTATTTTTCGGAAACGAGTCAAGAAAATTATATTGTTCGGTAGATGTGGCCTACTCAACACCCTGAACATTTATATATTTTTAGATTTGAAAATGGAGTAGTAAATTAAAATAAGGAAAATTAATAAGAACAAGTTTACATTTTCTTTCTTTTCTTCAACAATGGAGTTTCTCTGAAAATTGATTTAGGGAAAGTTGGTTTGTGGGTGAGTATAAAACGAAGGGGGAGGGGGAGGGAAGTCTTAAAAGGTTGGTTCCCCAAATTTCCCCCAAGGTCCTCCACTAACAACATAATTCCCATAACCCCTTAGCCACCAATTCCATAAAGACCCTCATTATTTCCCACTAACACAACTTAACTCCCAACTAGTTCTACTACTTAACATTTCAACTAACACAAATAATCAAGTAAGATGTGCAAATTCATTTAATATGATGCAACAAATAAAATGCACACATAATTTTAAATTTAAAATTCTCAAAAATATAAAATAATTATAAATAAATAAAACGGATTTTTGGGTTCGTTACAATAGCCCTCCACCAGAAACCACTGACCTTTGTAGGGATGTTGGGATGCCAAACCTTAGCACCCCATTCCACCAAAGGGCTACTGTTGGTCCCAAAGACACAACAAGGGTATGAAAAGAGGCTAGAGGGGGGGGGGGGGTGAATAGCCTATTTAAAATTATCAACCCTTTTTCAAAATTCAACCTTGTACTTACTATTGAGTTTTGTGGTCAAGTAAAAACCACTAGTTCAAAGCAAAATGCACAGCGGAAGTTTTCGATAAAACGAAGTAGAGTTGTTTTTGAACCTTAAAAACTGCTAGGTAAGCAAACCGTGCGGTCAGCAATATTGCGGTCGGCAATATTGCGGTCGGCAAAGATAGAGGTTTGAAAGATTCAATTTGCGGTAAGCAAAATGCGGCAAGCAAGTTGCGGCAAGGTAACCTTGCGGTCGGCTATATGCGGTCGGCAAAGGTTACAGACGAGGTAGGTTGAAAATGAAGTTTTGTGTCGGTGAGTTTTGGCAAAAGATAAGTAGTCAGAAGTAGTAACTTAGGCAATAGGTAAGCAACAAACACAATTCACAATCGTTTGAGTATCTGGAAAGATCAAAACACTAAACGACAAACAAAGTCAATATGAACAATAAGAACAATTGCAGAAAGTAAATTTGCAGAATGTAAATGACACAATGATTTGGAAAGGTTCGATCTGTTAAAAGATCTACGTCCTTTACCAAGATGGTCAGTCTTGGATTTTGAATGGAGGATATATTAATTCTCTTGAGTACAAATTACAAAGATGAAGATTTGAATTAATTCCTACTTTCTATGAAGAACAAATCCTAGACTTAGACCGGTGTATCCCTAATGATGCAATCTATGTGATTGATCAATCGGGGTGTGTGTGTGTAACGAATCAAGAGCTCTATATAATCTAAATGATTGAGAGCCTAATGAATCTTTAAGTGTTGCTGGGCTTGAGATTTGATGTTCTTGAAGGCTTGCTGGGGATCTTTGAAGATTTTAGGGCGAAAGCTTGAAGATTCAAATGATTCTGGAAATCTTGAGTATGATCTTCAATCACCAAGTATTTCGACAGCAATTTCTCTCTTTGAATCTCAGCACTCTTCAATGAAGAGTTCAAGGTCTATTTATAGCCTTGGGTTGAGAAATAGCTGTTGGAAGATGATGAGCTGTCATATTCTGATTGGAGCTCATATCTTTGTCTTGTAGTTGCAGAAGTTAGTGGGCAAGATGTACTATCTTGTACCAGACATAACGACCAAATTCAAATTTGAATTTTGCAACGATTAAATCAAACTTGTCGTTTCTTGGACTTCACTTGGTTGTGTGATAGCTGGTCTGCGGTCAGACAAGATTGAGGTAACCTTGTAATCAGCAAGGATTTTGGTCGTCAAAATCATGCGGTCGTCAAAAACCATGCGGTCGCCAAAAACCATGCGGTCGACAAAAACCTTGCGGTAGGCAGACTTAGCCATTTTCACCATATCAGCAGCAGCAGCATTTCTTCAAAATTTGAGGGGCTGATCTTCTAAGCCTAGCTAAACTAAAAATGGACTTAACTAATGAAGTTGTAAAACTTCTTACAATAAAACCTAAAGTCCATAAAAAGTAAAATAAGGTTATGGGATCAATCAAATCTAGGTAATAGGAGTGGTTTATAATGTGCATACCCAACAATCTCCCCCTATTTGATTGAGACCATTACCTACTATAACAAAGACTAATTCATTGTACTTGGTAATAACATGTTTCAAGAAATTAATTTTATTAAGTTCATGCCCCAAGTCAATGCACACACAGTAAGTCAATGTTATAGATTTCTATCATCCTAAAGAATAAAATAAAAGACTAATCCTAGAAGATAGAAATAATTTTGATGTAATTCAAAGGGATAATATGAAGGAAATGAATAGCATCAAAACAACACAATCATGACTAGTACTCTGAATCATTAAAGCGATGAAGCATAAGAGTACAAAACAAAAGAGAGAATAAAAGTAGTTGTGTTACAGACCCAAATAAGTTAAACAGAAAATAAAATTGTTTGAGGCAACCAGCCTAATAAAAAAAAACACAATGGTAACATAAATAGTGCGGTCAGAAGGGCGGTAGAGAGATGCGGTCGGGGAGGTGCGGTCAGCTCACATATTCAGACCAGGGATCTTGACTTCATCTTCATACTCAGGAATAATGGGGCAAGTGAATGCATTGGCTAGCATGTAGTCAAAGCTGTTCACGGTCGGGAAATCGATGCTATTGCCTTCATCATTTTCTGCCTGTGAATGGACATTACCGTGACCGGCATCAGCAACCTGGATGGATCCTTCAGTTACTGCACTTCCAGACGATCTCTGAACAGATTCTTCTAAAGACTCCAATTTCTTTTCAACAACCTGAAACGAACCAACGACCGTGTTGGTCAGTTCCTCAATTCTTGTGCCTTGATACTCAAGCGGGGTTTTCAAAGTTGCATAAGCGGCCTTGATTGCTTCAAGCTTCTTTGCTTGATTTTCAGTCAGTGCTTCAAGAGAAGCCTTGATGGCTATATCAACTTCCTTTTCTATGCTGAACTTGATCTTTTTCAGCTCATGGACCAAATCAGTTTTCACTAGATCCAACTGCTTGTGGATTTCAATTGAAGCCTCAACAACCTCACGCGAAAGCCCACGGTTAAGGGCGTTTGTCTGAATGGTCAGAGCCTCCTTCATGAATCGAGGAGTAACCAATAAGTCAGTAGAGAGAACGGTCGAGGTTGATGCGGCAGGTTGAATGGCAGCAGAACTGGAACTGGTATTTCCACGAACAATATCTTTCACAGTCTTTGTTATAGCTACTGTCTCCCCCTTAATGGTGTCAATCATTTTAGAGTGAAGAGAGCAGAGCTCTAGCTTTAAATCAGCTTGAGTGGACTTAAGATCAATGACCTCTGCGGTCAACTGAGCAATGGCAGATTGGTTTTCAGACTGGAGTTTAGTCAATGATTGAACTGCGGTCAATAGTGCGGCAACCTGTCCTGCGGTCGCCGGAATGTCATCGGTCTTGACCGGAGAGGGAGGAGTTGGAACAGGAGAATGAGTAGGAGAGGCAGCTGGTGTGCGGTCGACAGGACGGTCGATGTTAATTGGCAGCTGAGAGCGGTCGACGTCAGCGACCGTGCTTCCTTTCTGAGTGGCAGCATCAGGACGGTCAAAAGTGGGGCTATCAACATTGATATCCCTGTCCTTCTCATCACTATCACCTTGTTCACTCCCAACAGCAACTTGTTTATCACCATCAATGTTATCACCTTCTTCACCACTTCCAACAACTTCAACTTTTGAACCACTAGAAACCTCATCTTCAGTTTCCTCACTATCTGATTCATCCCTTAGAGAGTAGACTTGTCGTGCAACCTTTTTCAATGTAGGAGCAACATCAACAACATCTGTAGTGGGAAGAGGAGGAGACCCAGTTGGTGTAAAGACCGGAGATGCAGCCACCTTTGCTTTCTTGACAACCTTGACCGGACTGAGGGAGTGAATTCGCTTTTTCTCCCCCTGAACTGTTGCGGTCGAAGGAGTCTTTGAGGATTTGAGAGATGGTGCGGCAAGGGACTTCAATGACGCGGTTGACTTGCGAGGAGGGGAAGTAGAGTAAGTAGACTTGGCGGTCGGTTCCCTGAACTTGATACCTGTAGCAACAGACGCTTTCTTTGCGGTAGGCTCAACAGCAATACCCTTGCCTTTTCCTTTGACCGGGGCGGCAGGAAGATATTCTTCTTCATCATCATCATCGTCTTCGTCACTTGCGGCAAACTGAGAAGACTTGAGTTTGGAGGGAGACTCATAGGGTTCATGAGGGTCTTTTGCAAGATAGACCTTGTAAAGTCTGGTTCCAAAACGAACACGAAAGTTTGCCTTCATGGTAGATCGGGTAAAAAGCTTGCTTTTTGAAATGGTAAGGAGAAGTTCACGATTTTTGGACATAAATTTTCGAAGCTCTTTTATGTGGGTCATGAGGAAGGTAAGGAAACGAGTGTGAGTACGGTACTTGATGGTTCCCTTTTCTTTGGCGTTATTGTATGCGGCAATGTTTGCAATCAAAGCATCGTAGATAATTTGACACCAGTCAATGTCTTTGCAAAGGTAGATTGCGGCAGAAAGAACCCATTGAGTGGTGTTGAGATTTGCTTGATTACCCGTCTTGCAATTGATGGAATGCCCGACCAGATGGCTAATATGGTACAGTACTTCATCAAATTCCTTCCTGGGTACCTTAGTGACATGATTGTGTCCCACCAACCGTTTAGCAAGAGCTTTCAATTCGTTGTTAGTGACGGTCGTTGAATAAGTAACACCAGCCCTTTTCTTGATCCCAAGAACCTCACTAATGTTGACGACATCCAAGGACATCTCAATCCCCTCAATTTCAGCATGGATAAATTTTACTATCTTGCCGGATGCACTTCGACCGGTCTCTTCTGTAGCGGTCGCAAAGAATTGATCGACGAGAGCAGGGACATGGAAGTCCTGATCAAAGGTAAAGAATGGTAGCAACCCCGTCTTGTCAAATCTCTTAATCAGATTTCTGCCAATTGCATCTTCTTTTAAATCTTCGAGGTCCATAAGAACGCCCGGTAAGAAGTGTTTAGTATTCTGAAAAAAATGGAAAGTTAGAACAGCATAACAAATATGCGGTCACTTGCTAGATGTTGCGGCAAGTGACTAAAGGTAAGATCCAAGTTGAAATAGATGCGGCAAGAATACGCGGTAAGCATAACACGGTAAGTATGTAACAGCAAGCATAATAAAGGCAATTAGAAGTGATAACAATCATGCGGTAAGAATACCACGGTAATACATGCGGTCGACATCAAACTTGTTATATGGTCAACAACACGGTAAGAGAAATCTATGCGGTAATACACACGGTTGACAAACATAGCAAGCAAATGAATAATCAATGCGGTAAGTCACACGGTCGACACACTTAGCAAGCTAATGAATAGACAATGAACAATGCGGTAAGTCACACGGTCGACATACTTTGGGAAATATTTTTCAAAAACAATGAAACTTAAAAACGGAACAAAGAGGATCAAAACACACACAAACACTTTGTAGTGTGTGTACGCTTAGTGGAAAGGATCAAAAAGGGAAAAGTTCAAGAACACCAAGAACATCATCAAGAACACGATGAAGATACTGTAGCAAAATCCCAGAAATTACGAACATAGCTAAAAATTGAAAAAAAAAAACAGGTACCCATATCCGAAAGATCCGATTAAGAGCAAATATACCATCAATTTCGTCAAATAAACAACCAATATGCACGAAATCGAAGAAAAACGAAATGGGGGGGGCGAAATACGAAAAAACCCAGAGAAGTAATTTCGTCAAAAAATCATCAAATACTAATTATTTAAAAATTAAGCAACATATTGAGATGTAGAATGTTATCCCATAACAAGAATTAAGCAACATATAAGCATGGAAATCATCAAGATCAACAATGGGGAGAATATGAAAAGTTTTGAGAAACCCATTTAAAATAACAGATATTCGAAAATGTCATCAAAAATTGAGAGATTTAGGGACCGAAATCATACCATTCGAGATTGATAAGGTGAGGGATGGAGAGAGGATGATTTCTTGTGAGTTTTATCAACTCTAGCCATGAATTTATAGAGAGAGAGTCGGATATAGAGAGAGTTTAGAGAGAGAGTGTAGAGAGAGAGAGAGTTAGAGAGAGAGTGGAGCAGAGAAAGTGGAAATGGTTTAAGTGGAAAGGGGTATATAGGCGGTTATGGGGATGTGGAGAGGTGGAAAAGTGGGAAGTTAACTCTGTAAATCAGATAGGACAGAGAAAAGAGTCCTTTTTGTTTTCAAATGAGAGCCAATGACGGCGGAGCAAAAATATTATAATGATTTGAAATAAATAAAAGCGAGGGAATAATGAAAATTACCTTAATGCCCTTGATGTAAAGAAAATATCACTCCTAAATATCTCTAAGGTTAGAACACTTACCTGGAATCCATGCGTGCGGTAAGCAAAACTTTACCGTTTGTGCGGTCGATACACAATGCGGTCGATTACTAGCGGTCGACTTATATTGAGGTAGTGCTTTTAAAATATTAACACCTGGCATTGATCCGTGCGGTCAACAATTCATGCGGTAGGCATGAGTGATGACCAAAATACATATGAGGTTGCCACCAGGCGGTCGATGTAGTGCGGTAGGAAATAGCGGTAACCTATAAACTTGTGGTCGATATTTAAATGATATTAGCTTGATTCGGGCGGTCGACATAACGCGGTCGAATGAAGCAATGCGGTCGACATAATTGCTAGGTACCTACCTTTTTGAAGAAACTTGGAGAAACCAAAACATTAGTACAAAAATCATAAGGACAAGATATTTAGAGTTCTAGCATACCCATTTCTCCTCTGAGAAACCTAAACCTCTTGGAATCCAAAGCCTTGGTGAGAATGTCTGCAATTTGATTGTCAGTACTCACATACTCTAGATGAATGTTACCTTTTTCGACATGATCTTTGAGAAAATGGTATTTGATATCAATGTGTTTGGTCTTTGAATGCATCACAGGATTGTTGGACACAGCAATGGTAGATGTATTGTCACAATAAATTGGACAATTTTCTTCTTTGATTCCGTAGTCGACCAATTGTTGTTTCATCCAAAGCACTTGGCAGCAGCAGCTTCCAGCAGCTATATATTCAGCTTCTGTGGTAGATACGGAAACTGATGCTTGTTTCTTGCTAGCCCATGAAACGAGTCGATTTCCGAGGAAATGACAAGTTCCACTTGTGCTTTTCCTGTCAATGGTACATGCTGCATAATCTGCATCTGAGTAACCTATAAGATTGAAATTTGAATCTTTGGAATACCAAAGTCCAAGGTTAATAGTTCCAGATAAATAACGAATAATACGTTTTACAGCAATAAGATGTGCTTCTCGAGGATCCGCTTGATAGCGAGCACAGACACAAACACTAAACATGATATCGGGCCTACTAGCAGTTAAGTAGAGAAGAGAGCCAATCATACCTCGATACAAGGTTTGATCAACCTTTTACCTTTTAAGTCTTTGTCGAGCTTATTGCCGGTAGCCATAGGAGTGTCGTATGCTTTTGCATTTTCAAGTCCAAATTTCTTGATAAGATCTTTTGTGTACTTTGCTTGGTTGAGGAAGATGCCTTCAGCACATTGTTTAATTTGTAGTCCAAGGAAGAATGTCAATTCTCCCATCATGCTCATCTCAAATTTGCTTTTCATTAACTTTTCAAATCGCTTACACAACAATTCATTAGTAGAACCAAAAATAATATCATCGACGTAAATTTGAACAAGTAAAGTATGATCATGATATTTAGCAATGAATAGAGTTGTGTCGATCTTACCACGCTTAAAACCTTTTTCTAGAAGAAATTTTGATAGAGTATCATACCATGCTCGTGGAGCTTGTTTGAGTCCATACAAAGCCTTTTGAAGTTTGTAGACATGATGTGGAAATTTGGGATCTTCAAATCCGGGTGGTTGAGCGACATAGACGGTTTCTTGAAGTTCGCCGTTGAGAAATGCACTCTTCACATCCATTTGATAAAGCTTGAATTTCTTGTAAGAGGCATAAGCTAAAAATATCCTTATAGCTTCAAGTCGTGCAACGGGGGCAAACGTTTCGTCGTAGTCAATGCCTTCTTCTTGTCTATATCCTTGTGCAACCAACCTAGCTTTATTTCTTGTGATGCTTCCATTCTCATCCATCTTATTTCTAAACACCCACTTTGTACCAATCACTCCTTGATCCTTAGGTCTTGGAACTAGATTCCACACTTTACATCTTTCAAATTGGTTGAGCTCTTCTTGCATAGCAACAACCCAACTTGAGTCTTGGAGTGCTTCATCAACTTTCTTGGGTTCAACTTGAGATATGAATGCGGTAAGAGCATCATAATTTGATCTTCTTGTTCGAACACCAGAATGTAGGTCACCAATGATATTTTGAATTGGGTGATCTCTGACCTCGCGCACTTCATGTGGTAGGTCGGGTTGAGTTGATGGTTGTTGAAGATCTTCTAGTGGTACATCATTTGTGCCATCCCAATCATAGGTAAGTTGAGGGATTGGTTCTTCAATATTGATGGGTGTTTCAACTTCAGCTCCATTTGAGGTAGCAGCAGATGCGGTAGCTTCTGGTGCTTCATTTGAGGTAGGTGGAGGAGTAGTTGAGGTAGAAGGATTTCCTTGAGTTGATTGATTTTGTGGTCGACTAGAACCTGTCTCATTAAGCTCAACAAAATCATCAGCAACATTTGGAGCCATATGTGGCTCAAGGAGAGAATGTTCATCAAAAGTAACATGGACAGATTCAACTATCTTAAGAGTGGTTTTATTAAATACACGAAAAGCTTTTGAGTGTTTAGCATACCCAACAAATATACCTTCGTCGGCCTTAGGAGCAAATTTACCTCGATGTTCTTTACCGTTGTAGAGAATGTAACATTTGCAACCAAATATCTTGAAATAGGCAATGTTGGGGGTTCTTCCTCTCCAAAGTTCATAAGGAGTCTTGTTGTAGGTCTTGTTAATGAGGGATCGATTTTGAGTGAAGCAAGCTGTGTTGACTGCTTCAGCCCAAAAATATTGAGGTAGCTTCGATTCAGCAATCATCGTTTTTCCTGCCTCAATCAACGTTCTGTTCTTTCTTTCCACAACGCCATTCTGTTGTGGAACTCCAGCAGCTGAAAAGTTGTGGTCAATACCATGGTCGTCACAGTATTGAGCGACGCCGTTGTTTTTGAATTCTGTTCCGTTGTCGGATCGAACACTGACGACGTCGTTCTTTTTGGGTTTGGAGCTGTCTTAAGAGTGCGGTCAAAATGTCATAACAATCGTCTTTGGAGATCATCATTTCGACCCACGTATATCTTGAGTAATCGTCTACCACAACCAATGTATATCTATTGCCTCCAATACTTGCGGTAGTGACAGGTCCAAATAAATCCATATGTAGCAGCTGCAAACATCTTGAAGTTGACGGAGTCGTCTTGCTGGAGAAAGACGATTTGGTTGTTTGCCTAGTTGACAAGCTGAGCACTTTTCATCGTGGTGGTCAGCAACTTTGGGTAAACCACGAACCAAATTATCTCTACAAATCTTGGAGAGATACTTGAAGTTCAAGTGACTAAGTCGTTTATGCCACAAAGCCAACTATTTTCGCTAACATTCTTTGCTACAAAACAGAGATTAGAAGAAATACAAGTAGAATTGAAATCAACAATGTAAACATTTTTCTTACGAATCCCTTTGAGTAAAGTGACGCCGGAGTTGCCATCCTTGATAAGACAATGAGTTGAAGTAAAGTGGCATTGCAATCCTTTGTCGCAAAATTGTGAGATTGAGAGAAGATTGTGTTTTAGACGGTAACTAGAGAAACATCTTGGATTGTTATTTTTCCTTTTCTGATGACTCCATAACCGATGGTCTTTCCTTTGCTGTTGTCGCCAAAAGTAACTGCTGGACCTTTTCATTACGGACACTTTCCAAAAGGTTGATATCTCCAGTCATATGCCTTGAGCATCCACTGTCGAGATACCATAAACTAGTAGTTTCATGGAGTGGCCGGCCATTAGGCAGAGGACCTACAAAATAAACATTTAAGATCGAGGTCCCCTTTATTATTTGGGTCCTAAAGATTAGCCAGCTTTTGACAACCCACACTTGCCTCACAGAAGGTGGTTTAAACCTTCTAGGATGGGTGTGAATCTTAAAAGACATTCAGCAGCCTTATGACCATAATCATCACACAGAACAATGGTGGAAGCCACCCAACTGAGGGTTAACAAATTTCGTTGAAGTTTTCAGCACAACATCATTTACTGGTATGG
>JAOWBW010000872.1:110250-142310 GCA_026119855.1 Campanula takesimana
ATACAATCAGTTGCCGAGAATAATGCTAACGGGGTCAGTCTTTGACTCGTTTACAGTATGACCTAAGATGCATGATACGAAATACATATATTGATGGTTGTTTAAGGCAATCAGATTGGCTTTGCTTCTTTATCCTGCATTATTCAAATACAAAATATTGATCTTCAAAATTAAGGTATATGTAATTGATATCCTTGTCTAAATTTATTTGAACATTAAATTTAAAGTGTGATCCAGCTAATGTTTCTTCTCGATTTTATAATATATAAAAATGGATTTTTAAAATAGTTATTGATACTATTATTAATGATTTTTTGATCAGGAAATCAATTAAAAGAATGCAAAGTGTTTTTCTTCGAATATATATGTGATCACAAACTGTATATTAATTAAACAATTTAAATATAGAGTAGATATGAATAGACTTTTAAGAAATTAAGTGATAAATTTTAGGAAACTTTCAATTGAATTAGGAAATCAATCTCTACACTTGAATGGCATAAGCTATGAAACAACGCCACGTGGGAATTCCCACGTCACTATTCCCGTGATGGCTGAGATGCCTAGAAATTTTCTGGCTTTATATATTATATAGATTATATCCTTAATTTTCTAATTCTAAATAAATGTTTCAACTTTTCTGAACGGTGGGAGTAAGGTTTTGGATTTTTGTAGAGGGCCAAACATTAAAAGCAGAGATATGCTTTAGAACACTTTTCTTTTTCTTTTTTTTAGGGAAAATGACACTAGTTATATTGCATTTCAGATTTTATTTTATATATATAAATTAAATTTTTCTTTTAATTAAAGTAAATAGAAAAATAAATATTTATTTTGAAATGAATTGCATATATTAATTAATGCTGAATATGTGGGGAGTGGACAAAGAGTTCGAAATTAAGTTTCTCGTTCTGGTTATCAAGTTTACCACTGATCCAAAAAGCTTAGCTGATTGATCGGGGTTCAACTATGTATATGAACCTTTAATACTCTCCCTCTCGTGTAACCTCCCACCACACGTGTACCCTCCACACCACACTAGGAGAGTGAACATGGGTGCAACTGTGCACAAATTTAATTCGAGAAAATAATTGCAAGGGGGATTACTAGAAGCCCATGACCTGCGCCAAAGCAGAGCTATGATACCATGTCAGTAACCATCTCCTCTAAAACCTTAAGATGATAAAAATGGTACACACAATGTATATCATTCTTAAATATTAACATTCTCTCTCAGTCACGTGTACATGTTGATTTAGTATAGGGGTGTAATTAGGCCAATACATAGCTTTTTTGTAATTTTTTTTTTTACGATAAATGCAAGCGAGAAATTAGAAGTCAAGACCTTGCCAAACCTAGAGCTCTGATATCATGTCGCACAGTCCCCAATGTGGGATAATATCTCTAACACGCCCCCTCATGTGTAGCCGGGCTTTGCCAAGGCTTACAACATGAACTTATTAATCGGGTGACGCAGAGCAACATCGTGGGGTGTTGGGGCCTGAAACGTGTAATTGGACCTACTCTAATACTATCTCTAATTCTAAGATGGTATCAGTGTCACCGATCTATAGTGGTCTGGTCCGCTTCTGTTGCTTCTACATGATCATCTATCACCTCTTCTACAAGGTTCATTATCTCATATCTTCTACAAACTGCTCAATTCTCAACCTTCTCACCGAGTCACGTGGGGTTAGACAATTGTCTCACATTTACTAAATAGAAAAACATGAACTGTATATAGACTTGAGAAACTTCCCCTTGACACCAGTTGGCTTTAAGTGGAATCTCTAATATAGTTTGTTGCTGGCCCGATCTAGCCCATACTCACAGTTGAGTCTCTCTTTGCTTCTAACACTATCTCTAATTCTAAAACCATCCTATAATGGGTGTTTTCACTTTTAAAAAACAAAATCTTACATGAAAGAAATTTAATCAATAATTCTATTTTAATTCGTGTATCCTAATGAAAATATAAAAATTGATATTGATTTGATATTATAAATACTATTAGTAAACGTTTTATATAGTGTTTGGTGATGTCAATCAACATTACCCTGATAAATAATTACTTTTCACTTTTTTCTATTAGCTAATAATATTAGTTACTATATAAGGTAAGTATTAAAGTTAACTATTATAGTAACTAATACTTATAATCAGGAGCGGGACCTAGGAAGGCCCTTTCGGGGCCGCGGCCCCCGTTTGATTTTTTTTTTTTACAAGTGCAATTTTTGTAAAAGTTAAGAGTGTTAGTGAAATTTAGTAAACTTTGCCCCCCCCCCCCCCTTAGATGTAAAATAAAAAACACTAACATTTTTTTTTGCCCCCTTATGCAATTTTGCCCCCTTTATATAAAATCCTAGGTCCGCCACTGCTTATAATAGTAATAGTTATTATAATAGTTAACTATTATAGTTATCATATTAATTAACTATTAATAGTTAAATATTATAACTAACAATTATTTTTAACTATTAATAGTAACTATTATAGTTTGCAATTATATTTTAATATTATATTAACTAATACTATTAAAGTATTAGTTAATTATAATAGTTTACTATATAAGTAACTATTACTTTTAACAATATTAATTAATTATAATAATTACTATAATTAATTATTACTATTAATAGTATTATAGTTAATTATAATAGTTACAGTATATATTACTCCCTCCGTCTCACTATGTTTGGCCACATTTCTGTTTTTGTTTGTCTCATTTTGTTTTGGCCACTTATAAAACACAATGTAAATTATACATTATTTTCCTATTACACCCTTCATTAAGTTTAACATCTTGCAAGCTAATTAATACTATTTAGTATAAAAAATAAGGCACAAATTCTCATGTACATACTATTAATAAGGGTATACTAGGAAATGTAAAAATTGAACAAGTCATTAATTGAGATTTCTTAAGCTACGAAATTTTGTCTTGTGGCCAAACATAGTGAGACGGAGTGAGTAACTATTACTATTAACATTACTATTAACAGTACTCCCTCCGGTCCAAAATAACTGTCACTTATGGATCAAAATTTTGGTCCAAAATAATTGTCACTTTTGAGCTAAATGTCTCTTTTTATCCTTGCATTGAAACTTGTTTCTCTTTTATTAATTATCTTAGTGTGAGACATTAATGTAAGAAAGTTGCACACACTTAATAGGGGTAAAGTTTGTACTTTTGTCACTAAGTCATGATAATTATTACTCCCTCCGGTCCAAAATAACTGTCATTTTTGGACCAAAATTTTGGTCCAAAATAATTGTCACTTTTGAGCTAAATGTCCCTTTTACCCTTGCATTGAAATTTGTTCTCTTTTATTAATTGTCTTAGTGTGTGAGACATTAATGTAAGAAAGTTGCACACTTAATAGGGTAAAGTTGGAACTTTTGTGATTAGTCATGATAATAATTGTATTTCTTAAGAATTGTGCAAATGCAAAAAAAGACAGTTATTTTGGACCAGAGGGAGTACATTTCTTAAGAGTTGTGTAAATGCAAAAAAAGACAGTTATTTTGGACCGGAGGGAGTATTAGTTAATCATAATAGTTACTATACTCCCTCCATCCCAAACCCAACTAATCGCTACTTATTTACGGTGCGTCACATACTAATTGCTACTTACCTAACATGTTCACTTTTATCTCCTTACCCACTCACAACAATTATCTACTAATTATCCTCTCTCCTACCCACTCACAACATTTACTTTTCTACTAACATATTTTCTTAATCCCCGTGCTTCACATTAGTAGCGTTAGTTTAAGACGGATGGAGTATAAGTCAACTATTATTATTAATAGTATTAAATATAATTCACGTTAACTGTATGTAAATGTTAATTATAATATTTAAATATTAATAAATATTATGCTACTTTATTAAATAAAAAAAAAGTAACATACATAAAAAAAGACAATTTAATTTCCCGTACAAAGCACAAGTTACCCACTAGTTCAAATTCCAAGACAAAAATTTTCAGGACATAAGGGTGAAGGGGAGCGAGAACTGTGAAGAGGAAGGAACGCCCTTTGAGTAGCTGAGTTGTATGCATGTATGCAATGCATGCATTTGTTATTAAGGCAAAATTAAATTCCTAACAGAAATCAGATATTCTGTTTCTCTTGCATTCATTTGAAAATAATTACAGCATCTATTTCTAAGACATTTATGGAACGTGGAACATAAGAAAATTTTAATTCCAAGTTGTTGGAGTCCAGATCTCCTGTACTACTTTGTGTGCTCCTCCCTGTGCCATTATAATCTCAACCGTTTACATGCTTGGATAATATCACATGATGACAATTTTAATGACTGCAAAGCCGTTGGATCACTTGTGGCACAGAAAAGGGCACACAAAGTGGTATAGGAAATCTGCACTTAAGTTGTTGAGTCTATGTTTTGATCTTATCATGTTGTCATTTATGGAACATAAGAACGTTTAAACTTATTAAATCTTAATGTCCAACGGAGTCCTCCCACGGTCCCACCATTCTCCCAAAAATTCTTACACATATTTAAAAGACAAACACTTGTATGAGAACAATATGACCGATCTTATAGTAGAGACGGGTCATTTTTTAATCTATAACCAGCGGGCAAATATAATATTTTTTTTGCTTTTTTTTTTTTTAGTTTTTATATTTATTTTTGGTGTTTTTTCGGTTTGCCAAAAGTAATAGTTACTATAACTAAATGTAACAAACTGTTACTTATATGTAACAGTTTGTATACATAAAGTAATACATATATACAGAAAAGTAACAGTGTTTTTTTTTATGTTTTCTTCATTTTCCAAAAGTAATATTTATTATAACTAAAATGTAACGAACGTGTTTACTTATATGTAACAGTGTTTGCAGTGGCGAAGCCAGGATTTTCCCAAAAGGGGGCCAAGGTTGCTTGGGGATAAGTATTATTGTTGAGGTTTACAAATTTAATATACAAGGGGGCGAATAGTGCAATTTTTTCTCAAATTTAAGGGGGTCAAAATGAATAAATTCATCATTTTTTGTAGTAAATGTCAATTTCTAAAATTTTGAAGGTACTAAAATTGACAGATTTCAAAATTCAAGGGAGTCGAATGACCCCCTTCCCTTTGCCCTAGCCTCGCCACTGAGTGTTTGTACATAATTGTAACACATATGTATAGAAAAGTAATAATTCAACCATTTACACTTTAGAACTAAAAACACTTTTTGTTAGTAATATTGTAAAAATAAGAAAGTACAATTTTATAAATGATTGTTACATTTTACTTGTATAATAACATTGTAAAACAATTACGTTTACTTGTATAAGTAGTATATCCATATGTTTTTAAATAATAAGTTACAATGGGTTCAATTTATCATGATACATGTAAAAATATTACATTATCTATAGAAATCTTTTACAATTTCGTATACTAAAGTGTTACATTTACTTGTATAAATAATTTGATTCATGTATATAAGTTATTATTTTTCAAATGTTACTTTCTTTCAAACAATAAAATCAAAATACTCAAAAAAAAATTATGGAAAAACACTATTACATTCCAGTATAACGATAATTACATTTAGTTATTGTTAGTGTTACACGTATTTTTTTTTTTGTAAAACTGGTGTTACGTTTACATATAAACAATGTTACTTTATAAGTAACACAGTTGTTACATTTAGTTATACTAAGTATTACTTTTGGCAAACGAAAAAAACAGTAAAAACTTTAAAAAACGAAAAGGAAAAAAAGAGAATTTTTTTTTGGGATTTTTTTTTTTTGGCCAATGGGTCGCTGCCACATGGCAGATTTTGAGTGGAGCATGGGTTGGGATCCTACGCTTCGCAGAGAATGTGTACACGGGTCATGGGTCGACCCGTCTCTTCTATGAGACGGATCTAAGTGTTCTCACAAGAAACCACCTCTAATTAAAAATACATTAATGCATGTAAAAAGACTAAATTATTTTTTAGAATAATTTATTTGTTATCTATGCAATTAAATGTTTTCAAGATGACTATTTCACAATTATAAAATATATTTGGTAAACAATGTTTCACAAGTTTTTTGAAACAAAACTTTAACTCATTAGAGAAAGCGCATGAAGTTTGCTTATTTTATATTTTGTTCTTTTAATTTTAGTCTTTGGAAATTACTAAAATCAAAGGTATATTCCCTCCGTCTTGTTTTAAATTGTAAGATTTTTTAATTTATGTGTCGTATTGAAAGCTAATTTCACAATCTCAAAATAGCAAGTTTATACTAACTTTAATATTTGAGACTAATTTATCGCTAAAGAGATCTATTTCAAGTGACATCCCCTTTTTTTATATGAAAGTCACCCTTTTTTTATATGAAAGGTCAGGGGTTCAATATACACCCAATGCATTTGAAAGTGCACTTTTCTAATAGGCTAACACATTCATTAATAAGAAAACCTAATTTAAAAAAATAAAAACCAAGTGAGACTCATTTATCATAGTATGTTTATACTATTATTTTTTTTTTTTTAAAGAAAACCTATTTTTATTCTTTTTTTCTTAAAAAATAAAATCGAGGGTTTCCATGACCTTGTGGGAGGAAACGCCGAGGGTGGTTCGTGTCTTCTTTCAAAAAAGGTACACAAGGCAACGTATTTTATTGTGAAAGTAGTTTTCTTTGTTTTGCGGTAAATATAATAGAGTATATGATTGAAACGATCAAAACAGAAAGCTTCAAATTATTTTGTCTATTGCACATTGTTTACTTTGAAAATTGTGATAGGGAGAATACTGATTAAGAAGGGAAAGAAAAAGAAAAAAAAAGACTACTCGATTTGTCATGGTGTCATGTATTTTAGAGGATGTTTGCCAAGTCAGCCACGGTAAATACTCCATCCGTCTCAAAATACATGTGTTTTGGAGTTTATTTTTGTTTCAAAATATTTGTCGTTTTACTATTTTCAAGGCTTTTTTGTTGTTGTATACTCCTTCCGACTCAAAAAGATGTCGTTTTAAACGATTTCACACATACTAAAAAAATACAATTAATACATGTAAAAAAAATTGTAAATATTTTTTTTTTCACGATAGAAGGAAAAAAAAAAAACCCAATTTGTATTCCCTTTCCTTTAAAACCCAATGAGTTAATTTTAAAGGAAAGGGGATACTAGAATTTTTCAGTCTAACTTGAATTTGAACTTGATTAATATTTTCTTCTTCTTGAAAAATAGTCTTTAATTTTTATTTTTCTTATTTTTCTTTCATATGAATAGTTGCATTTTATAATTGTGATTTGTGATAATTTGAATGCAATTTTAACAACGGGCAATGCTAGGCTTACAAAAGAAGTTTACAAATGATGGATACAAAGTGTGGTGGCGATATTTCATTGGCTACATCGATAGTGGACCCGACACACTTCAATTAAAACACCAACACAATTATGACACCTCATTTTGTAAGCCACATTTTATAGCCATCTTTTGTAACTTTATTATTTCCCTTTAACAACATGCAAACATCACTCGATTACGATGACTTTTACTCTTAGTACATTTTAACCCCTCTGAGTTTGATTTCTGGCTGCGTCCCTGATCTGAGCTACAAATGACACGAGTGCACGTGCACCCATGTTAATGTGTTTGTGTCCGCTGATGGCCGTCTTCATTAATATTATTAGTGTTAGCGGTTTACAACAAAAGAAACAATTACAGAATAATAGAAATAAAATACAAAACTGGAAATACAGAAAGAAATAATTTGTTGTTGCACGAGCCTAATGCTAGTCACTGTCTCCTTAAGACTTATTCGTCCTCTCACCGAGTGTGCTTGAGTTTTCTTGGAATGCTAGTCTCCCAGGATAGAACGTGCGGACCTGAGGCACTTTGCACCGAAGTTTCCCTGCGAACTGAATCGAGCTTGGACGGTATCACCACTAGTGTAATATGGAAGGAGGCCAAAGAAAACGCAGAGCAATATGCAACAAAGAGAATGGGGGATAATTGTATTGTTGGTGTTCTTTGTGTGTCACAAACTGTTGTTGAACTCTCCATTTTATAGCTGCAACAAGCCAATGATCAAAACTGAATCTGGCCATTAACCAAAAATTAAACACAAATAATTTCGGGTTTCCAGTTTTTATTTCAGTCACTTATTCGAGAATTAAAGCTGGCTATTAATCCTTGCAGTTGTTTACACATCCGAAAATAAAAAAGGATATTAAAAACTGCTCATTATTTTGATTCACAAAATCAAAATTTTAACACAAAAGGTGGGCTTGTCTAGAAAGGCAAATTCGGTGATACATTCGTGTCCGCAGGACGCGCACAGGCACGAGTACGCAACTCGCAAGCCAAATTGGAACTTGATTTTCACCCCCTGCGCGTGAGAGAGAGCATCTATGCTACATAATCTTGAACACTATTCTAATGCACAAGTCTTTGTACTAGCATAGAGTTTGTTTTTGCTTCCCATGTGGGATAACTTCATTTTCCTGTCCCAACCCACTTAATTTGACCATTCATATCTCATTCATCCAACAACCATTTTGGACAAATAAAAATTTGATTTCATTCTTCTCATTGAGTAGAACACAGAAACCCAAAACAATTTAGTAATTTAAACAAAATTAGCCTCGAGGAAATAACACATAATTTTCAAAAACACACATTTTTCCAACAATCCCCCACATGAAGGAAATTGATGAGGATAGGTGATAAAGTCCGGCAGTCGAAAACCTGCATAGGATAGGTAGGGTCTGCCCTTTGAACCTTACCTTGTAAAATATATTTACTCTACTCGCTAATCAGTAAACGATATCCTTGAACTACTAGATTTTTGTGTAGCGGATCATATATTTTACACAGGTATCTCCCTAACACAATTCAGTTCTCATAGCTGTGTCCATTAGTGGCCCTAGAACACAATGTCTGGTTCTGTGAGAGGGTCTAAAATTTAGACTTACACAATTCTCCTTGAAACTCCCCTACTTCTCTCACACATATGTGATTCTTCTTGTTGGGTATGCTTATCTCTTAGCCCTCCTAATTATGTTAGAATTGATTGATACCATCACCTAAGTATATTCTATGGACTTAAGGACCCTATGTAAGAAGTTTTATAACTTCATTTTTTAGCCTAGTCCATTTTATAGTATAGGCTTAGAATATAGGACTTGGAGTGTAAAGGAATGAAGATCTAAGCAAGTCAGTGGTCACTGGGCAGGACTTCTCTGCGCAGGACACCACTGCGCAGGTCTCTCCTGCGCAGTATTCTATCTTGCTCAGTTTTCGATGCATTCAGATCACCTAACTTGGAAAGCGCTTAGAAGATGCACGCTTATTAAAAATGCTGAGGTGTGTAGAATCGAAAAAGCAAGCACACTCAGTAGATCCAACGGTGGAGACGCGCTCAAGAGAAATATTTCAAATGAAGACAGCTGTCATCCTTCTAGAAGAAGCTTTTGAATTTGGTCTTCATGCTCAGTCTCCAACCGCTCTATATACCTGCGCACAAATCATATTGTGCCAGGTCATCAACTTTGATCAGAGCCCAAACGGCTATAAAGACAACCTGCGCACCAATCATAGTGTGCCAGCTCATCGTCCTTGCTCAGAGCACCAACGGCTAGTTTTAAGCTCTCTGCTATAAATACCCTGCTCATCTTCATTTCTAAGTTGCTAGAGTTTGTGCTTTCTAATATCCTTGAAGTTCTGAAGATTGCTGCTTACTATTCCCAGATTCAAGATCAACCTTCAAACATTCATACCTTCAAACTCCTGCCCAGATCCTAAGCCTTAAATCACCAGAATTCTTCGTGATCTTCATCTCATAGATTCATAGAGCCCAGAATTTCTGAACACACACACACCTCTTGAAGCTTCGTTCATTTAGATCTTACTTCTTGAGATACACCGGTTTAGTCTAGGATTTGTTCTTCATAGATTATAGATCTTTGAGATAGTTTGTTTTTCATTGTTGTATCTTGTAACTCTCTCATATAATAAGATCTCCTTTAGAAAATCCAAGACTAACCATCTTGGTAGAGGACGTAGATCTTTCATTGATCGAACCTCTCCAAATAGCTTGTTCTTTATTCTCGCTGTTTATTTCCTGCTTAATCATTTCTGAATAACTGCTTTGTTTGATCTTATCAGATTGCTGCTATTGCTGCTGTGTTTGTTATTGCTTATTGCCTTAGAACATTTTATCCAACTCTTTAAGCCAAAACTTAGCGCGTGCGTCTTTATCCTTGCGCAGCTTTTTCCTGCGCAGGTGCTGCTTTAAATTTCCGCTGTGCATTTCACACTCTCACTGCGCGCTATACTTAGCTTATTTGAGAACTGTGCGCATAAGCCATTGATTTGCAAAAGGGTTTGAAAAGAATTTTAAAAACGCTATTCACCCCCCCCCCTAGCATTTTCATACCCTTGTTGCCCCTTTGGGACCAACAAGTGGTATCAGAGCAAACACCTTCATAAAACTTGTTTTGTTTTTCAAGCTTAACAGCTTGGGTGCCGATTCAAGATGGCTTCAAAATCTTGGGCAATGGCTAACTATTCACATGTTCCAGTGCTGAATGAAGATCACTTCGAAATCTAGAAGCACTGCATGCTCACTCATTTTTCTTCTATCGACGAGATCCTCCACGACATCGTTCTTGAAGGACCCTACATTCCAATGAAGGCTAATCCTGATGCTGCTACAAATAAGGAAAATCCTACCATCAAGAAGAACAAGGAGGAATGGACTGATGAAAAAAAGAAATGGGTTGGCTATGATGGAAGAGCAAGGAACATCATTCTTAGCACTCTAGACCTCTCCACGCACAATCAAATTGTGAGCGGTGGAACTGCAAAGGAACTATGGGATGCTATTGAAGGATATGTGAATGGAGACAAAGTAAGCAAGGAAAACAAAAGATTTGTGGTGCAAAGGAAATTCAACTGCTTCATGAGAAAGGATGGTGAAACCTTGAGACAAACTTATGATCGCTTCTGTGCTGTTGTAAACTCGTGTAAATCTCTTGGAACTACCTTCACCAATAAAGAAGTCAATTCTCAATTCTTAGATGCGCTAGGTTCCAGATATGTGCACAAGGCAAGTCATCTGGAAGATTCTGGATTTCTAGATACTTGGCCCCTGCGCAGCTTATACGCTAACTTAAAAGTGTATAAGCTAAAGCTTGATCGAATCGACGAAACTGAAGGCAAAGGAAAACTTGTTTCCTACATTGCGCAAAAGGAACCTGCGCCTGCTCAAACCTCAGACAAAGTCTCTACTTCTCTCTTACTTGAAATGGATGATGATGATTTCGCTATGTTCGTTAAGCGATTCCAAAAATTCAGGAAATTCTCTAAGCCAGGATCCTCAAGTAAAGCTCCAGCTAAAATCTCTCGTGGCAGAGACTCAAAGAAAGATGAAGAGTTGGTCTGCTACAACTGCAGAAAGCCCGGTCATTTTGCTTCAAAATATCCTACTCCAAAATTTGAGTACATGAAGAGGAATACTGCGCAGAGATCATCAAGGCAGCGCGGAATGATTGCTGAAGAAGACGGCGCAGAAAAGGAACTGAAGACTTGGATAGAGACTGACACTGAAGATAGTGATGATGATGACTCTGAGGATGGACTGCTCTGCTTGATGGCCAATGCTGATGCTGATAGCGATTCAGACAATGATCCCGATATGGACACAAAGGCTGCGCCAAGGACAATTCAGAAGAAAGGTCCCACTATCACAGAACTGGTGGAAATGGGACATCTGACTCCAAGCAGAAGAATGGCAAGTACTTATTTGCCAGAGCAGACCTATCAAAGAAATTTGTAGCTGCGCCTCCGCGCAAAGAATCTCTTGAAATTCCTGCTGAAATTGTAATAGAAAATAATGACTCTGCTGCTGAGCGCGAGTCTATTTTTCAGCAAGCTGAAAAGGTAATCAAGAAATTTAATTCTATGAAAAGAAGCAGTGGACTTATCAATTGGAGAAATTTCACAGCTTAAGACGGAGAAAACTCTTTTAAAATCTGAGATCACCCTCCTTAAGGAGAAGATTAAGAGCATGACTCCTCTTACTGAAAAGAACCGTTTTCTCACAGATCAAAATGCGCTATTTAAAGTAAGAAACGAAGAATTGGCTGCTCAAGTAGCTGATCTCACAAAGATCACTGATGATGGACCAAATCTCGTGTCACTATGGACCAAATTCTAGAATCCCAAAAAGCCAGTGGAGACAAGGAAGGCTTGGGGTTCTCAACTAGTGATAACTTTAAATGCGCAGTTTGCTCTGAAAAGGAAAAGGAGTTTACACCACAGCAAACTATTGAAATTCCTAAAGCAAAGCACTCTGCTTCAATGGGTAAAAGACAGGAGAAAGTCCAGAGACAAAATTCCATTATGTCTACCCAAAAATGCAAACTGGGAAAGCCAAGGGTAAGGCTAAAGTTGAACCTGCGCATGACAACTCATATTCTGACTATGGTTGCGCTTCAACTTAAATGTCAAATCTGCGCAAAAGGGTCATGCGCATGAAAGCCATGCGCCTCAACGCCAGATGCGCATTCTTAAGAAAAGCGCACCCAAACCTCAGAAAATGATATTTGTCAAAGCAAGTTCATCTGCTCCAGTAAAGAATGCTGCGCCAAAGAAAAGTAAAGAGTTTGTAAAAACCCAATCTATAAGTGGCTTTCATCATTGTGTTGTGTGTGATGGTTTAGGTCACAAGGCTGCAGAATGCCTTTTGCGATTTGCTCCTAATGCCAAGGGACGTAAAAATCCTAAGGTCAGACAGGAGTGGGTTGTCAAAAGTTGCTAACTCTAAGACCCAAGAATAAAGGGGACCTGCGTTCTTAATGTCTATCTTTCAGGTCTCCTGCTTCACTGCGCACTCTTCACAAGCTAAAGCGCATATATGGTACCTCGACAGTGGATGTTCTAGACACATGACTGGAGATGTCACCGCTCTTGAAGATGTGCATGAAGGAAGAGGTCCCTCAGTAACGTTTGGAGATAACAACAAAGGGCACATAGTTGGATATGGAAGAATCAGAAAGGATAAAGTGTGCATTGAGAAAGTTGCGCTAGTAGAAGGACTCAAGCACAACCTGCTCTCCATATCACAATTCTGCGATAAAGGTTTGGAATGTCACTTCACTGCAACGCACTGCTATATCAAAGATGGCATATCCGGACTGACTTTGCTCACAGGGACTCGTAAGACTAATGTTTACATTATTGATCTTACTGCTATAGATTCTATCACTAATCTCTGTTTTGTAGCAAAGAATGTAAGTGAAAGCAACTGGCTATGGCATAAGCGCTTAAGTCATTTGAACTTCAAGTATTTGGCTAAGCTGGGAAGGGAAAATCTTGTCAAAGGACTTCCCAAAGTAGCTGACCATAATGACAGAAAATGCGCAGCATGCCAGCTCGGTAAACAACCTAAGCAGTCTTTCTCCAGCAAGATTGCCTCCTCCACTTCCAAATGTTTACAACTGCTTCACATGGACATGTTTGGACCGGTTACCACCGCGAGCATTGGAGGAAACAAATATACTTTAGTTGTGGTGGATGACTACTCAAGATATACATGGGTCGAAATGATGATATCCAAAGATGACTGCTATGATATCTTGACTGCACTATTTCGAAAGCTCCAAACTCAAAAGGAAGACGACATCGTGAGCGTTAGATCAGACAATGGAACTGAATTCAAGAATAATGGCGTTGCTCAATACTGCGATGACCATGGAATTGATCACAATTTCTCTGCTGCTGGAGTTCCTCAACAAAATGGCGTTGTGGAAAAAAAGAATCGCACGTTGATTGAGGCTGGAAAAACAATGATAGCTGAAGCTAAGCTTCCAAAGTATTTCTGGGGAGAAGCTGTCAACACTGCTTGCTTTACTCAGAATAGATCCCTCATCAACAAAGCCTACAACAAGACTCCATATGAGCTATGGAGAGGAAGAGCGCCCAACATTGCTTTCTTCAAGATTTTTGGCTGCAAATGCTATATCCTCTACAATGGCAAAGATCATAGAGGTAAATTCGAAGCCAAAGCAGATGAAGGTATTTTCGTTGGGTATGCCAAACACTCTAAAGCTTTTCGTGTTTTTAATAGAACTACTCTAGTAATTGTTGAATCCGTACATGTTACTTTTGATGAACATTCTCTCCTTGAGCCACATTTGGCTCCAAATGATTCTGATGATTCTGCTGAGAATGTTGAGACAGGTACGCAGCCTCAAACTGCACCTGTATAGAATGATAATCAAATTGATCAAAACCAGAATCAAGGAAGCCCATCTCATGCGCATACACCAGATGCTGCGCCAGAAGTGACTACTCCTGATGCGCAAACACCTCCTCCTGCGCATGATGTTTCTCCACTTCAGTAAATCACTTTTGATGATCTCGATGCTGGAGCAAATGAAGTACCCATTGAAGATCTTCGTATTCCTACCACTCAACCTAACTTACCTCCTGAGGTTCGTGAAGTTAGAGATCATCCAACTTCAAATATCATTGGTGATCTCAATGTAGGGGTTCGTACTAGGAGAGCGTCAAACTTAGATGATGAATATCACTCCTTTATCTCTCAAATCGAACCAAAGAAGATTGATGAAGAACTCTAAGATTCAAGCTGGGTTACTGCTATACAAGAAGAGCTTAATCAATTTGAGCGCTGCAAAGTTTGGACCTTAGTTCCCAGACCTCATGACCAAGGAGTTATTGGTACAAAATGGGTATTCAGAAATAAGATGGATGAGAATGGAAGCATCACCAGAAACAAAGCAAGGTTGGTTGCTCAAGGCTATAGGCAAGAGGAAGGAATCGATTACGATGAAACGTTTGCGCCTGTAGCAAGACTAGAAGCTATCAGAATTTTCTTAGCTTATGCCTCTCACAAGAAATTCAAGCTTTATCAAATGGATGTGAAGAGCGCATTTCTCAACAGAGAACTCCAAGAGCGGTCTACGTAGCTCAACCTCCTGGATTTAAAGATAGCAGATTTCCAAATCACGTCTTCAAGCTTCAGAAAGCCTTGTATGAACTTAAGAAGGCTCCAAAAGCATGGTACGATACTCTATCAAAATTCCTACTAGAGAAAGGCTTCAAGCGCGGTAAAATCGATATAACTCTCTTTATTGCTAAGTATAATGATCATTCTTTACTTGTTCAAATTTATGTCGATGATATTATATTTGGTTCTACTAATGAGTTACTTTGTAAGCGTTTCGAGATGCTCATGAAAAGCAAGTTTGAAATGAGCATGATGGGAGAACTCACATTTTTCCTCGGGCTTCAAATCAAACAATTGAATGATGGCATCTTCATAAATCAAGCCAAGTACACAAGGGACCTAATCAAGAAGTTTGGACTTGAGAATGCTAAAGCATACGACACTCCAATGGCTACGGGCAATAAGCTTGATAAAGACTTGAAAGGTAAGAAAGTTGATCAAACTTTATATCGAGGTATGATTGGCTCTCTCCTTTATCTTACTGCTAGTAGGCCAGATATTATGTTTAGTGTTTGTGTCTGTGCGCGCTATCAAGCGGACCCTAGAGAAGTGCACTTAACTGCTGTTAAACGCATTATTCGTTATCTTTCTGGAACTGCTAACCTTGGACTTTGGTACACCAAAGATTCAAATTTCGATTTGCTAGGTTATTCAGATGCAGATTACGCAGCATGCACAATTGACAGGAAGAGCACAAGTGGAACTTGTCATTTCCTTGGAAATCGACTTGTTGCGTGGGCAAGCAAGAAACAAGTTGCTGTGTCCATCTCCACTACAGAAGCTGAATACATTGCTGTTGGAAGTTGCTGCTGCCAAATCCTATGGATGAAGCAACAACTAGTGGATTACGGAATTAATGAAGGAAATTGCCCAATTTTCTGCGACAACATGTCCACCATAGCAGTCTCCAACAATCCTGTCACGCATTCAAAGACAAAGCACATCGACATCAAATATCATTTTCTCAAGGACCACGTGGAAAAGGGAAATATACACTTAGAGCACGTGGGCACAGATAATCAAATTGCTGATATTCTCACAAAGGCTCTTGACGCAAAAGATTTGTTTTCTTGAGAGGAGAAATGGGTATGCTTGAACTCAGCTAACTTGTCCATATAATTTGTCAATACTAATGTTTTTGTGTTTGCTTGATAAGTTCTTAAAAGGTCAAGATTTCAGGCATCTGTGCAGCCATTGTGCAGTAAGTTGATGAGCATGAAAAATTAAGTTATTCGCTCTGCGCAAAACGACATGCGCACTTCTAAGTGGACCGCAGGTAAGTGTTCTATTCATTAGATTTTGCACATAGGTCCTTGACTGAAAAGTCAACGCTGAGTCACAAGGGTACTTGTGTAATTCAAATTTTCCCGTGCCTTTATATTTTTTTTTTTGAATTATGGGAAATTACCTTTTTACCCCTGGGCATGTCCCATTGTCATTTAATGCAAGCTGCGATTAATGACAGCGCACCTTGCGAATGTCTGCTCACCATTTAATGAGGAAGGTCATGCGACAGCAGTCAGCTTCTATTCGCTGACACACGCGCGCGCAAAGACTGCGCACGCGCGTCCCCCATTCGGCCACGTCACCCTGCTAACGTGCGCCTGTCCTCTCACTGACTCAGCATTTATGAGGAAGTTGACTCGACAGTGACCGGCTTAGAACTTCACACTCACGCGCGCGCTAGGCCTGCGCACGCGCGCATCCGGTTGGGCCACATCATCGCAGCACGTGCCCCACTCCGCTTTTTCACCAACTGTCCTTGCGCTGGCGTCTCCATTTTTCCCTCTTTTGGTATAAACCGTCTGTGACCTCTCTTGTCTCTCTTTTCTGCTCATTCTATTTCACCAAACCTCCATTTTCTCTCTCTATTTCTTACCAACTTCCAAAGATTTCCTCTTCTTCTCTCTTTGACATTCATTTTCTCCCGATTTCATCTTCCCAAAACTTCCTTTTTCATCTACATTACTTTCTATATCAATGGCTCCAAAGAAGACCTCAAAGAAAATGCCCGAAATCATTCTCTCTTCTTCATCTGAGGAAACTTCTTCCTCTTCTCGCTCTGGGTCTGATCAAGAACAACCTCCTCCCCAGCCCGTTGTCGAAGATATGGTATGATTTCTTTCTCTGCTTTTTAATTTCCGCCATTGTTAGGGTTTAAAGCTTTACAAGCTTCCCTTTGTGATTGTATGCTTGTTTATTGATATTTTTTGAAATCGATTGTTGTGATGTGTTCGTTTTTCCCTGATCTACTTTTTCATGTAATTTATTTCATGATCAATACCTTTTTTAAGTGTTTTCTACAAGATTTTCTGTCCAAAAACCTCCATAGCAGACGAACATTTTTTCTAAATTTATGGGTTTGTTTTAATGTTGTTGTCTATATTGTTTACATGGCAGACTTCATCCTGTTCATGCGGTCATTTCGATGTATTTTTTATTGGATTTGGACAACTTTTGATTTTTGGTGTTCTTGATGCACTTCGTGTTCATGAACAGTTCATTTTGTATTCTTCATTTTCTTGATTTTTCTCTTATGCTCTGGTTCGCATAAGAATTGCCAAGTGTTTACGATTTGCGCATGCTTGCTTGGCTTTGCGCATTACTTTTATGATATCTTGTATGGAGTTACTGCGCATAGGTACCCATGCGTTATCTGCGCATGCGCAACGCTCCATGCACAATAGAATGTCTAATTCATATTTTTGTTTTGCGCAGAATCCCTTTTATTTCATTTGTGGATGGGAAGTCAATCCGCAAGATCTCAACCAAGATGCTGTTGGGCGCAGATTGATAAGGCATCTGCGATCCTCTGGAATTCTTCCTCTCTTCACTTTGGATCAGCCATTCTACGTGCCTTCTCTTGTGGATGAATTCTTCGAGACTGCGCGTGTTGTTCCTGCCAAGCACAAGGGTGAGAGCACTGAGATCATTATGGCGGTGGTGCAGAATTGCGAAATCTTGGTACACCCTAACCACATCCGCAGACTTTGCGACTTCGATGTCGGTGATGCGCCAGAGACTTTTGATACTGTGCGGCAAGACAGATTGGCGATGAAGTTAGTTGGCGAGCCCACTCTTATCAAGCAATGGTCTGTGCATGATCGCAAAGAGTTTGGTGAGGTGATGTATCACCTGTGCACCTTGATTGGCGATTCCCTGAACTACAAGAATGGGAACAAGGGAAAGTTTATTTCCAAGAAATGGGAATATTGCTGCGCCATCTACTTGAAGGAAAGGCTGGATTGGCCTCAGATCATCTGGAATGAGATCACAAAGGCAATGACGAGCTATGATACGCGCCTCAACGCGTCAAAACCTAAGTATCGGACGCACTGTCGCCTACTATCCAAGCTCCTGCTCCAATACACTGAATTAAATGACTTTGTAAGGAAGACGTCAATTCTGAAGTAGTCCTGTGCTTCAAAGTTTGATTCTCGAGCGCAGCTTCATCTGCTGCGCGATGAGATTGGCGATGCGGACTACTACAGAATCTGGCGATCTGATGATGATCCTAATAGAGAACCTTGGTTGGGAAGTTACCCAAGGAAGGCAAGGCCAAGGGCACTGAAGGCCCAAGTACTGCAGGCATTAAGATCAGAGAGCCTGTCCCTGCAGCTCCAAAGCCTCCCTCCAAGAAACGCAAGGCTGATGCGCCTGCGCCCTCCCCGAAGAAGACCAAGACTGCCAAGGGTGCCTTCCAACGTATTCCTCATGCGCATGACTCTGTCCTGGATGAAGGCATGGACATTGAGCCTGAGGATAAGGATGATGCTGATGAAGTGGATCAGACTGTTGGTGGTGATGGCGCAGCTCCTGAGCCTACTGCTGCGCCCACTGATAAACCTGACTTTGTTGCGCTTGAGATTCCAACACCTCCTCCTGCTGCTGATCCTATCCCAGAAGATCCTGCTAAGGATGGTGTCACTGCCTCTGAAAGCAGTGAACATTCTTCTGCGCATAGATCTCCTGCGCATCTGTCTCCTCCACGCCTGTCCCCTCTTGATCCCATCTCTACAACCTCTCCTCCCAAGACAACAGAGCAACCGCCTCCTGCCACTTCCACGGTTCCTGCGGTATCTACCTCGTTTCTCTCCTCCTCCAATGAGCTGCGCCAGATCTTACAAGCCTTGAATTCCATTCAAGTGAATCAAGTTGCTGCACAGTCTCAGATGGCTCAACTCATCACTGCGCAAACCGCTATTCAAGATCAACTTGATGCGCAGCGATTGGAGATTGCTGCCATTAAGGGGGAGAATGCATCAAAGGCAAGTACCTCTGCCGCCGGCCCCTCTACGCAACGTATCCCGGATGCTTTAGATCAAATGATCCTGGACTCGTTGAAGTCAATTGCTGGGATGCTCGAAAATGTTTGCACCTACACCGCTATAAATGATGGGTTTTTAGGAATGCTGAAACGTCTGCGCAAGAGCCTGGCCGATGGTTTACTTGAAGGTTTTGCTGGCCTTGAAGCACAGATAGAGGAGAGATTTGGCCAGGGTGGTCCTGCGCAAGCTGGTGCGCTAAATATGGAAAGCGTCAGGGAGAACATTACTCAAGCGATGACTGATTTCGCTGACGGGTTCAACGCTAGGATGGACCAAGCAATGTTTGACATTCAATCCAGCGTGAACACCCAGTGCCTCCACACTGACACTCACTTTGAAGCTACGCAGGCCACCATCATCGACACCATCAATGCTGCTGAACAGTCATATTTCAACCAGATGACTGGGCATCAGATGGCCTACGCAGCAAACTTCCGAGAACTGCAAGCAGACAACCAGGATGTGCGCAGAGGAATCACATTTTATGTTGAAGAAGCTGTTGCGTTCAAAGAAATGTTTCAAGCGCTCAAAATTGAGCTTATGAACAAGTTTAACAGCCTGCAGAATGAGCTACGCGAAGCCCTTCACCGGATCAACATAGATTAGGTTCTATGTAACTTTTTTTGCGGAAGGTATATTCCTTTTTGTGCGCATTTTGTCGTTTTTCTTATTCAAACTTGTAATTCTCAACTCTTAACAGTCCAAGTTTTAATGAGAAAAATCACATCATTAGTTTCCAAAACCTTGTTCAATTCAAACTATTCATTTGAGGAACAATGAATGTTTTATTTTACCTCATGCGCATATTTTTACCTGCTCACATTTTCTACGCATAATGTTTAAACATTCAGTTTAAACGCATACTTAAACTAAAACTCATATCATTTGTATACGCTGCATGTTATTTCTGTCTTTCCCATACTGTAAGTTAATCTTTTGGATAGACTAGAAATCTATAGCATAGGCTAGTGTGTGCATTGACTTGAGGCATGATTTACCATTTTCATTTTTATGGACATATTATTATCAAGTACAATGGATTGCCTTTGTTATAGTAGGTAATGGCATCAATCATTTAGGGGGAGATTGTTGGGTATGCTTATCTCTTAGCCCTCCTAATTATGTTAGAATTGATTGATACTATCACCTAAGTATATTCTATGGATTTAAGGACCCTATCTAAGAAGTTTTATAACTTCATTTTTTAGCCTAGTCCATTTTATAGTATATGCTTAGAATATAGGACTTGGAGTGTAAAGGAATGAAGATCTAAGCAAGTCAGTGGTCACTGCGCAGGACACCACTGCGTAGGTCTCTCCTGCGCAGTATTCTATCTTGCTCAGTTTTCGATGCATTCAGATCACCTAACTTGGAAAGCGCTTAGAAGATGCACGCTTATTAAAAATGCTGAGGTGTGTAGAATCGACAAAGCAAGCACACTCAGTAGATCCAACGGTGGAGACGCGCTCAAGAGAAATATTTCAAATGAAGACAGCTGTCATCCTTCTAGAAGAAGCTTTTGAATTTGGTCTTCATGCTCAGTCTCCAACCGCTCTATATACCTGCGCACCAATCATATTGTGCCAGGTCATCAATTTTGATCAGAGCCCAAACGGCTATAAAGGACACCTGCGCACCAATCATAGTGTGCCAGCTCATCGTCCTTGCTCAGAGCACCAACGGCTAGTTTTAAGCTCCCTGCTATAAATACCCTGCTCATCTTCATTTCTAAGTTGCTAGAGTTTGTGCTTTCTAATATCCTTGAAGTTCTGAAGATTGCTGCTTACTATTCCCAGATTCAAGATCAACCTTCAAACATTCATACCTTCAAACTTCTGCCCAGATCCTAAGCCTTAAATCACCAGAATTCTTCGTGATCTTCATCTCATAGATTCATAGAGCCCAGAATTTCTGAACACACACACACCTCTTGAAGCTTCGTTCATTTAGATCTTACTTCTTGAGATACACCGGTTTAGTCTAGGATTTGTTCTTCATAGATTATAGATCTTTGAGATAGTTTGTTTTTCATTGTTGTATCTTGTAACTCTCTCATATAATAAGATCTCCTTTAGAAAATCCAAGACTAACCATCTTGGTAGAGGACGTAGATCTTTCATTGATCGAACCTCTCCAAATAGCTTGTTCTTTATTCTCGCTGTTTATTTCCTGCTTAATCATTTCTGAATAACTGCTTTGTTTGATCTTATCAGATTGCTGCTATTGCTGCTGTGTTTGTTATTGCTTATTGCCTTAGAACATTTTATCCAACTCTTTAAGCCAAAACTTAGCGCGTGCGTCTTTATCCTTGCGCAGCTTTTTCCTGCACAGGTGCTGCTTTAAATTTCCGCTGTGCATTTCACAATCTCACTGCGCGCTATACTTAGCTTATTTGAGAACTGTGCGCATAAGCCATTGATTTGCAAAAGGGTTTGAAAAGAATTTGAAAAACGCTATTCACCCCACCCTCTAGCATTTTTCATACCCTTGTTGCCCCTTTGGGACCAACACTTCTAAGTAGCCCGTTTTACTTCACATAAGAATCATTAAAAGCCATAGGCTTAACCTCATTCATCTCGGGATGTCACTTTTAGGAATGAGTATGGGGTTGACCCCCACAGTGACGATACAAGTCTTTTAACAGTTAGGTTGTCCATTTGAACCTAGATCTTGGGATCTTCAGTCAACTAGGTTGGGTTTTCCGTTGTGTTTAACTTCTCAAGAGGCTTTAATCCCATTCCCCATATCAATCTTGCAACTATCTCTTTACTTAACCATTTGGTTAGCGAATCCGCCAAATTATCTTTTGACTTCACATAGTCAATAGATATGGTATCAGTTGCAATTAGTTGTTTAATGGTATTATGTCTTCGACGTATATGTATAGACTTACCATTGTACATATGACTTTGTGCCCTACCAATCGCAGATTTGCTATCGCAATGTATACAAATTGCTCTGTTGGATGAACGTAGCAACACTATCATAACTCTCATTAAGCCCAGCAATCACTTGTAAAACCATGCGATTATTCGTTACAGGAGCCCCCACGTTTGCCAACTGATCGGCAATGGTCTTCAACTCTTTACAATATGCCGACACATTAGGAAAATCATCCAAGAGAACCTAAGAAAATTAGTTCTCAACCAAGACCGCACGAGAATGCTTAATGTCCTGAAAAATCCCTTGCAAGCAGGCCCAAGCTTTTTGTGCAGTGGTGTCTGGTTCCAAAATCGTCTCGAGAAGGTCGCCCGAGATCGTCCCATAAATCCATTGAAGCACAATTGCATCAAGGCGGGACCATAATTTCGCATCACTAGTTTCCTCCACGGCTTTCCCTTTCTCATAAGCCAAGGGAGGAATGATGTGATCGATGACTAGGAAGGCCCAACAGTGGATCTTCAAAAGTTCCGCCCAAGAGTTGTACTTGCCAGTTTCGGTTTCAAGGGTAAGAGGAATAAAATTCTTAATATTACTCACAGTGAGGGCCGGATGGAGTTCCTGTGAGTCATCCATAGAGAGGAATAGAGAAACACGAAGAAGGAGAAACCGAAAAATAAAACTAGCATGACAGAAAGGGGCGGCTAAGAAGAAAAAGTCGATACCACAAAAGAATATAGGTCGTGCCCTTCTCATTCCATTGAAACCCTATATATACAAGAGTCCTAACCTTGATCACTAAGTTACCTAACAATATACGAGATATACATTCCTAATAAACTTACTTACCTTCTATAATTAAGGAAATACAATCATAATACTCCCTCCGTCTTACTATATTTGGCTACAAAACAAAATCTCGTAGTTTAAGAAACTTCAATAAATGTCTTGTTTATCTTTTACATTTCCAATTCTACCCTTCTTTATGACATGAAAAGCTACACATCAATTTTTAAGGGTTAATTGCAATTTAGACCCTGAAGTACCATACCACCCTTCTAAGCGAACCCCGATGTGTTATTTTTGTCAAATCGGGTCTTGATGTTTTTAAAACTCGCCAGTTAAGGCCTTTTTGACGGATTTCGTTAGAAAGTTAGTTATGTAGCATGTGCCATGCACGTGACTAACGGAATTGGGTGACTTTGAATTGATATTAACTATTAAAGGCTTTAATGAAAATTTTGAAATTTAAGGGTTAAAAACTATAGATTAGGGAGGGGGGTCAAATAAATGAGAGTATCATCTTCAACCTCTCATTTTTCCTCTCCATTCTTCCAGATTTCTCTCTCCCATCATCCCATCTCTGCATCCCCAATCCCCCATCGTCACTCCCTCCCTTTCAACCTAGGGTTCCTGCGCAAGGTTCTTTGACGACAAGCTCTCTCTCCCACTCCCCTGCAAACGGAAACTCAAAACTCCAACCCAAACCCACGAGTGGCAGAGAACGAACTGATCTAAGCATCGTCAGTCGATTATGTCTCCTGGGTGCGGCCATTGTAGATCTCGGTCATCTTGGTCCAGATTAGCCATTGTTGTGCTTAAATCATTGTCTTCGACTATAGGGGAGTTGCTTTGGGAGAAGGGGCTTCTCGAACAGTGATTTGGGGATCCAAATCGAGATCGAAATCAAGACCTCAATAGGATTCTAAGGGTGATATTCTGCAATTTTGGTGTATATAAGAACTTGGATTTGTGATGTGAATTTTAAAATTGGGATTTGGGAAGAACAAAGCGGCAACCGGTGACGTTTTTCTCATGTTCTCTCCACCATGGCTGAGTTCTTTCGAGCCGGCCAAACTCAGGATTTCCGGATTCAAGCCGTCGATACTTTTCAAATTGGCCATCCGTCGGTGGAGGATTTGAGCGGAGAGCAATCAGAGAGGATTGAGAAGATTTAGGTGACGATTAGGCACAGGGAGAAGGAAATTGGGGATGCGATGGTGAGCTTGCAGAAAATGGTGGAGGCGGCGCCGTTGACAATGGTGGTATGGTGGTGTCAGCTTCAAAGGTGATGGTGAGTGGGATGATAGATGGTGTTGACTACGAGGGTGTGGGTAATGGGTTGCCTGGATTTGTTAAAGAGGGTGTGCAATTGGCTGAATTTGTTGAAATGGGTGGGAGGATAGCCGGAGTTTTGGAAGGAGTTTGACTGGGTTTTTTTTTCTTTTTTTTTTCTAGATGAAAAGTGGGTTTTTTTAATCTTGCGAACAATATGCTAAAAATTGTTAAGGAACTGATTTATTTATATCTAAAATGTTTATTTTTTTTATAAATTTTTACTGAAGAAATTAATATAAATTTTAGAACTATAAAAATTTGTGGATATACTCCCTCTGTCCCACCCGAATTAGGATTTTAGGTTGAGCACGGGGATTAAGGAAAAAGTGTGAGTGGAGTAGGTGATGTGAGTATAAAAAGTAAAATAGGAGAGAGAAAGTGGGTTAGAGAATAACGAGTGGAAAATTGTTGTGAGTGTGAATGTGGGTCCCATTAAATAAAACACTTCCATTTTGTGGTTGTCCTAATTCGAATGGGACACCAAAATAGAAATTTGTCCTAATTCGAGTGGGACGGAGGGAGTAGATATTAATAAAAAATTGAAATAAAAATTAATTATATTCCTCACAAAGAAATGCTCCATATTTAATTAAAATATAGTACTATCCCTATATTTTGTGTTTCATTTTTAAATCATTATAATGTTTTTAAATTATTTATATTCCTCACATAAAATGTGAAAATAAAATTTATTTTACAATATTAATATAATAATTAATGAAGTAATTACTTATTTATATCCAATGAAATATTCTTTTAATAATAATTATTTTAAAAGTTTGATAATTGTTTTATTTCAGCCCTTTTGAATTTAGAATTTTGACTAGGCCCCTTAATAGCTAATATCAATTCAAAGTCACCCAATTCCGTTAGTCACGTGCATGGCACATGCTACATAACTGACTTTCTAACGAAATCCGTCAAAAAGGCCTTAACTGGCGAGTTTTAAAAACATCAAGACCCGATTTGACAAAATAACACATCGGGGTTCGCTTGGAAGGGTGGTATGGTACTTCAGGGTCTAAATTGCAATTAACCCATTTTTTAATTAATTGATACATGTTCATTTAATTAGGGGTATAATGGAAAATAAGGTATAAATTTACATTGAATTTATAAGTGGCCAAACACAATGAGACAAACAAAAATAGAAATGTGGCCAAACATAGTGAGACGGAGGGAGTAATATATACACAATATTCAGATATATAAAGAAAGAGCAATGCTAGGGGCACAAAATGCTCACAAAAATTTGTCACAAAATCTTTGTTGTCATTTATTGATTGGAGTTGAAATCATTAAACACTTGAACCCACGGTTTAAACACCCAGTTAATAAATGACAACTAGGATTTTGTGACCAAGTTTTTTGTGAGCATTTTGTGCCCCTAGTATTATTCTATAAAGAATATCCTATGCTAACAATGGTTATATAATTATAGTTTTATGTTTTAAGGCTTATGTGTTAGGTTTAGGTTTAGGTTTAGGATTAGGATTAGGGGTAGGGATTCTAATTAGTGTTTAGAGTTTTAGCTTTCAATTGGACAGTATGGGCAATTTAGACTTCCACTTTATTCAAATCAAGGAGATCGTAATCAACCGTTTGTTTGGTTTTCTATTTGTTTTTGGACTCCTCTTCCTATCCTAAATAGGAAAAGGGACGTACCCAACAGAGTGACCCAGTGGTAAAGCCAAGCCTCATCCCTCTCCTCGCCTCCTTCTGACGTTGACATCATAAAAAAAAAAAAAAGGACACTTCTTTTTGTAACTTATATTATATAAATAACACAAGCCTGATTTCTTTTTTTATTTCGTTTTTTTTCTTTCATAATGTCTCAAACTAAGCGGAGGAAGCTTCTTCCACCTATGTCTCCTTACGCACATCTGCACGAAGATCTCATGGTTGAAATAATGTCCAGAATACCAGCCAAGTCCCTTGCACGATTCAAATCCGTCTCAAAACAATGGAAATCAATAATCCAAGACCCAACCTTCATCGCTTTGCACCACAAGCGCGCACACGCTCGATCAGACGGTGGGACCCTGCTGATCTCCACTCCATTGATCCCCCAACGGCCCAATCAAGAGCTGCAATTGTTCTCTGCACCTCATGAAGGCGGACAAGCTCGCCCGTTACTACCACCAAATATTCAAGAACTCAAAGGGTATAAAGCTTCCCCATCAACTCATGGCTTAATACTCTTTTATCCCCTCGAAAATTTACATGTAGTCCCAATCTCCCTGTTTTTATTTTTAACCCCACCACACAAGAACTCATACCACTCCCTCCCCTTCAAAGTTACCTAGATGATGAGGAACTTTGTACAAAAGTTAAACAACTTACGTACGTTGTTCTTTGTGTGAGCTACTCTTTGGGGTATGATCCAGCCACCGGGTGTACAAGGTACCGAGCATATGTACTGCCATCAAGTTTTCATGGACAAAAGTTAAAGAATCAAGTTTTTATGTGTTCACTTTGGGCGGCGGCAAGGATTGGAGGAGGCTAAACAGTAGTACTACTCACCAATTGCCAATTCTCGCGGATGCACTTACTCCTCATTCTTGTTGTGCCAGTGGAACTATTTATTTCAAAACTAGTCCACATTTTTGGCGTAACAACAATTTTATTATTGCATTCGACGTAAGAGAGGAGAAGTTTTTCTCCGTCGACCCACCACCAGCCCGGGCGGCTATAACCAGGTTTAAGCTAATGGAATTATGGGGGCATTTGGGTCTACATGAAAATAGACATGTGTGGATTCTGGAGGATCGGAAATGGATACTCTTGGAGCTAGAGATGTCTTATGGCTATCCTATCGCTGGTGGAATTCAGTCAAGCAACAAATTTTACTTGCACAACTATTTCAGTTTAGGGATCAACATCATCCATTATTAGTGCATGATACATTCACCTTCCATACAAGTAAATAGTCACGTGGTTGACTATTGATTTATGCATATATTGTGGGATTTGTATAGATATTGATCCCATTGATTAGGCAATGTAATTAGCTGTAATTAGTCACTCATATCATTCCCTAATTTAGGTACACGATGACCTGCTTGTATTATATATATCAGCCAATATCAATGCAATTGAATACACCTTGAACAATACAATTGTGTTTGCTGTTTTATGGTATCCAGAGCATATCACAGGTTAAACGTGCTTCTTTTTTCGATCCTCTCCTATGGCCACCAACAACACAGCCTCTATAATCCAAATCAATGCTCCCACGCATCTTCCCACCAAGCTCACCCACACAAACTTCGTAGTATGGCGTCGACAACTATTCTCCACTCTTATTGGCTTTGATTTACAAGGCTATATAGATGGAACTATCACCAAACCTTCGGAATACCTTGACTCTGAGAAGAAAACACCAAATCCAGCCTATTCAATCTGGTACAGACAAGACCAGATCATCATCAGCGCCATGCTCGGGAGCTGCTCAGACACAATTCAGCCTTATATCTCTTCTGTTTCCACGTCGTATGAAGCATGGCAGCGTCTAAACACGTTGTATGCAAACAAATCTCGCACTCGCATCATATCTCTCAAAAGCCGTCTCATCAAAAATCCAAAGGGAACGCGTAACATGCTCGACTATCTGCAAGACATGAGACAAATCAGTGAAGACTTGGCGATTGCAAATTGCCCAGTTGATAATGACGACCTTGTACTCCACACCCTCTCCGATCTTGGTGAAGAGTATAAGGAAATTGTTGCAGCAATTCAAGCAAGGGACTCCGCTATCACCTTCGATGAGTTACACGACAAACTTGTTGACTTCGATATGCAGCTGGAAAAACCAAGCAAAGAAGATGCTATCTTATTGCCTACTGCAAACTACACTCAGCGTACATATAGGGCTTCTCAAAATAATGGGAATTACTCCTCTCACCATCCCACTGACAATCGTGGAATCTCACAGCCCCGACAATCATGGAATGGCAATGGAAACAACCGTAATCAGCATGGTCGTCCCTCAAATTCTGGCACTTGGTCAACCAACAACAGCAATGCTCGAGCCAAATTCAATAAGGCTGCTTACTGTAATTTTTGTGATCGCAATGGACACAACACAAAAGAGTGCAGACGCTTGGCGCGGTTCTTGAAAGACAACGAGATTCAGCCTCAAGCCAATTACACAACCACTCAATATAGTTCCGCTGCACCTTGGCTCTTTGACACAGGGGCCAATCACCATGTCACTGCTGGGACACACAATTTGCAAACCTTCTCGGACTATGGTGGTCCAGAAGAAATCATATTGGGTGATGGTACAACTCTTCCTATAACTCACACTGGTCACACAACTATACCTTCCACACATCATTCCTTTTCTCTTTATAATGTTCTATGTGTTCCTTCATTGAATAAAAATTTGATATCTGTTGCCAAGTTTTGCAAAACTAACTCTGCTTCCTTGGAATTCTTTCCCTCTCATTTTTTGGTGAAGGATCTACGCACGGGAATGTCGCTGCTACGAGGTGAAAATCAGAATGATCTATATTACCTGCCACCTCCAAATTTATTTTCAATAAATGCCACTGTCGCAACCTCAGTTCAAAAGTGGCGCTCTCGCCTAGGTCATCCATCTTCTAGAATTTTACAGTTTATCTTGCATTCCTCAAATCTATGTTCTAGTCAACATTCAGTTTCTTTTACTTGTAATTCCTGCAAATGCAATAAAAGTCACAAACTTCCCTTTGCAGAAAATACTCTAGTCAGCACAAGACCATTACAATTGCGTTATACTGATGTTTGGGGTCCTACGGATGTGTCAATTGATAAGTTTCGATATTATGTCATATTCATTGATCATTATTCCCGATATACTTGGTTGTACCCCATTCGAAAAAAATCTGATGTTTCATCTGTTTTTGCTCAATTCAAAATACTAGTCGAAAATTCCTTCCAAGTTCCTATCACATCAGTGTACTCTGACAATGGGGGCGAGTATGAGGCTCTACATAAAATTCTAAACTCACATGGCATCTCTCACCTTACAACTCCCCCGCATACGCCTGAACATAATGGAATCTCTGAACGAAAACATCGCCACCTCATAGAAACAACTCTCACTTTACTTCAACAAGCCTCTCTTCCTAATAATTTCTGGTCTTATGCAGCCCAAACAGCAGCCTATCTTATCAATCGCCTCCCCTCTCCTACTCTTAAAAACCGATCACCATTAGAAATCCTCTTCCACAGAAAGCCAAACTATTCTCGGTTAAAATTTTTTGGTTGCTTATGCTACCCATGGCTTCGTCCTTACACATCCTCTAAACTGCAGTCTCGTTCTGTGCCATGTATCTTTCTTGGATACTCCACATCCCAATCAGCTTATAAATGCTACGATCCAAACTCCAAACGACTTTACGTTTCGCGACATGTAGTATTTATTGAAAATGAATTTCCACTTTCACAGGTACATGGAGCTCATTCTCATCTTCACTCGTGGCAAGGCACATCTCGAAAATCTTCTCACCATCCAGCACCATTCACCTCACCAAACACAACTCCTTCACCCACTTACATCCCAACATATACATCATCCTCCATACCTACCACAATAAATCATCCAACATCCCAAACACTCCATCCCTTACTCCTGCACGACCACCCTCACCCACAGAAAACTCACATGTCCCCACATCACCCTCTCCACACCAACTATCCCCTGCTCCTCCATCACCTCAACCCTCACCACTTCCATCTCCTCGGCCTGTTCGAAATCGCAAACCTAACCAAAAATACTACAATCCCATGATGGTGAATCATACAACAGCTCACCCCTTCCTAGTACCATCGAACCCACTTGTGTCTCCCAAGCTCTCAAACAACCTGAGTGGCGACATGCAATGTCTGAAGAGTTTAACGCTCTCATCTCTAACAACACCTGGAATTGGTTCCAAAAGAAAATCAAAATCTTCTTGTTGCAAATGGGTGTTTCGGGTGAAACGAAACGCAGATGGGGCTGTTCAAAAATTTAAAGCACGCCTTGTTGCAAAGGGTTATCATCAACGTCCCGGTGTTGATTTTACAGAAACATTCAGCCCCGTCACAAAGCCGGTAACAATCAGAGTTATATTATGCCTAGCGCTTGCTCAGAATTAGCCTTTACGCCAACTAGATGTCAATAATGCCTTCCTGAATGGAAGCCTTCAAGAAGACGTTTATATGGCACAACCTCCAGGTTTTGTGAATCCACAATTCCCAAATCATATTTGCAACCTTCGGAAGGCACTTTACGGTCTCAAACAGGCACCCCGTGCTTGGTACAATGAGCTCAAGACATTTTTGCTGGATTTCGGTTTCAAAAATACAATTTCTGATGCTTCTTTATTCGTCTATAAGCTTCATGGTGTGGTTATTTATTTCATCGTTTATGTCGACGATATTATCCTAACTGGCAATAATCTTGAGTTCATTAATCAGTTTATCCATAAGCTGCATCACAGGTTTGCCTTAAAGGACCATGGATTACTCAATCACTTTCTTGGAATTGAAGTTGTCTCTACACCAGATGGGCTTTTCCTTTCACAGCATAAACACATTTTAGACATTCTTGAGTCTCAAAATATGGCTGGTGCTAAGGAAGTCACCACACCGATGCATTCAGCAAGTGCCCTCCATGATTCCTCGCCTAAGTCTGATGCAACTCCTTATCGGAAAGTTATTGGTGCACTTCAATATCTATCTCTTACACGTCCCGATATTGCATATGCCACCATAAACAATCTCAGTTCATGCACGATCCTACAGAAATTCAGTGGCAGGCCTTGAAACGGTTGCTTCGCTATTTGAAAGGCACAATTCATCATGGTCTATTCTTACGAAGGCAGCAACCCATTAATCTTCGAGCATTCAGTGATTCTGACTGGGCAGGTTCACACGAGAAAGGGCGATCAACAACAGGTTTTATCATATATCTCGGATCTAATCTATCTCTTGGCAATCCTCACGTCAAAAATCGGTTTCCGCTCCTCTACAGAAGCTGAGTACAAAGCCATTGGCTCACACTACTGCTGAACTTGTTGGATTAAACACTTACTTTCTGAGCTCAGTGTTCAATCACTCAAATTCCAGCCCTTTACTGCGACAATATTGGGGCCACGTACCTTTGTGCCAATCCTGTATTTCATAGTCGCATGAAACACATCGCCATCGACTACCACTTTGTTCGAGAACATATAACAAGTCAAGAACTCAAAGTTCTTCACATCAGCTCAAAAGATCAGCTTGCAGATACCTTGACAAAGTCACTTGGTCGTCATCCTTTCTAGCTGTCCGAACCAAGATTGGCATCACCAATGGTTCAGCCATCTTGGGGGGGGCGTATTAGTGATGATACATTCACCTTCCATACAAGTAAATAGTCACGTGGTTGACTATTGATTTATGCATATATTGTGGGATTTGTATAGATATTGATCCCATTGATTAGGCAATGTAATTAGCTGTAATTAGTCCCTCATATCATTCCCTAATTAGGTACACGATGACCTGCTTGTATTATATTATCAGCCAATATCAATGCAATTGAATACACCTTGAACAATACAATTGTGTTTGCTGTTTATCCATGTGTTTATTATCGCAACAAGAGCCGAAAAGAATGGTCAAGATTTCAGATTACTGGGCTGCCTCATTCAAAGCTTCACGAATACGGATTACGAACAAGTAATCATGTCGAAACTTGTTGGTCCCCAAAGGGCAACAAGGGTATGAAAA
>JAOWBW010000872.1:142410-167410 GCA_026119855.1 Campanula takesimana
GAAAAGCTAGCTTTCGCCTTGCTCGTTGCCGCTCGAAAGCTGCGGGCATACTTCATCGCCCACCCAATCACGGTCTATTCAGACACCCCGCTGAAGAGAATACTCCATAAGCCCGAATCCTCGGGGAGAATGCTATCATGGTCCATAGAGCTGACTGAATTCCAGATTACCTACTCCCCGCGGAAAGACCATCAAGGCACAGGCACTGCTGCGGACTTTGTAGCAGAGACCACATTTAAATCAAAGGAGAGCGAGCCGGACGAAACCCAACCCGCAAAGACAAAGAAAATGAGAGGCGAGAAGGCAATAGGTTGCAGGGGAGAGACCGGAAAATTGCTGGTCGTTAAGTGTGGATGGATCCGCGGGAAAAGACTGTCAGCGGCGCCGGAATTCTCTTGACCGCCCCGGAGGGTCAAAGGTTCAAGCGAGCCTTGAGATTTAAGTTTGCGGTCTCAAACAATCAGGCCGAGTACGAGGCATTGATAGCAGGTTTGGAATTAGCCCGGGACATGAAAGTATCAAAGCTGGTCGGAAGAGTGACTCACAACTAGTAATAAACCAGGTGAAAGGGGAGTACGAAACAAATCACCCGGTTTTGGTCAAATACAAGGAGCTCGCGACAGACTTGTAAAGGAATTCGAATACCATGAGCTGAACCAAGTTTAACCGGGCTGAAAATTCCGAGGCGGACTTGCTTTCCAGGATCACAAAACGAGGACATTGCCAAGCTTAGTGTGGACTGCTGGATAGAGTTCACCGAGCACCCAGCCATCGACAGGATAGAGATCCACCAAATTGGAGATTCGGAAAAAGATTGGGTTGACGAGATCAGGGAATATATCGAGCGGCAAACCCACCCAACGACCCTGACCGGGCAAGAGTCTTGATGAAACAGGCCGCTAGATACACGATTATTGATCGCGTGCTTTATCGGAGATCCTTTACCAAACCACTTCTGAGGTGTGTCAAGTCCGAAACAGTCACCAACCTGTTATACGAAGTTCACGAAGGCGTGTGTGGAGGGCATCCGGAGCCCGGACACTATCCGACAAAATCAGATTCCTCGGGTATTATTGGCCAACAATGAAAAGAGATGCAGAAGACTACGTCCGCAAATGCGACCAATGCCAGAGGTTCGCCAACATACCAAGGCAGCCGTCCACCGAGCAGAGTTTGGTAGTCCCAACTTGGCCATTTGATATGTGGGGGATTGATTTGATTGGGCCTTATCCCAAAGCGCCCGGGGGAGCGCAAATGGTAGTGGTTGCAGTGGACTATTTCACAAAATGGGTTGAGGCAAAAGCACTGACTAGTACTACGGAAGCAAGTATCATCAAGTTCGTCCACAATCACATCTTCTGTCGGTTTGGTCTACCGCGGGCTATTGTCTCCGATCACGGACCCCAATTTCAAAGCAAGTTCACGGCGGAGTGCAAGAGACTCAACGTGGAACATCGACAATCCTCAGTCGCAAGACCGCAGGGAAATGGACAGGCCGAGGCCGCGAACAAGTTGATAATGACCGCTTTGCACAAAAGTTTGAAGGGAAGGAGTGGTCGCTGGATGGAGGAGCTCAGTACTGCTCTATGGGTTGTCCGAACCACGACAAGGAACTCAACGGGAGAAACCCCTTTTTCCCTGACATATGGATCAGAGGCGGTCGCACCTGTGGAAGTAGCCTTGCCCACGTATAGGGTCGCCCAATTTAATGAAACAGAGAATGAGGGAGCCCGCAGAAAAGACTTAGACTCTACCGAAGAAAAACGGTTGGAAGCACGAGCAAAGATGGTCAATTATAAACAGAAGGCAAAGTCCATCATGACAAAAGGGTGAACAAGAGATCGTTTGCCGTGGGAGACTGGGTTTTAAGGAAAGTTGAAGTCACAGGGAGGCAGCCCGGATACAACAAGCTTTCGCCCAACTGGGAAGGCCCTTATCAGATTGCCCGCGTGATCAAAGAGGGAACCTACAGGCTTCTAACGGCAGAAGGAAAAGACTTGAAAAACGCCTGGCATAGCGATCATCTGAAAAAGTATTACCTTTAGAAGACATAATTGTAGATCTTGAAACCTTTTCGCAATCAATAGCAGTTAGAAATTGTGGAATTACTCATGTATTGTAACAAAATGGCAATGTAATTTGTTCGAGTAAAGTAAATAATACTGCTATCGTTCTCTGAAATTACTCAAGTATGTTCGTTCTCAAAGCGCGGTCATGTGCTCACGAGCAAGACCGCGTGCCCGCGATGCGGATGCCGTTTGCAAGTCTACGAACGATGCGCGGTCATACGCCCTCGAGCTATACCGCAGGGCCCATGTCCCACGCCTTTGAGCTAGACTAAAGTGGGAGAATGTATTCCTTGGTGGGATTATTTCCTTGTGAAATCCCTAAGACCCAAGATGCGCGGTCATACGCCCTCGAGCTAGACCGCAGGGCCCATGTCCTACGCCTTTGAGCTAGACTAAAGTGGGAGAATGTATTCCTTGGTGGGATTATTTCCTTGTGAAATCCCTAAGACCCAAGATGCGCGGTCATACGCCCTCGAGATAGACCGCAGGGCCCATGTCCTACGCCTTTGAGCTAGACTAAAGTGGGAGAATGTATTCCTTGGTGGGATTATTTCCTTGTGAAATCCCTAAGACCCAAGATGCGCGGTCATACGCCCTCGAGCTAGACCGCAGGGCCCATGTCCTACGCCTTTGAGCTAGACTAAAGTGGGAGAATGTATTCCTTGGTGGGATTATTTCCTTGTGAAATCCTTAAGACCCAAGATGCGCGGTCATACGCCCTCGAGCTAGACCGCAGGGCCCATGTCCTACGCCTTTGAGCTAGACTAAAGTGGGAGAATGTATTCCTTGGTGGGATTATTTCCTTGTGAAATCCCTAAGACCCAAGATGCGCGGTCATACGCCCTCGAGATAGACCGCAGGGCCCATGTCCTACGCCCTTGAGCTAGACTAAAGTGGGAGAAGGCGCGGCCATACGCTCTCGAGCTAAACCGCGTGCGTGGAAACAAAGACAGTTCGTGCGAGAACAAACCTTTTAAGCTATGTAATCAAAAGAGTGATAGCAAAAGAGCACGCAAGAGAGGAAGTCAATAGCAAAGCTGGAAACAATTATACATATACAAACCAAAAATCACTTGTTCGAAAATGTCCGGACCTACACTATTACAAAAAATTTCCCAGGATGCAACCCGGTCTGATCTTCAAGAGGCCGGGGGAGGAGCATTCTCCATCTCTGGAACAGAGGCAGAGGCATCAGTGTCAGGCACAGATCCAGACTGATCCTGAGAAGCATCAGCAAGAGCGGAGGCATAAGGAGAGTAAGGAAGAACCATACCATCAATGTACGGGCCGCCGGGGCCAAAAGTTCTCTCCAAAGCTGCGACCAGAGGCACGGTTCCCGCAGCAGAATATCTGGATCCATCAATGGCGGAAAGAAGATCTTGGACAGTGACCGGAGCGACGGGAGGGAGAGATGATCTGACAGACTCAGGAAACTCGGAGAGTTGGTCCGTGGTAAAGGGCACTAGAGCATGGCCAGCAAAGCATTGAGGGTCAGAGGCCGTAATGGAGCAAAGAATCGCAATCTCTTGCGCAGTGTATTTGCCCGTAGCTGCCAGGTTACGACCTACTATATGGAGAGCTGAGTTATATTGCTCTATGCTCGCCTCCTCCACCTTCTCTCTATAAGCATCAGACGCCTCAAACTCGGCCACGGCTTTCCCTCGCTCTTCATTCAGAACAAGTTCCCGGTCTTTCTCAAACCACATGGCATCCAAAACCTTGCCATCCAGTTCATCAACCTTCTCAGATAAGCTCATGTTCTTCTCCCTCTCCTCCTCCAACCGCTTGTCAGCCTCGGCCAGGCGAGCTTCGAGTCGTTGCTTCTCAGACTCAACAGTGGCTTTTTCAGCCTCAGCTCGGTCTTTGGCCTCGCGAGCTGCGTCGAGATCGTTGCTCAATTTAGAGTTCTCCTTGACCGCAGTCATCAACTCGGCATCTTTATTTTTAAGCTCCTCTCCCGAGCCCTCCAGGACCTTGGACAAGCGGGCAATCTCATCCTTCGCCTCCGCCAATTTCTTCCCCCTCGCTGCGGCCAAAGCAACTTCGGCTTCATACTGAGACCGCATGTATAGCAGGTCATTGCTAACCTGTTTTCATAAAGGAGCATATGGAGAGTATATTAAAAGCGGGAGGAGGAATCAGAGGGCCAAAGGATCGATATATAAAAGGAAAGAGCACGTCGGTTAGACAAGGAAAATGAGACACTAACCTCAGCCATAGCCAAGCCCGCGTGACCCAGGGCGGTCAGGAAGTTGGTCTTGGACAGCACCTTCTGTTGATAGTCCGGGAAGTTCATACGGTGCAGGAGCCCATCGCCAACATAAGAATTGAAGCCGCGGCGGCTATGGAGATCAACCCCATATACCTCAGGGGCCTCAGCTACCTTCTTCCCAAACTCCTTAGCTCGGTCCTTATCTTCAATTAATTCGACAGGGAAGCGCTCCGAGCATAAGGTCCCTTTGGCGGGGGAGGATACAGTAAAACCGCGAGAAGGAGACTCCAGACGGGGCTGCTTATTTTTTGGAGGCAAGGGGTCAGCGATCGGACTCGGACCCCTTTTCTTCGTAGCCTCGGGCACAGTTTTGCCTACATCATGCGAGAGAGTGGGAGACCCGAGCCTGTCAAATCCTTTCCCCGTCCGCTCCCGCGGGGCCGTAGAGGAAGCTCGCCCGTCGTCGGGACAACTGCAACAACCTTCTTTGACTTGTCCAGAAGATCCGTGATCGGCAGTTTCCTCCCTGGGGCCTCGGCCTTATGCATTTCGGCCTGCCTCTGCTGCTTCGCCTCAGCCTCCCGCTGCTTCGCAGCCAATCTCAAAGCATTAATATTCTTGGGAGGCATGGTATCAGTGGGATCTGCGGGCAAAAGTAACAGTCAGTCAGATATGATCGGATAAACTAACAGGTATGAAATTTCAGTTGATTAAGTATGAAAAGGACCAGTCAAGCCCGGATCCGGGCATTGTTCCCCCAATCGGCAAGCAGGGCACTCATAGGCAAAGGCAAAATCTTGGTGGACCCTCCAGCAAGGATCCCGCCACATAGGAGTCATGTTAACCCTGCTCTCAAAATCAAGATTTCGGCATGGGGCCACCCCGGCGTAAGCCAAAAGACTCTCATTGTTGATGATGGCTTGAACGTCGAAAACTTGTTCAACCACGACCACGGTCTGGTCCTCTAAAGTAACTGATTTCGTATGCCGGGCGAGGTAATCCTGCATGGCGGACGCAAGCTCAATACCCCCATCTGAGCTAGGATAATCCTTGGAAGATATGGACAGCGGGGAAGTATTATCAGGCTTAGAAAAAGGCCACCCGAGTCGATTCTGAATCACCAGAGGGAATCTCTGCCACTGATCGAATTTGTTAGAAGCCGCAGAAAAGATCTTTTTCGACCTAGGTTTCGTTTTCAGGCTCAAACTGCTCGCGGTGACCTGATGGGTGAAGAAAACGTACAAGGCGGACAAAGAGGGTTCATATCCCAGTACCCTGCTTACAACAATAAAAGACACCAGATAACGAATTGCGTTGGGAGTCAAGTCTATGGGAAGGCACTTGGAAAACTCCAGGAATTCACAGATGAACGGGTCCAAGGGAAGCCGGAGGCCATTCTCAAATTGAACGGGATAAAACACACAAGCGATATTATCTGCCCGGACGCGGGCAGGACCAGCCAAATTGCTTCCTGAAGGAGAGGTATAATCATCAAGACCGCCGACAAGGTAAACTTTGCGATCGATGTGATACACGGTTAGAAACTCATCATCGGAGTCCTGCTCCTCCACCATGCCCGCTCCAGAACTGGAAGCTCCGGCCTGGCTCTTAACCCTATCGTCGGGCCCCTCGGGGAAGGAAGCCAAAATTTGAACCGGGGAGCGAATGCGCTTGACCATACGCGCTGTACCTGGGGCCATTCTCTCTAAATCCCCCCGGGGGTCGGAGGGTGTCTCAGAGGACTCAGACTCATCAACTAGCCCGTGAGCCACGATCGCCCCAACCTCATCCTCAAGAGCGGGTTCACCATCAACCCCCACTTCTTGATCGGAAGCCTCCGCACTGCTCGTGACCTCAATAACACCAGGGGCCAGGCCCGGAGATCGTGCCTGCTCGTCCTCGTCATTAAAAGGAGCGTCCATCCAACTGAGAGAATCAGGGCCACTCGAGGCTACACGCTCCCCGCACGACCTTACCAACCTTCTAGCATTTCCAGCCATATCTACATTATCGGGGAATCGAGTTAAAACAGCCATGACAAAAGTGCCCAAGTGTTCCTCTCCCCCCAGCACCCTCATCCTTGTGGAATCATAATGGACGGAGGGACCTGTTTCCCACAACAGGGGCAAGACCCAGGGTTCCCAGCTATACGCTAAACCTATGGCAATAAACTCATTCAATGACAGCCGTTTCCAGGCATTCAACAGGAACCTGTATACCCCACCGGTCCTCCGGCAACAACCAAACAGGTCAGGACGGAGTTTACGCCCTAAATCCAGCCCTTCCATGGCTACAACAATATTTCAACAAATTTTCAGAAATTAGGGGCCAGAATTTGGACTCGAAGAAACGAGGATACGAGAAGTCACACAACTCTCGTACGAATCCGAAAGCTCGACAGGAGCAAGTTTTAGGGTTCGCGCTCAAAAAACGGCGACGAAAAGAATGGCAGAAATTAAGACGACGAATCGAAACAAAGAAGAAAAAGCGAAGTGTGGAACAATACCTGTGAATTAGAAGTAAGGAACGAGAACGAGATCTTCGAAGTCAGGAATCCGGAGAAGCAAAGTCTTCGTTGGAACTGGAAGGTAGAGAGACGGGAGTTACGAAAGTTTGGAATGATTCAGCATCCGTGGTATTTATAGCGCCGAAAATGGGTCAGACCGACCCGAGATATCTGGTAACCCGATCGAAACCCGAAAAGTGAAGAGGCGGGAATTGCTTTTTCGAATACCGATGACGGTTCGCATTTAATGGACGTGTTCCTGGTCATGTCAAAAGACAGATGGCTACGCCACTAGCCTGACACAAGGGGCCCCACCTGTCCTTTCGTCAACCACTATTCTAAGACTCCCGTCCCATTGCAATCCGTGCCCGCATTTATTGCGATTTGCCCGAATCGAGCCTAGGAAGTATAACTCCTCGCGCCGCACATGAATGAGCTAACCCTCGGAGTTAGGGGCCACTGATGAGACCGAGCCGTCTGGGCCGGATGCTCGCTGGTTTAGATTAATGCGACCTAACGCGCCCGAACCGGACCTGAACCCTGGGGGCCGAACCGGCACGGAACGCGGGCAAGTAAGCCCGAGGGGACCGATCCCCCTGATATATATGCCCGAGATAGCTCTGCCTCCCGCTATCCTGAAGAGCCCGTGGTGCCCAGCTGGCACAAACGTACGCGAGGCGTCACCTATCCGTACCTGACACACCATAACGGTTGGTGGTGGAACCATGCTTCCCTGACAGACACGCCACCTTCCCAGCCACTCTCCTGACCGATCCACTGGGGACTCGCCACGTGTCCCCCCCAGTACCAGGGTGGTTAGTACCTTGTGCAGGTTTCTTTCCCTTGGTCATATATATACCTCTTTTCGCTCCCATGAGGAAGGTACGTGCTCTATCCATTTCACACACACACAAGGTCTTCATTGAGCCTTCTTCTTAGGTTTTCTTCAGAGATCTTACTCTTACACCCGAGGGCCTAAGCCGGATTCCAACCCGGCCTTGGTCTTAACGGTGTTCTTGTTTGTGTTGTGATTAGGATCAAGAGACAGCAAAGTTGGAGTTCTATCTCCGTGACCCCAGAAATCTAGGGCGTCATCATGTACAAAGTTATTCAGTGGCGGACTAGAATTTTGTGTGAACGAGGGCAGAATTTTGTGCCTCTAGTATTATTCTTTTTTTTTTTTTATACTCCATCCGTCTCATAACTATGTACACAAATTATCATTTTAGGTGTCTCATTGATAAGTCACACTTTCTTAAAATGATAAAGAATCTTTAGTATTCATCTCACTCATTATCTCTCATACTCCCTCCGTCCCAGCACAAGTGACACTTATTTTTTTTTCGGTCTGTCCCAATACAAGTGACACTGCCCAAAAAGAAAATGTTTTAAGATATTTATATTCAACTAACCTCACTATTTAACCCCACTCATTCTCTCTCTTCATTTTCCACCACTCATTTTATTCAACCAACACTACTATTTACCCCACTCATTCTATCTCTTCATTTTCTAACACACATCTACTACATTTCCTTAATCTCCGTGTCCCTAAAGTTGGTGCCACTTCTGCTGGGATGAAGGGAGTACTTTACTTTTACACTCACAACAACAATCAACTACCCACTACCATTCATCCCTTAATTGCCGTGCAAAACTCATTTTCTGCACATAGTTATGAGACGGAGAAAGTATAGTGTTGTTTTTTGTTAGTAGAAGAGGGGGGGTGTTAAATATTGATTTTAAATGTAAAAATAAATAGTTCTAAAATTGTGTAGTGCAAAATTACTGCGTTTTGTAAAACAAAGGAGGTAATTGCCCCCTTAAGCCATGCCTCATCCAGTGGAGGCTTGGAGCTATTGCAAGGGACCAAAATTTGAGAAGAGGGGTCGGACAGATCTTGGGTTGTTGGTCGGTTATGTGTACGCGGAAGATGAGACAGCTTTTGGCCGGCGATAAGAGAGAAGAAGAGGGTTATCGGAGAGGAAACCTAAGCCGCATGGGCCAACGGGGACCGGCAGATTTGGTAATGGTCGGATGTGAGAAAAAAAGAGCATTGGGGACGGCGGTGGAAGGGAGTTGAACGGGACAACTCTGTGGAGACTTGTCAGGTTCGGCTGATTATTTGGTCGTTGAAGACGTCTGGAGGAGAGAAATATTTCTCTGAAGGGCAATGCCAGAGGCATAAAAAAAAAAGAAGTTTGCAAAATATTGGATACAATAAATATGAGGTGGCGATATTTTATTGCATCGATAGTGAACCCTGCACACTCTAATTAAAAACACCAATAAAATTTTGACACATCATTTTGTAGACTCAATTTTGCGGTACTTTTTTGTGACTTTATATTTACCCTTCAGAATTGTGATGCAAAGCCAGATTTTAAAGATAAAGTTGCGAAATGGAGAGAGAAAATGGTGTTAAGATTAGGGATGGCCAAACCGAACCGGAAAACCGGACCGGAAAAGCCCGGAACCGGAGCAAACTGGGGAGGAAACCGGAACCGGACGAACCGGAACCGCAAGGCATCCGGGCCGGTTCAGGGTCACATATATGCCGAATCGGACCGGAACCGTAACAGGACCGAAAATCCCTTGTTTTTCAATAATTTTAAAGGGGGGACCGGAACCGGACCGAACCGGAACCGGATTGTGCCAAACCGGAACTGGAACCGGGGTAAGCGCGGGCCGGTTCAGGGTCACCCTTTTGCCGAACCGGAACCGGCGGTTCCGAACCGGAACCGGGCCCGGAACCGGTTTTGGCCATCCCTAGTTAAGATAAGGGGCATTTACCATATAGTCCCTCAACATAACCTTATTTACCTCTTAAGACAAGAAATATTTTAACTAACCATATAGTCCCTAGCTTACATCTTCCTCAACATATTACTAACTACACCCTCTCATCATTTTACTTTCACCCCAACCACTATCCCCTTAGGCTATCCCTCACCACCTTCTCCCGTCAACAACTCCGGCAACCACCATTTCTGGCGACCACCAACTCCGGCGACCACTCCGGCAAAAAAAAAAAAAAAAAAATTAGCTTCAGTGACTTTCCAGCAACCAAACAGTTGAGAACTTATCAGTATGTTCTCAGTTGTCAACTAAACTACTAATAACACGAACAATTCCGGCGACCACCAACTCCGGCGACCAAACAATTGAGAACTTATCAGTAAGTTCTCAGTTGTCAAATAAACCACTAAGAACACGAAGAACTCCGGCGACCATCAACTCCGGCGACCAAACAGTTGAGAACTTATCAGTAAGTTCTCAGTTCTCAACTAAACCGGCAAGAAGAAGATCAAACTCCGGCGACCAACTTCGTCAACCACTAACTCCGGAGACCAAACAACTTAGAACTTATCAGTAAGTTCTCAGTTGTCAACTAAGCTAGTAAGAACACGACCAAAATCCGGCGACCGCCAACTCCGGTGACTAAACAAAATAGAACTTGTCAGTAAGTTCTCATTTGTCTCAACTCTGGCGACCAAACAACTGAGAACTTATTAGTAAGTTGTTCACTGAACAAACAACTTCGCAATTATCAACTGTGAAGGTGGCCGGTGATTAATGACTGTGACTAACAACTGAGAATGTTCTCAATGATACACTACACATTTGAGAACATCTTAGTTGTACACTAAAACACAAAAAAATTCTCACTTGTTCACTGAAGACAAACGAAGCTTCCCAATTATTTTGAAAACTTCTCACTTGTTCGAAAATAACTATAAACTTCTCAATTGTGTTATTTAAACATATGAGAACTTTCTAAAAAATAAATAAATATTTAGAAAAACGACAAACATCACTTGAATCAATATTAACTTGATCAAAATGAAAACAAAAAACAAAAAAACAAACAAACAAATCTGGCTCTTTACAAGTAACTATCATAAACGATTTTTTTTTTAATTATCATGCACTTAATACATTCCACCCAGTAGTTTAAAAACCCAAATTGAATGGGTCTATTTACTCACCACATTCAAAGCACTCTCCCTAACATCTCATCTGTCCAATCTCTTCTCATTTTCACCAAGTAACTCCCCAACCCCATCTAATAGTTTCTTCTTTTTCAAAAAAAAATGAGATTCTTGCTTTAACTACTGTATTCTTGCTGCGAAGGGTGAGCTCGGGTCGCTGTCGACGAGAAAGGAGGATGAGAACGAGATGGCTGGAAGGAAGGAAAATCATGCGTAGATCTAGAGTTATTGATCGAAAAATAGTAGATCTGCTCACCTGGGTCACCGGCGTAGGAGAAGTTGCCGGAGTTGGAGCGGAGTTCGAAGACAGAGTCAACGCCGGATCTACGACGGTCAGAGGCTTGGAATGTCAGATCTACGACGATCAGGGGCTTAAAAATGCCGATTAATGTTGTAGGTGGTGTTCGCCGGAGTATGAGGAGTATAGCAGTTCGCCGGATGTGAGGAAAGAAGTGGCCGACGGAGGGGGAAGTCGCCGGAGGAGGGGGAGGTCGCCGGAGGAGGGGGATCGGAGGGGTTGCCGGAAGTGAGGAGGGAGGAGTGGCCGGAGCAGGAGGGGAGGTGGAGAGAGAAAGGAGAGAGAGAAAAAAAATCTCTGGGTGTGTGAATAAGAGTGAGTAGGGAGGGGAGGGGTGTAGTTAATACACTAAAGGACTATATGGTTACATAAAATATTTCTTAGGATTAGGAGGTAAAATAGAAAAGTCTCTGTCCTAGGACGTAAATTAAAAATTATTCAGGGACTAGGTGGTATTTTTCCCTAAAGATAAATAAAAATTTAAAAATTACGCTTTACCCTCTAAGTCAATTGAACTCCTTTACTTTTTTATGATTTTGTTAGAATCATAACAAGTTTAGTTTAGATTTAACTGATGCTTATTAAGACAACCTTAAATTAGTAACGAGCCATAGATAGATCTTAATTTTATTTTATTTATTTTATTTATATATATATATATATATATATACTCCCTCCGTTTCATGTGAATTGAGATTTATTTCCTTTTTCGTCCGTTCCACGTCAATTGAGACTGCCCAAAATGGCAAATAATCTTTACTATTTCTCCCACGCATTCTCTCTCCTACTTTACTTTTACACTCACATACACCAATCAACTTACTATTCCTCCCACTCATATTCTCCCTCCTATTTAATTTTCACACTCACAAACAACTCCTCCCCCTATTTCTCTCTTACTTTTCCATGGTTTGTGTTCCAAAAATTTTGGTCTCAATTCACATGAAACGGTGGGAGTATATATATATATATATATATATATATATATATATATATATATATTGCAAGTTAGTTTGATTGTTTCAATAGTACGGAAATCAAAGTGACAATCCGGAATTGTATGTAGGTTAGAAAAGTAGTTTACTCAAATGACAAATAAGCGTCTAAAATTTGGGGGGAGATGTTCATAGAAAGCGGTCTGATGTTTCAATTTTGAAGATAAAGGGTGAGAAGTTACCAAATGTTATCATATGATTTTATTTTATTTTCAGAATTGCTAGAAAATGAAGTTAAGTGATCATGTACCACGCACATGCAACTTACCTAATATTAAGCTAAAAAGAGGGGTTTCCATTCTTATTGTTTCCTTATATGTAGATGATATTGTCTTCAGTGTAATGATGAAAGATTGTTGCTAACAGTTCACGAAAGATATAATGAGCACTTATGAGATGAGTGATCTGGGATTACATCGTTAGTTTTTGGGAATTGCAGTCTTCTAAGCCAGAAACAAAATCTTCATTCCTCAAAAGATGTAAGCAGAAAATTTGCTTAAGAAGTTCAGTTTGATGGGATGCAAAATAGTAGTGACTCCCTCGAAGCTGAATGATAAAATGAAGAAATGTAACGACACTGTAACACCCCAACTTTTCACAATTATTAGACGATACTTAACTTGAATAAATCCTTAAATCAGAATGCCCCAACGGCTACAAACAACAATTTAAACTTTAACTAACAATCAAACTCATAACGGCTAGTACAAGTCACTAGCTCAGAATGGTAACCAACGGAAAAGTAACGTTCAAACTTAACTTAACGGAAAACATATAACTACTAACTAACTTTAATCAAAAGTAGCTTCTACGCCGACGGTTCCTTGTGACCTTTAATATGCTTACTTATAACCTGGAAAAGAGAAAATGAGAATGAAAGGAATGAGCGAACAATGCCCAGCAAGTTCATACGAAATCCCCTCGGGTACTAAGAGGAGATAACCGAAACGGACGGTAACAATAATTAACAACGAAAGGATAACTCAATGATCAAACAAACACTTAGTTTGAAAACATTTAACTTGATGAAAAACAATTCATTACTTGAAAACACGTGGCTTCAGAGACAGTTTCCAAAACACAACATTTTACACACACTTTACTTTTCTTTACTTTACCTTACTTTACTTCATTTAGGGATTAAGCACGCGCTGTACCCAGGGCTCGGGTTTCTACTGACCGCACCCAAAATCGGTATATCATGATAACCTACGCTACTTCATCAAGCAACGCAAAGGGGTCCACATGTTCATCTTGGAACTATGGATAACTATAAGGGTTCTACTTATCCGTTTCAGGATTATGGATAACTGTAAGTCACTTTACTTATTACAAAATTTCACTTTAAAGAGCTTTACAAAACAAAGCTTTAACTTTACTTGATAAATTTTTAAAAAGGTGTACATCTCAGTTTAGACACCAAAATCACAATACGAATCATACACATGATAACTCAATTGAACAACAACAATATCAATAGGGTGGATAACAAAGAACGGTAACATTCGCAGAACGGAATAGTTTTTAAAATACTATCTAGCCACATAGATAGTTTACTTTAACAAAATAGAGATTGGGAACCCTAACAAAGGATTGAGAACAATTATACAACTAAGAGCGTAATCCCTTACCTTAGCCTTGCGTTTTACTTGCTCGCTTACTCCGATTGTACAATCTACAAATATGCAATAACCCAATCTTAGATACAAGTAACGCTATTTTACTTTCCGTCCCTAAAATACTTTATTTTACTAGGTTAACCTTGTGAGTAATCTCTTTGATCTACTTTAGAATAAACTCAAACTAGGGTCATACTATACATTAACTTTATACTCAAAATATCCCTATTTTGGTTTACCAAAATACCCCTAGGGTTCCATAGTTTCTATTCTCAATAAACAGGTTTTAGTGTGCCATTAGTCACACTAAAACACTATTCACAGCCTTTTAAAAGTACTATTCCCAGCACAAATAAAACACACACATACACAGCATATAAATCACACACACACTCCCTGTTATGCGCACACACCCACCACAGCCTACTCACACACACACGAATACTCCCTGTCACACACACACTCGTAAAACGCACACATATACACAAAATCAATAACACATACATACTGCTTACATGATTACATACTCCCCAAATTATACCTTTTTCACTTATAGATCCCAAATCATAAACCCTAATTCCTCATTATAACCTTTTAGGGTTCTTAAATCATTGCATTCAAAACGAAGGGGAAGGACTAAAAGGGTTTGAAGTGTTACCTCGGGTGATCTCTTCTTCCTCTCCTTCTCTTTCTCTCTCACGTCTCCCCTCTCTCACTTGCGGCTTGAACTGCCGCCGCCCTTCTCTTCTCTCGTTTTTCTTTTCCCCTTTTTTTTTTTTTTTTAAACAATAATACTAGGGTAAGAGGAAGGGTGTAGGTATATAAATACTAGGGATTTAAATTCCTTTATTAAAAGGGTTTTAATAAACTATTGGGCTTTTATTCACTACGGCCCAAAATAACCCAATTACTACTCTTAACTAATGAGCCCGAGATAAAAATAAAGTTACACAATTAAATAAATAAATGGCCAAAGGCCGGGTATTACATACACAAAGAAAGCAAAAGCCAAATTGTACAGAAGTTTGATCGGTAGTCTTTAATACTTCGAGCAACCAGACCGGATATCATGTTTGCCACAAGTATGTACTCAAGATACATGGAAGAATCTAGTCAGGTTCATTTTAGAGCGGTAAAAATTGTGTTAAAGTATTACATGTCACACTTGATTATAGCATTATGTACAAGGCTGGAGCTGCAAAAGCGTAACTTTTGGGGTATACTAATAGCGATTGGGCTGGATGCAAGAAGAATACAATAGCCTATATGTTCTGTTTTTGCTTTGCAATATGTTAATGGAGTTCAAAGAAGCAAAATCTAGTTGCCAATCAATTGCTATACAATTGCTATAGCCTTTTTTTATTATTATTATTAATTCATAATGCCATGAAGGCTACAAGTAGGCCTATAGATAGGCTAACACAAATCTCCCTAATGGGATTCAATCTCATGAACTCCGCATGGGAAGCTAAGACCGGATACCGCCTGAGCTATAGCTCTTTGGTATACAATTGCTATAGCCGAGCATGTGGGAGTAGCGAAAGTGACATCTCAAGAAATATGGCTATGAAGGATTCTTGAATATATATGAGAAAAACAAAATGGAGGCACAATCTTGTTTTGTGATAACAAATTAACCATTGCAATTGACAAAAATCCAGACAATCAAAATCAAACCAGACACATTTCATGATTTCATGAATCATCTAGAGAAGTTTAAGAACTAATTATTTAGATAAACTTGAAAATTAATTTTGACATTTAGAATTCTCTCTTTGTGAATATAAATAGCCATGTTTTTAAGATTTTGAAATTCATTTAGAAATCAATACAATTTCAAATTACATAGTCTCGTCTCTTAAAAATATTAATGTTTTGCAGGAGCAACACAAGTTTTATTTCTACAAATTTGGTTCCCTTGATGAACAAGTAAGATTGTTGACCTATTACTAAATAAATTTTATACTCCTTCCGTCACGGTTTAAAGTTCTTAGTTTGACTTTAACACGCTTATTAAGAAACCAACGCAAATTTGAGTCAACAATAGTAATGTGTGAAGGTTATAATTGTCCATTCATAAAGCAAGTGTGTGAAAAGTAGATGGGCGAGTGATGGTTTTTTTGTAATATATGAACTTTATGAGGACAAGATTGTCCAAAACACTATTCATAATTTGTCATTTAAGGAATAAAGCAACTAAGAACCTTAAATTAAACTGTGACATACCAAAAAGGAAAGTAAGAACCTTAAACTGAGACGGATGGAGTAATAGTTTTGTACTCCCTTTGTCCCAGAATGATAGCCCCCCTATTTTCATGGGTTTTACGAAGGAACTTTGAGTAATAATTAAGGCTACTTTTAATTATTCTAATGAAATTTTTGAAATTGTTCTTGATACACCATTATAAATACTATTAATATCAATTTTTAGATTCACATTAACATAATTATAAATAGCATTTATAACTACTCAAAGTTTCCTCGTAGTAACAACGAAAAAAGGTAGACTATCTTTCTGGGACTGGGACTGAGGGAGTATATATTAAATTTGTTCCAAATATACTTATACTCCCATTACAAGCCAATGAGCACCAAAATTCTAAAGCAATTATTTCAAACCTAAGTACACGTATACCAGACAAATATTTAGAAAATCCACACTTATAAGAGTATTTCAAACTGGGTTAGGAAAGCATGCAATATACTATCTAGAACTGAGAGCAATCTTGTGGTGCAAAAGAGACCAATTCATTTACTAGGTCATACTCCACATGATAGTTGATCTGAGCCACATTCCCAAATATTACTGGAAGATTAGTCGCCTGGACAATAGCCATGCAAAAAAGATTACTATTTACTTGAACAAATATATTCACCGTCTTCAGTGTAACATCAGCTCCAGTAAAATGAAATACGATCTCCACATCAACTAACCTATCATAGCATAACGTGTTTGTGCCATATGGGTCTTGTACCGGGCTCAAACCAACCGCTTGTCTCACCGCAACTTCTAAGTCATTATAAAATTGTGGCTCCAAATATGTTGAGGATGTACCCGAGTCAATTATAATATTTCCTCTACTCGGATTCGTTTCTCGATTAACGATTCTCCCTCCTCCGTTGACACTTGCACCTTCGAGGTTAAGAATGTAAAATTTGCTTTCGGAACCTCTTCCTCGTGGGAGGAGGGGAGTTGAAACAAATGCGTTTCGCAAGGTTTTTCCAAACCTCAACTTACTTTTAGCATCTTCTACCTTTGGTACTAAACAATACGAGAAAGTATGTTGAATTTCGTCGCCAAGACGGGATATTAAGGAAAGTGGTCCCCGTCCAAGGCCGACTATTCCAGAGCCTCTAAATGTGTCAGTATTTGTGCGTCCGCACCCGAATATTGAGTTGGGAAATGATGGGGCGGTTTGTCCATTTGTTGATTCAAAGGTGAAGGTTTCTGTTGCTAAGTTTCCTTTTGTTATACTTGTACCAGTTCCGTATGTATGAACATATAAACATTCTTGGGTTGCTCCACACCCATGTTGTCCGTCTAGTAAAGCTTGACACGAGCTCGTGTCACAACCTAGATTTCTGTAACTAGATGATGTTGCAGGATTGAATGGAGGCGTGTTTTGTGGGTAGCATTGTATGCAGTTACACTGAGTCCATACAAGATCACTACCTGTATCTGCAATCGCGTAACTTTCAACGGGAGGTGTTCCGATTGAAATCTTCATGAGGTACGCCCCATCAGAAAGGAGCATTGAGGACTTGATATTTTCTTGATCACAAGACGATTGAGAAAAACGTTTTGCACGAGAAAGTGAATTCAGAGCGTCCTCTCTATGCAACTCACTTGAGGTTGTGGATTTGTTGTAGAAGGGAGAAAATTTGGAGTTACGATGAATAAGATCGATGGTGAATGTATTGACCTTGGATTTGACAATTATAGAATGGAAAAATAGAGAAGAGAAGGCGAAAATCAAGAAACAAGAAGGAAAGTTTTCCATGGAAGATCAATATTATGGATAGTTATATTTTGAGGAACGAAATGGAGGGGTGCATTCTAACTTGTCTAGAGGAACAACTATTTATACAAGTTTTTTTTTTTTTTTTTAATAATCAATGAATAATTGTAAATCTTGAATATTTATTACATTTCCCCCCCAAACTGATTAACGAATCCTATCTGTCCAACTACAAATCCGGCCTCAAATACAACTACAAGTCTACAACTCCAGCCTCAAATATAACCAAAAATGCATAACTTTACAATATTAATATTAAAATTTTGATTAAATTAACTGTGTTGATTGTATAACAAAACCGTGTTATTACTAAAATATTTCCAAATTAAATGTCTAATAAATATGCATTTATTTTACATAGAATAGTATTAATTAGAGGTGTTTTGGAAATGATAGTACAAAATATTATTGCATTTAATAATTTCTGCATTGAAACTGGAAATTTTTGCATATTATTAATATTTAAAGGCCAATTCTCATACTAGTTAAGGTGAGTGGGGTAAAATATTACTACTACCTCTGTCCCTAAATGAGTCCCTAAATGAGTGTCCAAATTTCATTTAAAGTGACATAACTTTTTGTACAATTTGGTAGCAAAATTCATACAATCTTGTAATCCTCTTTACAAACCCTTAGTTTTTGCATGTATAAAGAAACCAGTGAAAAAAAAATCGAAAAAAAAAGCATTTAGAGACAAAGTTAAGTTATGATCAAAATGAACACTCATTTTGAGACAGAAATTTCCTGAAAATGGACACTCGTTTAGGGACAGAGTGAGTACGAAAGAGGACTCCATTCAATCGCAGAAGATATCAAAATGAAAGACCAATTTGAAGTTGGAAAAATGCATTTATTTCTAATGCCAAAATACAAGGTTCCGAATTGAGTGGATACAATACTTGGTACCACTTGTTATATTGTCAATTTCATTTTGAAAAGGTCCTCAAACAGTTTCCTAGCTTTCAAATTCATTTTATATCTGTACATCAACGGTAAGCAAATATACCCACAATTTTCAAAAACACCAAACCCCTCATTCCCCCCCCCCCCCCCTCTTTCCTTTATACCCTTCTCCCAAAAAAAAAAAAAAAAAAAAAAAAAAACAAACCCTCCCAACATGAGTTTTCATCTTTCAAAAAGATACCATTTATTACCTCGGTCGTGGCCTCGCCGGAAATGATTGAACTTGTCTTAACGACGGTCTCTGCGGTGGGGACGGACCAGAAAAACACATAGTCTGAGAGAGGTTAACCATATCCACCATAGACGGGGTCTGATAAGTCTGCACCATTGTTGTAGAATCGGTTGAATCCCCTCTCGCAGTAGCCCTCTGCCATGAATGTGAGCTCAGCCCCGACAAAACATAAGCCCGTCCCGATGTCTCATAAACACGCCTGTTTCCCATCCTCTGTTTCATTTGCTTCAGCTCTGCAACTAATCCGACACACATTTTGTCTCCCGCTTTGAACCCCACTCCCTCTGACAGTTCATGACTACAACCCTCGAGTAAAGAAACTGCTGTAGCAAGATCGCCTCGTTCTGCTGCAGCTCTTGCTTCAGATATCGCCTCTGCAGCTTTAAGCCTGTTTCTCTGCCTGTCTACTTCCATTGACACCACTTTTTCTCCTGTACTTTCGGGACGTAGAATTTTAACATCGCTAGCTCCTTCTAAGTTCACCGCTTTTTTTGTGCTTGGGTCTTTGTGGGTGCATCTAACTTCTATTAAAGACATGTTATCACTGGATAAATCAACTGGAATATCCATTGTTACAAGAAAGTCTCTCTCTTCTTCCGCGTATAAATCTCCCACATCTATAGAGCCTGATCTTGAATCGGACCATAAACTGGATTTATAACTCCCTGCTTTTATTGAGCTTAATCGTAGGTTTGGGTGAAGACAATCGATCAATACACTTAATTCCTGTACCACGACACTTAATAGCCCTCCGATGCACTGAGCAAAAGCATCCTGAATAACGCTTTCAGCTTCTATGAAAGAAAACGTACCTCCGGACGTTTCAGATATCGAATGCATCGCAGTTGCATCGTGGTCCGTCCCGAAACCAAATGTATGAACGGGTATGTGGGCCCCACTCGCTCTATCGAGATGCATGGAGGGTGGAAGGAGTGAATTATAATCAATTGCAGAAGAAGCCATACGAGGACTAGATAGTGTATATGTATCCTGTCCATCAGACAGTAGTATTATACTGCTGACAGGGTTTTTAGACTTGCTATCAGTTATCACTTTAGCACCCTTTTTGAGGCCTTCAGCAATGTTGGTCCCACCATTTGCGATCAGCGAATTAACAGCCTGTAAAGCTTCTTGCTTCCCTATATCAGACATCGTACGGAGGGGGAAACACCCGACGAGCTGTGGAGGAGAAGGCAATGACTGAGAGTCTGTCAGAAGGGCCAAGGTTCTGAATCACAAATCCCCATGGCTCGTTTTAACAAGGCAAGCTTGGTGCCTGCCATGCTCCCACTGACATCAAGTACAGTTACAAGATCGACCGGTGTACGAGAGCTTTCATCTGTGTGGGGCCCACTAGTAATTGGGGCCTTGAGATGTATAAGAATGGCGAAATCGTTATGAGCTGTCGATCTTGAAACAGATGAGATCTCAGGGTATGTTTTTACCTCTAATGCTGGATTTGCGTGCAAATTAATGGTGGAAGAACTTTCTTCGGTTACCTTAGGTGGGTGATTCACAGGCTCATCATCATCAAAGACGGACGGTTCGTGGGTATGAAAAAGAGAATAAAGATTTCGATTTGGATTTGCATGTTGAGGAAGTGGTTGATGTAAGTTCATCCGGGCATTTTCTTGAGGCCAAGATCCATGATTATTTCTTGATCTTCCACGGGAAGGATTTTGCAAGGGGATTTCTTTCCATTTCGCTCTGCAAATTGGGCAGATTTGGTTTCCGTGTTTAACATTGGAAGTAATGCAGTGAAAATGGAACGCGTGCGAGCATTCTGCAGTGAAAATGGCATGGCCATTGCCTGCTTTGAGGGTGGTCAAACATATTGCACAAGTTCTCTGCAGTAGAAAAGAAATTTAAGTTAAAGCATATCCCACATGAAAATCTCAATCATTAAGAATCAGAAACAAGTTCAACAGTGCGTTTGTGGGAAATCTAGCTCTCTCGACAAATGAAATTATGCTTTTGCATTTAGAAGGGTTTCCTGCTAATGATAAAAATAGATCGGTTTTGATATTTCTATAGCAATTCCAACAGCTTGCATTTTGTCTAGACTTAGAATATCTCCGAAACTTTGGAAACAAATTCAACGGTGCACTTCCCACTTGACAAAATAGAATCATGCTTTCGCATTTAGAAACCTTTCCCTGTAATAATAAAAATACATATGACTTGATAATTCTGTAAGATTTTGCAATTAGTCATGACCCGAGAACCACTCAGAAACTCATAAACAAATTCAACTGTGCATTTGTGCGGGAATTTATGGTTTCCCACTTGATAAAATATAATCGTGTTTTATGAATTTATAACGGTTTCCTTCTAATTTAAAAGAACTAGCATGTAGCCAATACACAACGATCGCCAAATTGTAGGTGAATTGTTACAACTTTAATGAGGAAAATAGAATATTTTTTTCTGCGTTAAATTAAAAACCCTCTGGTCAGTAACCAAAATAAGCTTGAGCTGATTCCAATCCCATCCACTTCAACTCATCCAACTTACTATCGCTCAGTTGTCACCAAATGCCAAATACGAGTAAAAAATTGCAACTTAAGAGGGTCATCGTCATCAGCATAGATGCTTAAAACAACAAGTGGTCATTTAAAATCTAGAATACCTTATCGGCCAATCCCAAGTAGAGATCAGCAATTAAGCATACAAAATATTATCTTTAATTTTCGGATCAATTGTTAATTACGCAAATGAAAGCTCATCACGCTAACTAATATAATCATTTAAGTGCTCCCAACTATGTAAAATCACCAAAATGCGATCAAACATCAGAGGTCCAGACAAACCTGGGCCCAGAACCTAGCAACTTTATTGGGAATATCACATAATAAGGTCATTTCAATAGCGAAAGCAACTTGGCCAGTGGGGCGGGCACCATAGAATAGTAGTGATCAAGATTAGAAGACTGTAAGCGAATACTGATTTATCAAAGATTAAGACGGAGTTGAAGTATTAGGACAGGTTTAAGTTAGTTAACCCAACAAAGAATTCAATGTTACGGAGCAAAATTCAATTAGGAAAACACCCGAATATACATAACTTTACGAAAGCATAGACTAAAGAAAACATAAACAACTGGTCCAACTCTAGAACTATAATGATTACGCTTTCAAGACAAATAAAATAAGTAAAAGAAAATCAAAGCATATGTATCAAAAGAAGTAGAAATCATTAGATGGTGTTAAATTCCTCGCTTTTCAACGCTAACTCACTTTGATGCGTATAGCTTATTGAAGCGAATTCTCTAAATCAACGGTCAAAACTTATTATCAAAAGGGGCGACAAAGAATGAGAGAGATATGTATCTTGTGAACAATAGTGCAAATGCTGACCAGACGAAGCACTTTCCTAACAAGTAGGGAAGGGAAAAGGATAGGATAAAACATGATTTTCGTTTTAATAATAAAATGCTCCTTAAAGAACTACATAAAACTTTATCCTCAGGAACCCTCAAGTGAGCTGAAAACTACTTGACATCAATTTATTCACAAGTCCATTTCAGATGCATATGTATATATCTATAACCACTATCACCACCACTAACACTGAGGCCCTACTTCACGTGAAAATAGTGAATGACATATTGCAAGTAGCTTATTTTAACCACATACTCCCTCCGTCCCGATATGATATTTCTACTTTTTTTAAATTGCTGATACGAAGGTACTTTTAGCAATAATTTTAGATTAATTTAATTATCTTAATGAACATCTAAATATTGCTATTGATTGTAACTATAACGGTGTATCAATAACAATGTTTGAAATTTTCATTAGGATAACTATATTAACCTGAATTTATTGCTCAAAGTACCTTCAAATTAAGATTAAAAAAAAAATGGGAAGGTCATTTCGGGAAGGAGGGAGTATATTATAATTGTACAGTCTCAGTCCAAAAATAGAATAGTAATATGTCAATTTTCATATTGAAAGGTCACCACATAAACTGCAGCATAGTATAATATTATCTCAAAATAAGTAATTTCAATAAATCTTATGGTCAAGTATAATCAAGTTGACAGAAAGTCAAACAAGAATTTTCTTTTCAAGGACAAAAACAGTAATTAACTCAAATGACAACTAGTAATAACAAGATTTTTATGTTCAATTCTTTTTAATTTACTCCCTCACAAAAAAGAGAGACCCACTTTTCACCTTTGCATGTTCTAAAAAAAAAAAAAAAAAAAAAAAAAAAAACATAAAATTATTAAGCAATTTCAAGAACAAATAAGCAATTAATGTTGAATTATCAAAAAGGTTTGATTCATCTAAGATATTCACAATCCATAAATTTAAGATAAATCAAAGATTAAACCAAATCAAACACTTACCGACAAAGAGAATCAAGAGAAAGTTAAATTCAACACAACAGACGGTCAAATTTTGCAATAAAAAACACCAAAAAAATCAAACAAAAACATAATCCGAACCTTGGAAGATTTCACGGCGCTCTTGGGCAGTAACAGACCGGAAGAGGAAGGGGTGGGCGTCGTCGGCGTAAGGGGACGATAGTCAGAGTTTCTCGCCGGCGCCGGAGACCGAGATGGAGGTAACAAAACGTCGGAGGACGGCGAAGAGTCCTCGTCAGTTCTGGGTACATAGAGACACGTATTCAAACCTAGAGCCAGTTTCACTTTCCTCCATTTGCTTCCTCCTCCCATTTTTTGGGTTTAATCTGTATATATAAAAAAAAAATCTACAAATAGAAACCCCACATTAACATTAATCAAACAAGTAGGGATTTGAAGTGTTTGATAAAATGTTCAATCGGAGATTTGGGATTTGGGGGAGAGGTTTAACATTAATCAAGAACAGATCTCCGAAATTCTAGTAAAACTATACTAGTTCTTTGAACTGGGTTTTTCTCTTTCTGCTCTCTGTAATCGATTTTGGGGAAGGATTTGAACACGCAAACCAATGGCGTTTTTGGAATGGAGAGAGATATACATACACGCATACATATACGTATAGAGAGAGAAAATGAGAGACGCGGGTAAGAGAGAGATAATTTGGGAAGATAGTGAAAGTGGGTGGAGGGAAGGAAGAAGATGATGGAGCGCATTTGTTAAGGCTTTGTTTCACTTTGCTCCCCTCTATTTTATATTTTGTTATATTTGGACTTAATAATGTTTGCGTTAATCTAACTTAACGAGCGAAGTTGTTCTCGAGAAATGGTTGATCATTCACATGTCCAATATCATTTAGCTAATCGATAAATTTTCTATAAGTTCAAATATAATTATCACTAAAATCACATTTTACATTAGATTGTTATGCATGGGAAAGTTTGATTGTGGTTGCTAAGTTGTTAACCTTGTGTACTGAAAAATAGTATATCAGTTGTGTTTGAAACTTTTCATGAACGTTTATTTATATACTCTCTCCGTTTCATGTGACTTGAGACCAAAAATTTTGGCACACAAATTAAGGAAAACTAAGAGAGAGAAATAGTGGGAGGAAGTGTTTGTGAGTATGAAAAATTAAATATGAGAGAGAATGAGTGGAAGGAATAGTAAGTTGATTGGTGTTGTGAGTGTAAAAGTAAAGTAGGAGAGAGAATGAGTGGGAAGAATAGTAAAGATTCTTTACCATTTTGAGCAGTCTCAAGTCACGTGGAACGAACAAAAAAGAAAATAAGTCTCAAGTGACATGAAACGGAAAGAGTATTTAAGAAAAATATTGAAAATTTATCAATGCAAAATCGTTATGCAAAAGATTTATTTGTATGTTCATGTATGCATTCATCAATGGCATATACTCCCTCCGTCTCACTATGTTTGGCCACTTTTGACTTTTGGTGGTCAACACAAATGAACTTTGACTAAATATTAATGTCAAATTAATTATTCTAATGAAATTCTAAAAATTGTTATTGATAGATATATAAATGATTTATCAATAACATTTTTTGGAAATTGATTACGATGATTGGATTGACATTAATGTTTAGTCAAAGTTCACTAAGGTTGACCATCAAAAGTCAAAAGTGGCCAAACATAGTGAGACGGAGGGAGTACATAATCCAACTAATGCAATATCTTATTTAACTTAATTGTTAAAAAAAAAAAAAAA
>JAOWBW010000872.1:172410-453331 GCA_026119855.1 Campanula takesimana
CAGGCTCTGCGCTGGAATATATATTTGGATCACATGTTAAAACTCCGTCCACATCTTTCCAGACCTGTGACAAGTTGAGATAGGTTTTAAAGACCTTTCCTAGAAACATGATTCAGAGTTGCCAAAAAAAAAAAAAAAAAAGAATCTAGAAGCCTGAGAGTTCTCTATAAAGCTTGGAACTCATGGAGATGATAATATGTAATGATTAAACAGCTTTTGTCAACCAACTCTTTATGTATTAACATCAATCAAGATTGTAAAACAGAATAAAAATTCAATATTGTAGAGTTTAGCGCATGCCTATACAGATCACATTCCAATTAGCCCAATTTTCACTAACCTGAATTTCTCGTAAAACCAATGCTTTACCAATAGTTGTGGCTGTCAAATCACTGCCACCTCCACCCAACGTAGTCACGGCACAGGTTCTCCAACCCTGGAACCAGTTTAACAAAACATGTAGTGTTATTTCAAAGCTTAAGATGACGTTCCGGTCCTTTATGCAAGAAAATGTTAATGGTTTTATAAGTAAATAACCAGGTTAACCGTTGTAACAACGACCGTTGAAAGAAAAAAATTAACGAATACATGCTAATCTTCAAGAACTCTCTTCAACTAATATTAACAGAAGTGAACATTGAAGGAAACAAACTGTACTACTAGAGCCGTCCCTAAATTAATGTCCAAAAATGCAAGAAATGACCCTACACTTAGAGTTGGCATCCAAAAACTGTACTACTCTCTCCGTCCCTAAATGAATTAATGCAACTATGAAAGTTTATAAATTTTGGATTACCTCATAATTTGTGAAAAACTTCTTTATAGACCACATTAGTAGTCACCTCGCTCGTTTCACTATCCTTTTCACAAATCAAAACTTTGAGCCCATTTTTGCTTGTAACTCTCGAGATTGCCATATACAACTGCCCATGACTGAATACAGGTCGAGGAAGGTAAAGCCCAACATGAGAAAATGACTGTCACTGACTCTTATATATAGTCATAGTGAAGCAAACATTTGATGGGAACTGCCTACGTTGGAATTTAACAGGGAATTTTGTCATATCTGACGGGCTCAACATCATTCTGGGCACAAACACCTTCATTCCTTTATTCTTTCCTGAAAGCATTCTTGCTTCAACTATATGTTTTTCTAGATTTGTAATGATCATTCTCGTTCCGTTGCATAATTCCGAAGCTTAATCAATGTTTCTGAGTAGCATCACTATACACCCAACCTTCAGACGTATGGAATGGTTCGGCAATCCCGAGTATTTAATCGTATTAAGAAACTCAACAGAAAATACATCCTCGTAGCCAGCAATATCTCCGTCCTCCTTGCTGATGCTATCAGAACTAATATACAACACTTCTTCACCGGGCAACAGCGTCATCACATAATCATTGATAGTATATACTATCTCATTAGTTGGTGCCAAGTTTCTCTATCCTAAAAAAATCCATCAATACGCATATTGTGTAATATGTCAGATATGTGTTTTCAATGATGGTTGCAATATGATAAGTTGTATCTCTTATCAAAATATCATCCGGTAACTTAATGTCAACTTCTCCATCATTTTCTTCACCGACATCCCCATCTCCTACCCGTAATATCCATTCAGCCAAAATTTTTATCTCTAGAACATCAGAAGAAGAAGAGGAACCTACCTACATTTAGGCAACGAATGAGATGAAACATTTAGTTTCTGCAATAGGGAAATTTAATATGTAAAGAGTTTTAATAATACATGTAACACCCATCGAATTTCTTGTTAAATATTTGACATACTTGTTAAATACTTGAACTTGCATATTATGTGTTAGTTTTACTTGGGTTAAATTATTAACTGCTTTAAATAGTTAAGGTAGTTAAATGTCTAGTTTTGACTTTTGGGTCATTTGTGAAAATTTGACTTTAGGGGCTTTTTTGTCAAAAGTGAAACTTGAGGGGCCTAAGTGTCATTCTTTGAAACTTGAAAGATAAACTTGCTTGGTTTGCCTTCTCTGGGTTATTTCTTCCCCAAATCATTTACGTACACTCCCTCTGTTCTAAAAAGCTAGGTTAGGGTTTCACCCTATTCTCGACTCCTCGAGCTTAATTATCCCTCCGTTCTTGATTCTGATCCCGGATTAATATTTGTGGCGTTGAATAGAGCGTTCCAGGCCGAACAGAAATAAGTTTGGGTCAACTTGAATTTTGACTAGGTAAGTTATTAGCTTCCCCTTACTTGTAATAACATGCATAAATGTTATTCTCGATACTTGTGAATGTTAATTTCGTGTTTGGAATGAATTTGGTGGTACTTGTAAAATTGGGACAAAAGGAGTAAAACTCTACTGTGTAGAATAATGAAAGAACTTGGGAAAAATGAGTTTGAATATGTTATGCCTTTTCTGGGTATGTTATAATGATAGTAAAAGTTACTCCTACGCTTGGGACGGAGAATTGTTAAGTTTGAACTCAGGGAAAACACCAAATTGTACCGAGCACGGTCGTGTGCCTTTATTTGGCACGGTCGTGCCAAATATCACCTTTAGACTAATTTCCTCGACAGTGTTAGCACGGTCGTGTGCCTTTTATTGGCACGGTCGTGCCGAATATTAGTTTTGTGTGAGAACTCTCGACCTTGATGGCACGGTCGTGCCATTTTTGCACGCGCGGTCGTGCCAAGTGGGAATTCTGATTTTCCTTCTTGAATTGTTTCCTCCATAACTTTCTATAGGAAAGTCGGAATCAAGATCCGAAAGAAGATGAATAACCTAGACTCCGAGGGCTATTCAAAGACTAAATTAATGAGGTTTTAAGGTGATTGTATAGAGCACCTAGATAGGTGTTTTAGGACATTGAACTTAAGTATAAGAGTAGTAGCTCTTCCTTATGTCTTGAAAGTGCTATGAACAAGCACTAATGTGTTATACTTGTTGTACACCTTAGAGGCATTAGCATAAGGTCTTAGACTTGAACATCCTAAGAATAGGATTTGGATTTTGTAAGAGTAAATGTATAACTCTTATACTTGCTTGAACATCCATAGAAATGGATTAAGACTTGAATATAAGATAATAAAATCTTGTACATGGCTTGACACCAATACATATGTATGGTAGTGAACTTGAAAGTGCTATGAACAAGCACTAACGTGTATGAGACATGTTCTTGTTGTGTATATGCAAACATTGCATACATTTGCTTGATACAAGGTGACTTCTTGATTACTTGAAGCATGTTCCTTGTTGAGCTAGTCCACTACTTTTGGATTAGTTCTTCTCCCGTAGTTCAAGTAAATATCTACTTGTACCTTCTTGTGTGAGTCCAGCTGGTTCTCCTTGCTTGTTCGAAAATGTATAGGTTCACGCTTGTCGCGAGAGCTGGGGTTTAAGTGACAATCGGGTCCCTATGTATTTCCGCCCGACCCCTTACTACCGGCCATAGTAAGGGCATAGCTTCCTTAGTTGGAGCAATAAGCCTGACTTAAGTGAATGCTAAACTCCCGTCCCGAACACCTCGTGAATAATCATGAGTACTGATATTGAGAATGACACTGGTTACCGGGTCTTCTGATATATACTGAATAATCAGTTCCTGTTATTGATCGTGATTGTCAAAGTAATACAAGCTACGACAACAATGGTATTCTTGGGAGGAATAAGGAAGGAAGCAATATCCTTATAACTTGCTTGTTTAGCCTTATGTGCTATTTGATGAGTGAATTATCCTCTCATATACTTGTTACTTGATGATACTTGAGATATGATTATTTTAGTATCTACTTGAATTGCATGATAACATGTCATGTTGTTGCATCTAATGGCTTACTGAGATTTATCTCACCCTTTATTTGTTTCCCCCCCCAGGAAAGGAAGGATAGTGCGCAGTGAGGCTCGACATAGTTGGGAGCTTGCTTCGCAGGTCGTGATTATTTTGGGGCTTGTGTCCTTTTACACTTGGTGAGGACGATGTATTGGGTTGTATAACTCCTTATTTTGGGGTAGACAGTCTTGTTCAGTTCTTGTTGTCACTAGACATCTTGTATAGTACTCTTAATGCCAGCTTATGTGCTAGGCATGTTTCCGCTGTGTATGTATTAAGTTTGGTTTTAAATTTTCTTGTCTAGAACTCGTGTTGTGAGCTAGTATAGCTCCTTACTCTAGAGTATATATATCATGTCAGTTTGTTAAACAAAGGTCATTAAGTTTCTTGTTTCTCGTTAGGCACTCCCATCCAGGTTCGAGGTTCTATTAGGGGATCCCGGGACCTGGGGGCGTGTCAGGTTGGTATCAGAGCTACCCTGGTTTAGCTACCCTGTTTAGCTACCTTGGTTTGCTCTAAGTCTGGATAGGGTCTATGGCCTAGGTATGGGTGAGTCTTGGGGTGTTATTAATAACGCTGAGTGTTTACCTACAGGTACAATGAGTTCTGAAGGTACTAGTGGCAGTAATCAGCTGAGATCTATAACTCCTCAAGAAGAAATGGTTGATAATGTTGACTGGGATTATCCTAATCGCCTTACAAGGTTCTTGAAGCTGAAACCTCGTAGTTTTGATGGGGAATTTGATGCTAAGAAGGCAGAAGAGTGGATTGAAAGTATTGAGAAGATCTTTACAGCCTTGAGATGTGCGGGTGGTGATAAGGTAACCTTTGCAACCTTTAAACTTGAGAAAGCCGCTGAACATTGGTGGCAAGTGTTGAGTAAAAGCTGGGAACTGGAAGGTATACCTCAGACATGGGAGAATTTTCTTAAAGCTTTTAAGTCACAGTTTATTCCAACAGTAGTCCAAGACAGAAAGAAATGGAATTTCTTAATCTGGAGCAGGGAAGTTGACCGTGGGGCAATACTCAACCAAGTTCACAGAATTGGCAAGGTATTGTGATCACTTAGTTCCAAATGAAGCTAAGAAGGCACAGAGGTTTATTAAAGGGTTAAGGACTGAGTATAGGAAGCAACTTCTTTCTCTACAGCTCACTAGCTATCAGCAAGCAGTGGAGAAGGCTTATACTATTGAAAATGATATCGAAGAACACAAGGTGAAGTTGGGAACAACCATGACTGGTCGTGTATCAGAAAAAACTCAGGGATCTGGTTCTAAAGGTGGTAAATCTGGCCGCCAAGATCGTCGATTCCGACAGCCAACTGAAAGTAAAGGTAGTGTATCAACGGGGTCGAGGACAACAGTCCAAGGTCTCAGGAGAGTATGTGGCTTTTGTTCGAAAGAAGGCCATTCTGAAGACAAGTGTTGGCTAAAGCAAGGAAAGTGTATAGTGTGTGGTGAAGCGGGGCACTTTGCTAGAAATTGTTCTAAAAGTAAAGTAAATCAAGTTGGGGGTACAAGTCAACCAGCCTCAGGTTCCAAGAGAGATAGTGGGGGTCGACCAAAAGTTCAGGGTCGAGTGTTTGCATTAGATCAGCAGGGTGTAGCTGAGTCTTCTGCAGTCATAGGAGGTATTATATTACTTTCTAGTACGAGAGCGCGAGTCTTGATAGATCCAGGCTCATCTCATTCTTATGTGGCATCTCATTTTGTGTCGCATTTGCATGTTCTTCCTGATTCTATGCCTTATGTGCTAGAAGTATCTTCCCCTATGGGAGATTGCATGTTTACTTCTGAGGTTTACAAGAAATGTGAGGTTCTTGTGGGTGATCATGCCCTTCTTGCTGACTTAGTCGTGTTACCTATAAGGGACTTTGACGTGATTCTTGGCATGGATTGGCTATATGTGCATCATGCATCTGTTGATTGTTATAGAAAAGTAGTAACTTTTTCTATTCCTGGTTTGCCTGATTTTACCTTTGAAGGTGATAGGCCTTTATGTGCTATACATGTTATTTCTGCTTTAAAAACTAGAAAACTTTTATCTCGTGGTTGTGCCGGGTATCTCGCATGTGTGCTTGATCAGAGTTTGTCTGTTCCCAAGATGGAGGATATTCCTGTTGTGTCTGAATTTTCAGATGTGTTCTCTTCTGAGTATAGCATGCCACCTGATCGAGAGCTTGAGTTCTGTATTGAGTTATTACCAGGTACAGCACCAATCTCTAAAGCACCTTATAGAATGGCTCCAGCTGAGTTGAGAGAGTTAAAAACACAGCTTGAGGAATTGCTTGAAAGGGGCTTTATCAGGCCTAGTGTATCACCGTGGGGTGCACCAGTGTTATTTGTCAGAAAGAAAGATGGGACTCTGCGATTATGTATTGATTACAGAGATCTTAATCAGGTAACTATCAAGAACAAATATCCGTTACCTCATATTGATGACTTGTTTGATCAGCTTCAGGGTTCAGTAGTGTATTCGAAGCTTGACTTGAGAAGTGGTTATCATCAGTTGAAAATCAGATCTGAGGATATACCAAAGACAGCTTTCCGTACCAGGTATGGGCATTATGAGTTTATTGTTATGCCATTTGGTTTGACAAATGCTCCAGCTGTATTTATGGATTTGATGAACCGTATCTTCAAGCCATATCTTGATTGTTTTGTGGTGGTATTCATTGATGACATTCTTGTGTATTCTAAGTCACGGGCTGAGCATGAACAACATCTCAGAGTAGTATTACAAGTTCTTCGTGAGAAACAATTATTTGCAAAATTCAGCAAATGTGCTTTCTGGTTAGAAGAGGTTTCATTCTTGGGGCATGTTGTGTCTGCTACTGGTATTGCAGTAGATCCTTCCAAAGTTGAAGCAGTTGTCAACTGGAAGAGGCCAACTACAGTGACTGAAATCCGTAGTTTCTTGGGCTTGGCTAGTTATTATCGGAGGTTCATTGAGGGATTCTCCAAGATTGCTATTCCATTGACTAATATGACTCGAAAAGCTATTTCTTTTGAGTGGAATGATAAATGTGAAGCAAGTTTTCAGGAGTTAAAAAGGCGTTTGACTACAGCTCCAGTCTTGGCTTTGCCTAATGGTTCTGAGCATTTCATGGTTTATACTGATGCTTCTAAAGAAGGATTGGGTTGTGTTCTGATGCAAGATGGCAAGGTAATAGCTTATGCTTCTCGAAAATTATCTCCTTATGAAAAGAATTATCCTACTCATGATTTAGAGTTGGCTGCGATTATTTTTGCTTTGCATAAATGGAGGCATTACTTGTATGGAACCAAATTTGAAGTCTTTACCGATCATAAAAGCTTGAAGTACTTGTTTTCTCAAAAAGAGCTTAATATGAGACAACGTAGATGGATGGAGAAATTGAAGGATCATGATTGTACTATCCTTTATCATCCAGGAAAAGCAAATGTTGTGGCAGATGCACTAAGCAGAAAGACTTATATTTCTTGCTTGATGATTCGTGAATGGAAGATGTTTGAAGATTTGTGTGACTGGAATCCTTTTGAATCAAATCATGGAATTATTCTTGCTAATATAAAAGCTACTTCAGATTTACTCCAACAGATCAAAGAAGCTCAGGTAATTGATTCTGAATTGCAGAAAATCATTAGTGGAATGAATGAAGGAAAGCAACCAGATTTTTCTTTTAATAGTGATGGAATTCTTACCTTTCGAGGCCGAGTTTGTATTCCAGTTGATCCTGAGATTAAGAAGAAAGTTCTTGAAGAGGCTCACAAAGCCAAGTATACTATTCATCCTGGAAGCACTAAAATGTACCAAGACTTGAAGAAACATTTCTGGTGGAACAATATGAAAAGAGAGATTGCTGAGTATGTTTCCAAATGTTTGACTTGTCAACAAGTAAAAGTGGAACATCAACGTCCAGCAGGTTTGTTGCAACCATTGGAAATTCCAGAGTGGAAATGGGAGCATATTACTATGGATTTTGTGACTGGTTTGCCACGTACCAAACGAGGCCATGATGCTGTTTGGGTTATAGTGGACAGGTTGACTAAATCAGCTCATTTCTTGTCTGTTTCCATGGGATATTCATTGTCTCAGTTGGCATCTTTGTATGTTCAGGAGATTGTCCGACTGCATGGGGTTCCTGTGAGTATTGTATCTGACAGAGATCCTCGTTTTACTTCTCGATTCTGGCAGGCTCTTCAGGGTGCCATGAGTACTAAATTGAATTTCAGTACTGCTTTTCATCCTCAATCTGATGGGCAATCTGAGAGACTTATACAGATTCTCGAGGATATGTTACGTGCTTGTGTTATTGATTTCAAAGGCAGTTGGGATACTCATCTTCCTTTGGCTGAGTTTGCTTATAATAACAGTTTTCAGTCTAGCATTGAAATGGCTCCATATGAGGCTCTTTATGGCAGAAAATGTCGATCTCCTATATGCTGGGATGAAGTGGGAGAAGCTAGACTCTTGGGTCCTGAAATGGTTCAACAATCAGTTGAAAGTGTGAAACTCATTCGAGATAGATTGCGCACAGCTCAGAGTAGACAAAAGAGTTATGCAGATCATCGTAGAAGGGATCTTGAATTTCAGGTAGGTGACTTTGTATTCTTGAAGGTCTCTCCTCGTAGAGGTATAAAGAGATTTGGGAAGAAAGGAAAGTTATCTCCTCGTTATATCGGTCCATTTGAGATTCTTGAAAGAGTTGGGAAGTTGGCTTATAGAGTGGCTTTACCTCCTTCTTTATCGGGTATTCATGATGTATTCCATGTATCTATGCTTCGCAAGTATATGGCTGATGAATCACATGTTCTTGAGTATGAGGCTATTCCATTTCAGCCTGATTTGTCTTATGAGGAACAACCTGTTGAAATTCTTGACTGGAAAGAGCAAGTATTGCGTACCAAAAGGATTCCTATTGTGAAGGTCCTTTGGAGGAATCATGAAATTGAAGAGGCTACTTGGGAAACCGAGAAAGAGATGCGAGATAAATACCCGAGCCTATTTGAAAATCTTGGTAAGTAAAATTCGTGGGCGAATTTTCTTTAAGGTGGGGAGGATGTAACACCCATCGAATTTCTTGTTAAATATTTGACATACTTGTTAAATACTTGAACTTGCATATTATGTGTTAGTTTTACTTGGGTTAAATTATTAACTGCTTTAAATAGTTAAGGTAGTTAAATGTCTAGTTTTGACTTTTGGGTCATTTGTGAAAATTTGACTTTAGGGGCTTTTTTGTCAAAAGTGAAACTTGAGGGGCCTAAGTGTCATTCTTTGAAACTTGAAAGATAAACTTGCTTGGTTTGCCTTCTCTGGGTTATTTCTTCCCGAAATCATTTACGTACACTCCCTCTGTTCTAAAAAGCTAGGTTAGGGTTTCACCCTATTCTCGACTCCTCGAGCTTAATTATCCCTCCGTTCTTGATTCTGATCCCGGATTAATATTCGTGGCGTTGAATAGAGCGTTCCAGGCCGAACAGAAATAAGTTTGGGTCAACTTGAATTTTGACTAGGTAAGTTATTAGCTTCCCCTTACTTGTAATAACATGCATAAATGTTATTCTCGATACTTGTGAATGTTAATTTCGTGTTTGGAATGAATTTGGTGGTACTTGTAAAATTGGGACAAAAGGAGTAAAACTCTACTGTGTAGAATAATGAAAGAACTTGGGAAAAATGAGTTTGAATATGTTATGCCTTTTCTGGGTATGTTATAATGATAGTAAAAGTTACTCCTACGCTTGGGACGGAGAATTGTTAAGTTTGAACTCAGGGGAAAACTACCAAATTGTACCGAGCACGGTCGTGCGCCTTTATTTGGCACGGTCGTGCCAAATATCACCTTTAGACAAATTTCCTCGACAGTGTTAGTACGGTCGTGTGCCTTTTATTGGCACGGTCGTGCCGAATATTAGTTTTGTGTGAGAACTCTCGACCTTGATGGCACGGTCGTGCCATTTTTGCACGCGCGGTCGTGCTAAGTGGGAATTCTGATTTTCCTTCTTGAATTGTTTCCTCCATAACTTTCTATAGGAAAGTCGGAATCAAGATCCGAAAGAAGATGAATAACCTAGACTCCGAGGGCTATTCAAAGACTAAATTAATGAGGTTTTAAGGTGATTGTCTAGAGCACCTAGATAGGTGTTTTAGGACATTGAACTTAAGTATAAGAGTAGTAGCTCTTCCTTATGTCTTGAAAGTGCTATGAACAAGCACTAATGTGTTATACTTGTTGTACACCTTAGAGGCATTAGCATAAGGTCTTAGACTTGAACATCCTAAGAATAGGATTTGGATTTTGTAAGAGTAAATGTATAACTCTTATACTTGCTTGAACATCCATAGAAATGGATTAAGACTTGAATATAAGATAATAAAATCTTGTACATGGCTTGACACCAATACATATGTATGGTAGTGAACTTGAAAGTGCTATGAACAAGCACTAACGTGTATGAGACATGTTCTTGTTGTGTATATGCAAACATTGCATACATTTGCTTGATACAAGGTGACTTCTTGATTACTTGAAGCATGTTCCTTGTTGAGCTAGTCCACTACTTTTGGATTAGTTCTTCTCCCGTAGTTCAAGTAAATATCTACTTGTACCTTCTTGTGTGAGTCCAGTGGTTCTCCTTGCTTGTTCGAAAATGTATAGGTTCACGCTTGTCGCGAGAGCTGGGGTTTAAGTGACAATCGGGTCCCTATGTATTTCCGCCCGACCCCTTACTACCGGCCATAGTAAGGGCATAGCTTCCTTAGTTGGAGCAATAAGCCTGACTTAAGTGAATGCTAAACTCCCGTCCCGAACACCTCGTGAATAATCATGAGTACTGATATTGAGAATGACACTGGTTACCGGGTCTTCTGATATATACTGAATAATCAGTTCCTGTTATTGATCGTGATTGTCAAAGTAATACAAGCTACGACAACAATGGTATTCTTGGGAGGAATAAGGAAGGAAGCAATATCCTTATAACTTGCTTGTTTAGCCTTATGTGCTATTTGATGAGTGAATTATCCTCTCATATACTTGTTACTTGATGATACTTGAGATATGATTATTTGAGTATCTACTTGAATTGCATGATAACATGTCATGTAGTTGCATCTAATGCTTACTGAGATTTATCTCACCCTTTATTTGTTTCCCCCCCCCCCCAGGAAAGGAAGGATAGTGCGCAGTGAGGCTCGACATAGTTGGGAGCTTGCTTCGCAGGTCGTGATTATTTTGGGGCTTGTGTCCTTTTACACTTGGTGAGGACGATGTATTGGGTTGTATAACTCCTTATTTTGGGGTAGACAGTCTTGTTCAGTTCTTGTTGTCACTAGACATCTTGTATAGTACTCTTAATGCCAGCTTATGTGCTAGGCATGTTTCCGCTGTGTATGTATTAAGTTTGGTTTTAAATTTTCTTGTCTAGAACTCGTGTTGTGAGCTAGTATAGCTCCTTACTCTAGAGTATATATATCATGTCAGTTTGTTAAACAAAGGTCATTAAGTTTCTTGTTTCTCGTTAGGCACTCCCATCCAGGTTCGAGGTTCTATTAGGGGATCCCGGGACCTGGGGGCGTGTCAATACATTTTCAAGCAATATAGTTATAAAAAATAATTAAGGAGAACATTATTGATATACTATTATGTTTATATATCTTGAGCATGTGATGTTTATGTTCTGAGTTAGATCCTAAATATTGTTGTTCCCATAATTTTATGCCTTCAGTCAATTGATGTCATTTTTATTGTTGTTGACATTGTTGTTGTGGTTTCATTGTAAAAGACTTCTCATATAAAACACTTTCTTCTTATTCTTAGGTAGTGTATATACACAACTGTGGCTGGATTGTGGTGGTTCCCTAATTCAAGTTCATTAGGCAGGAGCTAAAATGTAGAAAACATAGAGAAACAATGCTTGTATCATCTTTGATTTGTATAGTCACTTTATTAGGTAGTGTATATACCAAACAATAAGTATGATATGCTAAAAATGGTCAACGCAATGCAAAGTTGACAATCATAACTTGTTTTTACGCAGGTGATTCTGACGTATGCTGCAGCTGGTGTGGTGGGTAGGTGTGCAGAACTTTTTTTCACGGCTACCGATACTTTGATGGGTAAGAATTGTGTTTACAAAAATTAGTTATATTAGGTTAGGAGAGTAGGGTTATTTTAAGATAAACATCATTTTTGAAATCAAATGTTCACGGAACAGAGGATCACAATTAGATACACGTTTTTTTAACCTCTCTTAATATTTGTATTTTTTTTTTTTTTAGTTTGACCCATCATAATGACTACACATTTTTTCACGGCTAAAGTTTTTTTGAAAATTTATAAATTCATATTATGGAATGAGAGATGATAGGGGAGCAAAGCGTGTAAGTCGAGGGAAGTACAAAATTTTTAAGAAGATATTACAATAATAAGTTTTTTTTTTTAGTTTGACCCATCATAATGGCTACACATTTTTAACGAATAGTTAATTAAGGAAAATATGAATTCAAATTAGGATAATGTAGATCTCTAAATAATCAATCAACCGTTTTTTTTTTTTTTTTTTTTTGAGAAATAACGACATTTTTAATCAATCAGCCGAATTTCTAGTTTTTTTTTTTTTTTTTTTTTTTTAGAAATAACGACATTTTTCTGGGATCTTGAATAATCTCACATTCATTTAATCTTTTATTGCAATAGTGAAACTGCCCTTTAATGAATGAAGTGGTCTCCCATGAGAACAAGGGGATCCGTCTCATGCATGAGACGGGTCGCCCCATGACCCATGGGCCAAACCCGCCACGTGGCAACCCACCATTGGCCAAAAAAAAAAAAAAAAAAAATTAGCTTTTTTTGTTTTTATATTTTTTTTTCGGCTTTTCAGTGGTTTAGCAAAAAATAATAGTTACCATCTCTTAAAGTAACATTGTTCATAAGTAAACGTAATACTTGTTTTAAAAAAACAAAAGCTCGTTTTTACCCATTTTTCCAAATGTAATACTAACTATAATTACATGTAACCCAAACAATATCTAAATGTAATTATCATCTATGCTGAAATATAATAGTGCTTTAGCTAAAATGTAATATAATGTGTATTTTGATTTTATTTTTTAAAAGAAAATAACATTTGAAAAGTAATAACTTATGTATATGAATGTAATAGTAAGTTTATACAAGTAAATGTAACACTTTGATTGACGAAATTGTAACAGATTTCTATAGATAATGTAATACTTTTACATCTATCATGATAAATTTGACCCCATTGTAACTTATTGTTTGAAAACATATAGATATCTATACATATGTATTACAATTATGTACAAATACTATTACATATAAATAACACGTTTGTTACATTTTAGTTATAATAAGTATTACTTTTGGCAAACGAAGAAAACATAGGAAAAACACTATTACTTTAAGAGATGGTAACTATTACTTTTCACAAACCGAAAAAAATCAAAAAAAAAAATATAAAAATTTTTAAAAAAAAAAAAAAAAAAAAAAAAATTTTTTTTTTGGGCCTATGAGGGGCTGCCACGTGGCAGGGTCCCCCATGGGTCCTGGAGCAGGGTTGTGGGTCGGGTAATGGGTCAAAAAAATGACCCGTCTCACCCATGAGACGGGTTGGAGTGTTCTCACCCAAGTCTTTGTCTTAATGAATGCAGTGCTAGAATCCAGGAACAAATTTAGATAATGGGCAAATTGCCAATTAGTTACCTGAGTTTGTCGTCAACTTTCAATTAGTTACCCAGTTTGTGTTTCGGTCAATTTAGTTATCGAATTTGTCTTTTTGTTACAATTCGGTGTAAAATTAGTTAGTTCGTCAAAAACTTAACGAAAATAACGAAAATAGATGAAAAGATGTAACAAACTTTTACCAAAATTGCGATCATCACCCCTATAGTTTATATTATTTCAGTTTGCCTCACCCTTATAAATTTTCCAGAAAAATATACTCCCTCCCCCCTCCAATCGTTAACAAATACGCTCTCTCTCTCTCCCTCTCTCCAGCCCACGGCCTCTCCCTCCGCAGCCGTCAAATTCTCCGACTCCGGCAAAGATGAGCCAAGGAGGGACCGCCAACTCATCAACGTGTACACGGTGAACCAACCAAAACAAGTCCCCGCCGGCAAGAGCTTCTTCTCCGGCCAAACTCCATCAAATCGGGCGAATTCCGTGCGATTGGCTTCAAATCGGAGGAGGCCCAGGTGAGATCAGTTCGGTCGTTGAACGTTGAGGTAGCCGTTGACGCCGTTGCCGTGTTCCGCCGAGGTCGCCGACGCCGTTGCCGATATCCGTTGACGCCAACGCCATTGTTACAGATCTGTTCCTTTTTTTTCTTTTTTTTTTTTTTGAACCCAATTCTAGGTTTGATTTTTGTCTAATTATGTGGTGATTTCTGCGTTTTAAGCTAATTTCTTTCAAAATAAATAGATTGGATTGAAATAATTTCTAAATCCAGTTCACTTTCAAGATTCCTCCGTTTCATTTGCTTTTGATTTCGTCGTGGTGGCACTGCGGTGGTTCTGATGGTGGGCATGGTGGCACTACGGTGGTTCCGGTGGCGAGCATGGTGGTTATCGTGGTTGCCGGACTTGGGCTTGTTATTGTTGTTGGTTAGAAATAAGATAGCTCTTAACATTCGTTAGTTTAGGGGTGTAATGGAATAATTTAAACTTTAGGGGTGATCATTGCAATTTTGAAAGAACTTTGTTTTCATCAATTTTCGTTAGTTTTTTGACAAACAAACGGATTTTACACCAATTGAAACAAAAAGACAAATTCAATAACTAAATTGACCGAAACACAAACTGGGTAACTAATTGAAAGTTGACGACAAACTCAGGTAACTAATTGGCAATTTGCCCTTAGATAATTTTCAATTTTGAAAAAATGTAACGAATAACATGCCTTACTCCTTCCGCCGAATTTATAGGATTGATTATTTATTTTTTTGAGAAATAACGACAATTTTCTAGGATCTTGAAAATATCACATTCATTTAGTTTTTTATTGCAATAGTGAAACTGCCCAACAATATATTTTAAAGTTAATGCCAGAAATAAAAACAGAACAAATATTATATATATTAAAAGAGAACAAAAGAACATATTCATTATAAATAGTTGTTCTGTTAGGCTAACAAAGTTTAACAAAAAAGAATTAAAGGACAAAGATAAAGTGAAAATAAATTTGCCTAAAGTTTATTCTAGCCTAACGGTTTCCTTGCTTGTTGTCGACATTGGTAATGCGGGCTTGATCTTGGTAGTTGATAAAATGGAAAATGTGTGCAATAGGTAGACCTCGCTTTTCAAACTCCACACACATGATACCTGTATTTATGAGCGTATCAGTAATTAAAATATTTGTTATATAAAATAAATTCGTAAGCAATGATATTAAAATAAAACCAAAAGCTAATAAATGTAAATAAAAACTTAAGTGTATTGAAATAAGGAAATATTTTTTCTTCTTTCAATTCTTTCACCAATTCGTTAAATTTGATTGTGAAAACCTGAAGCAATTTATCAGGATTATCTTCCGGTTTCCGTCCCGTCATCTCAAAATATTCTGTGAACTCTAGCCAATTTAGATTGGTAGCAAATGAGGAAAAAAAATGATAGGATCACCCGACCTTTTGCTGTCATTTTCTGTAATTCATATATAAAGGTAAAATGTCGTGACCCGAAAACCCGTCTCCATTTTCTTGGTATTTAATATTAATTATGTGTGCATTTTTATATTTCATAAATTATATTACTAGCATTTTAATTGAAATTGTGCTAAGTGTGTAGTGAGGGTTTTATTTGGAAATTTGGGTGGAAGGTTTATGTGTTCAAATAGCCTAGTAGAGGGGTAAATTAGAAATCATTTTCAAATTCCCCCCAACAACTCCCTCCTTCCCCTCACCTCCCCCTCACCTCCCTCTAGCCTACCCCCCCCCCCTCTACCCGGCCTCCCCCTTCCCCCCCTCTTTCTCTTCCTCTTCACTCTTTCTCTCCCACAATCACTCATTTCTCTCTCTTCTCTCTCCTCCATTTGTGGTAGAAATCAAAGGTAAGAACTCTCCCTCTTTTCTTCCTTTTGGTCATCTTTGAGGCATTATTTCTTATTGCCCATTTTATGAAAATTGTTTAGATCGTTGCTAGGATCGTGTAGAGCCAAGATTATTTGAATTCCGTCATCTTTCGTAAATTCCAAGTAAGTTGCTTTTCCCCCCATTTATGCTAGAAATGCTCATTCTATGTTTGGATGATGATATCATTGCTATATATGGTTATTGGATGAGTTTGGAATTATTTATATTTTGGTTCATTTTGTGATACTTGGATATGTTGGGATTCAATCTTGGTTTAAGGTTGTTTGATGTTGTTTATGAGTCTCTTCTAGGCTTGTATATGTTGGGTACATTTGGTATACTAGTTATAAGGTTGAGGAAAGATTGGTTTTTGGAAATGGTATGAAAATCTTAAGAATCAGCCCAGTTTTGCCCAGATTTCTATTCGAGCGCCCGCGTGGGTTGCTCCGAGCGCCCGCCCGCTTGACCTTCGAGCGCGCACATGCGCAGGTGAGGAGCGCGCGCTTGCAATGCATTTTGTGCCTATTTTCTACTGCCGACTGGAGCGCCCGCGTGGTACCTTCCATGCGCCCACGCGCCTGCCCTAGGTTGAGCGCCCGCCCGCCCTTGTTTTCAGGAAATCATCTTGGTTTGATTTAAGACTAGGTTGTAACCTTAGTCTAGGTTTTGGGTACCACTCTTGTTGGTTCAATTGGTCATTGTGGAACACTTTAGTGTGGGAATTGGTTCCTTTGTGAACATTTGTGATACGAAATTTGATTTATTATTGTTTGGGATTTATGGAGCACTTTATAATGTGTGATTAGTTTTATTTCATCTTCTTGGTGATTATTTGGCATGGTTACCTACTTTGGAACCATTTGGTGTTTATTAAGCTTGTATTTATTACTTAGCTTTTATTTGAAAGTCCAGCTGGTATTTGTGGTTGTGTCGGGCGATGCGAAATGTTATAATGGCACACGAGCCGAGTCCATTATAATGTTGACCATTGTTTTTCCCCATTATTATCCTCCTCCAGATTGGCCTTGGTTGAGATGAGCTAGCTCCCTCGTGTGAGTATATTAGCTATTTTAGGTTATGACTTCGTGTCATTTTCCCCTTGTTACTATTTGGTTCTTGGTTCCGGTACCGGGTTTTCTCTCCAGCTGTTATGCTATGATGGATTGATTGATTGGTCATTTCTGACCGGGTTTTCATCCTCAGATGTTTATGCTACAAGGAAGATTGGTTGATTGGTTGAAGCTGCGCAGTATTTGTTCTATCCGTTGGTGAAACCTTGGCTTATATCCTTTGTTAATTGTTTATTTCCGCTGCTATCTGTTAACTGCTAATTGCTAAGTGCTATATGAAATGTTATATGAAATGTATTATTGACTATTGCATCATAGCATGTCATGTAGTTGCATTAGTAACTTATTGAGATTTATCTCACCCCCTTACCTTTTATCTTTGTTTTTATTTAAACCCCCCCCCCCAGGAGGAAAGTAATAGGCTCGCTGATCACGAGGAGGACGTCGAGATTGTTGGTAGCTTTTTGGGAAGGTTGTTATTTGGTTGGCATTATATAAATGTATAACCTTTGGGATAGTGTTACCAAACTGATGACGTCATTAAGGGGTTGTAATATTTTGGTATTTTGGTGTAAGCTTGTGGAGCTTATACTAGTTGTATTATTTTGTTGGTAACATTGGATTTCAAAACCTTGTGTTATATCTTTTGTATTTGAAAAAGGAATTTTTATCTTCATTAATTTGGGGTTTTAATTATTAAGTCGACGTCCAGCTCGCGAGTTCCCGGCCCGCGGGGTCGGGGTCGCGAGAGTTGGTATCAGAGCTATGGTTTAGCTCTAAGTTTAAGTCTAGGTGGACTAGAATGACCTAGGAGGGTAGATGTGTTCGGAGTGAGTAATGACTTGTGATTTATGCAGGTACTTGTTGGGTATGATTATTATAAACCACTCCTATTACTTAATTTGATTGATCCCATGACCTAATTTTATCTTTTATGGACTTTAGGATATATTGTAAGAAGTTTTATACTTCATTTAGTTAAGTCTATTTTTAGATAGTCTAGGCTTGCGAAGATTGGCTCCTCAAATTTTGAAGAAATTTATCTAAGGCAACCTACCTCACAAGTGACCACACTTTGAGCAGTCACAGGTGACCTCATTTCAATCAGTCACAAGTGACCGCACCTGATTCACTTCCAAGTGACCGCATCACTCTCAAGTGACCGCACTTGAAGTGACCGCATATCACTTAGCTTGCCTTATGAAGACCGAAGACTGAAGACTCAACTCAAGTTTGGTTAAACTTAACCATGGTCACACTATTGTCCAAATCATTGGTTAGTTTATAACGTTGCAAGATTCAAAATTCAAATTTTGAATACAACTGTCATCTAACGGTTTGATGGTACATTTGGACCACCACTACTCTGCAACAAAAGGACAACTCAGAATGAGCTCCAATCAGAAATCAACAGCTCATTGTCCTCCAAACTTGCTTTCCAAGATTTCAAACGGCTACCTCTCCATTCAAGGCTATAAATAGTCCTTGAGTTCTTCATTGAACACAGCTGAGATTCAAAGAGAGAAATTGCTGTTGAAATACTTGGTGATTGAAGATCATATTCAAGATTTCCAGAATCCTTCGAATCTTCAAGCACTTGCCTTCACATCTTCAAAGATCTCCAGCAACCTTCAAGCACATCATATCTCAAGCCCAGCAACACATAAGATTCATTAGACTCTCAATCATATAGATTATATAGAGTTCTTGATTCTTACACACACACACACACCGATTGATCAATCACATAGATTGCATCATTAGGGATACACTGGTCTAAGTCTAGGATTTATTCTTCATAGAAATAGGTTGTTGATTCAAAGCTTCACCTCTGTAATTTGTACTCAAGAAGAATAAATATATACCTCATTCAAAATCCAAGACTGACCATCTTGGTAAAGGACGTAGATCTTTTAACAGATCGAACCTTTCCAAATCCTTGTGTCATTTACTTGCTGCTCTTTACTTTCTGCAAATTTACTTTCAGCACTTGTTCATCTTGTTCTTTATTGTTCATATTAATCTTGTTTGTCGTTTAGTGTTTTTGATCTTTCAGATATTCAAGCTTGCTGTGAATTGTGTTTGTATGTTCATCATATTGCCTAAGTTAAAATCTGACTAACTTATCATTTGCCAAAACTTCCAAGACACTATCTTTCATTATCTCAACCTACCGCACAAAATCATCTTTTACCTACCGCACTCTAAGTTGCCGCACTCTACCTACCGCACAACTTAACCTACCGCACTGTTTCATTCAAAAACAACTCTAACTTATTTATATCGAAAACTTCCGCTGTGCATATTACTCTTGAACTAGTGGTTTTTAAGTGACCACAAAATTCTTTGACTAAGCATAAGGTTGAATTTTGAAAAAGGGTTGAAATTTTAAATAGGCTATTCACCCCCCCCTCTAGCCTCTTTTCATACCCTTGTTGTGTCTTTGGGACAAACAAGTGGTATCAGAGAAAACACCTTTATAAAACTTTTGTTTTTCAAGCTTAACAGCTTGGGTACCGATTCAAAATGGCAAGGCAGAAAACTATGGCAACGGTTAACTTCACTCACGTTCCAGCGTTCGACGAAGATAACTTTGATGTATGGAAGCACAGCATTCTAACTCAATTCTACTCCATGGACGAGCAACTTGGTGATTGTCTTACCATTGGACCATACTTCCCAATGAAAGCTAATCCGGATCCAGAAACCAATGCTGCCACACCGACAATCAAGAAACCAAAAGCTGAATGGACCGATGAAGAGAAAAGATTAGTTGGAATGGATGTGAAAGCAAAAAGCATACTCATGAGTACTTTTAATACGTCTCAGCGTCGACAAATCATGAAATGTGCTACAGCAAAAGATCTTTGGGATGCAATTGAAGATTACATCGAAGGAGATCAAGCGTGCAAGGAAAGCAAAAGATTTGCAATTCAAAGACGTTTCAACAACTTTGCTAAGATCCCTGGTGAATCACTAAGAGCCACTTATGATCGTTATTGTGAGATCGTAAGTACATATACATCACTTGGAAAGAAGCTTACCAAGAAAGAAATCAATGTCAATTTTCTTGCTGCTCTTGGTTCTCAATATCTTCACAAAGGGAATACTCTTAAAGATACCAAGCCTCTAGATGATATGTCACTCAGAAGCCTCTATGCCAACCTCAAGGTCTTTGATATCAAGCTTCACAACATTGAAGAAATGGAAGGAAAAACAAAGAGCTTATCATTGATCGCTCAAAAGGAAGAAGTGATCGAGGAAGAAGATCCAAAAATCTCCACATCAGAACTACTTGATATGGATGAGGATGATTTTGCTATGTTCGTGAAAAGATTCCAAAATTTTAGAAAATCAGCAAGGCCCGGATCATCAAGCAAGGCTCCAGCAAGGTTTTCAAGGAACAGCTTTACAAAGAAGAAAGAGTACTCCAACTTCTCCAAGAAGAAAGAAGATCTCGTTTGTTTTAATTGCAGGAAACCAGGTGACTTCGCATCAGAATGCCCAATTCCCAAATTCGAGTACATGAAGAAGAAAAGCAACTTTACTCCTAGATATTCAAAGCAAAAGGGAATGGTGGCTGAGGAAGACTCTACCACAAAAGAGTTAGCAACTTGGATAGAGTCAGACTCTGATGAAAGCGATGAGGATTCTGAAGAAGGTCACATTTGTTTGGTCGTTCATTCCGATGATGAGGATAATAATGAAAATCGTCGCTCACCAAATGCAAAACCTAAAAGGATAAGTTATACGGCCGATGAACTTGCTGAAAAGGGATTTCTAACTCCAGTTCAAAAGAATGGCGATCTTCTATTTTCTAGATGTGATGTAATTGCAGCAAAGAAGGCTCAGTACAATCCCAAAGTGAAGGAAGTTCTGCTTACCACTTCACAAGTCAAGTTTGACATTTCCCCCTACGAACAAGAAAAGATGTTTTTGAAAGCTGAACAGGTAGTTAGTAAATTCTCTGGCATGAAGGAAGCTTTAGCACTTTCAACTGAAGAAATTTCTCAGCTTAAGACGAAGGAAACTCTACTAAGATTTGACTCACCCTCCTTAAGGAGCAGATCAAGAGCATGACTCCTCTTCCTGATCGAAACCGTTTCTTAGAAGAACAAAATGCTATATTTAAAGTTAAAAACGAAGAATTGGTTACTGAGATAAATGACCTTAAAAGGATTACTAATGAGTGGACCAATTCTCGTGTCACTATGGATCAAATACTAGAATCCCAAAAGCCAAGTGGTGATAAGGAAGGCTTGGGATTCCAAACTAGTGACAACTTTAAATGTGCATCTTGTTGTGAAAGAGATGAGAAATTTACCAAGCAAACTTTGGAAAGGTCGACGGCTAAACATCATGTTTCAAAGGGTGAAGGACAAGAACCAAAGAAGAAACTAGTGTTCAACTATGTCTACCCTAAGAACCAAACTGGCAAGGCACTTAAGTTGAAAGGTATTGCCATGGATGAACCTGCTGTTGCGGCAAGCACCAGCAAGGTCGATGAGTCTCCTTACCGCACTAACTTGCCGCAAGGTCAATCGACCGCACCAAGGAAACTGGCGACCGCATGGAAGCCAGCGACCGCACGTGGTGGCAAGGCAGCAAAGTTCAAAAGGATGAACTTTGTAAGGGAGACATCATCCATACCAGTTAATGATGTTGTGCTCAAGACTTCAACGAAGTTTGTTAACCCTCAGTTGGGTGGCTTCCACCATTGTTCTGTGTGTGATGGTTATGGTCACAAGGCTGCTGAATGTCTTTTGAGATTCACACCCAATCCTAGAAGGAATAACCCTCCTTCTGTGAGGCAAGTGTGGGTTGTCAAAAGTTGCTAACCCTTTGGACCCAAAAGAATAAAAAGGGGACCTTGTTCTTAAATGTCTATTTTGTAGGTTCTCTGCTTAATGGCTGGACATTCCAAGGAAAAATCAAGTTTATGGTATCTCGATAGTGGCTGTTCAAGGCACATGACCGGAGATAGAAATTTATTGGAAGATGTCCATGAAGAGAAAGGTCCGTCAGTAACTTTTGGAGACAACAGCAAAGGAAAGACCGTAGGATATGGAGTTATTCGAAAAGGAAAAATCACCATCCAAGAAGTCTCTCTAGTGATCGGACTTCAACACAATCTTCTCTCAATATCTCAGTTTTGCGACAAAGGATTGCAGTGCCACTTCTCTTCAAATTTATGTCTCATCAAAGATGGCACATCCGGCGTCACTTTGCTCAAAGGGATTCGTAAGAAAAATGTTTATATAGTTGATTTTAATTCATCATGCATTTCTTCTAATCTCTGTTTTGTAGCAAAGAATGTTAGTGAAAATAGTTGGCTATGGCACAAACGACTAAGTCACTTGAACTTCAAGTATCTCTCCAAAATTGGTAGAGAAAATCTAGTTCGTGGTCTACCCAAAGTAGCTGATCACCACGATGAGAAGTGCACATCATGTCAATTAGGCAAACAACCAAAATCATCTTTCTCCAGCAAGACGACCCCTTCAACTTCAAGATGTTTGCAACTACTTCACATGGACTTGTTTGGACCTGTCACTACCGCAAGTAGTGGAGGAAATAAATATACCTTAGTTGTGGTAGATGATTATTCAAGATATACGTGGGTTGAAATGATGATCTCCAAAGATGATTGTTATGACATTTTGACCTTACTTTTTAGACAGCTTCAAACTCAGAAAGAAGATGACATCGTTAGTGTTCGATCCGACAATGGAACAGAATTCAAGAACAACGGTGTTGCTCTATACTATGATGATCATGGAATTGACCACAACTTCTCAGCTGCTGGAGTTCCTCAACAAAATGGAGTTGTGGAAAGGAAGAACAGAACGTTGATAGAGGCTGGAAAAACAATGATTGCTGAAGCAAAGCTACCACAATATTTTTGGGCTGAAGCCGTCAACACAGCATGCTTCACTCAAAATAGATCCCTCGTCAACAAGATCTACAACAAAACTCCTTATGAACTTTGGAGAGGAAGAACCCCTAACATATCATATTTCAAGATATTTGGATGCAAATGCTTCATACTCTACAATGGTAAAGAACATCGAGGTAAATTTGCTCCTAAGGCTGATGAAGGTATATTTGTTGGGTATGCTAAACACTCAAAGCTTTTCGTGTATTTAATAAAACCACTCTTAAGATAGTAGAATTTGTCCATATTACTTTTGATGAACATTCTCTCCTTGAGCCACATTTGGCTCCAAACGTTGCTGATGATTTTGTTGAGATAAATGAGACAGGTACAAATCAACCACAAAATCAATCAACTCAAGGAAATCCATCTACCTCAACTGCACCTCCACCTACCACACATGAAGCACCAGAAGCTTCCACATCTGCTGCTACCTCAAATGGAGATGAAGTTGAACCACCCATCAATGTTGAAGAGCCAATCCCTCAACTTACTTATGATTGGGATGGCACAATGATGTACCACTAGAAGATTTTCAACAATCATCAACTCAACCAGACCTACCTCATGAAGTACGCGAGGTCAGAGATCACCCAATTCAGAATATCATTGGTGACCTACATTCTGGTGTTAGAACAAGAAGATCAAACTATGATGCACTTACCGCATTCATATCTCAAATTGAACCCAAGAAAGTTGATGAAGTACTCTAAGATTCAAGTTGGGTCGTTGCTATGGAAGAAGAACTCAACCAATTTGAAAGATGTAAAGTTTGGACCTTAGTTCCAAGACCAAAAGATCAAGGAGTGATTGGTACAAAGTGGGTTTTCAGAAACAAGATGGATGAGAATGGAAGAATCACAAGGAACAAAGCTAGGTTGGTTGCTCAAGGCTATAGACAAGAAGAAGGCATTGATTATGATGAAACTTTTGCCCCCGTTGCAAGACTAGAAGCTATAAGGATATTCTTAGCTTATGCCTCTTACGAAAGATTCAAGCTATATCAAATGGATGTGAAGAGTGCATTTCTCAACGGTGAACTTCAAGAAACAGTCTTTGTTGCTCAACCACCCGGATTTGAAGATCAAAAATTTCCAGATCATGTCTACAAACTCCGTAAAGCTTTGTATGGACTCAAGCAAGCTCCACGAGCATGGTATGATACTCTATCTAAATTTCTCCTAGAGAAAGGTTTTAAGCGTGGTAAGATCGACACAACTTTATTCATTGCAAAATATCATGATCATACTTTACTTGTTCAAATTTACGTCGATGATATTATTTTTGGTTCTACTAACGAATTGTTGTGTAAGCGATTTGAAAAGCTAATGAAAAGCAAATTTGAGATGAGCATGATGGGAGAATTGACATTCTTCCTTGGACTTCAAATCAAACAATGTGCTGAAGGCATTTTCCTCAACCAAGCAAAGTACACAAAAGATCTCATAAAGAAATTTGGACTTGAAAATGCAAAGCCATACGACACTCCTATGGCTACTGGTAACAAGCTAGACAAAGACTTGAAAGGTAAGAAGGTTGATCAAACCTTGTATCGAGGTATGACTGGATCTCTTCTCTACTTAACTGCTAGTAGGCCTGATATCATGTTTAGTGTTTGCGTTTGTGCTCGTTATCAAGCTGATCCTAGAGAAGTACATCTTATTGCTGTTAAACGTATTATTCGTTATTTATCTGGGACAATTAACCTTGGACTTTGGTATTCCAAAGATTCGAATTTTGATCTTATAGGTTACTCAGATGCAGATTATGCAACATGTACAATAGACAGGAAAAGCACAAGTGGAACATGTCATTTCCTTGGAAATCGACTAGTTTCATGGGCAAGCAAGAAACAAGCCTCAGTCTATGTATCTACCACAGAAGCTGAATATATAGCTGCTGGAAGCTGCTGCTGCCAAGTGCTATGGATGAAACAACAATTGGTCGACTACGGAATCAAAGAAGAAAATTGTCCAATCTATTGTGACAATACATCTACCATTGCTGTCTCCAACAACCCTGTCATGCATTCCAAGACAAAACACATTGATATCAAATACCACTTTCTCAAGGATCATGTGGAAAAAGGTAATATCCATCTAGAGTATGTGAGTACTGACGATCAAATTGCAGATATTCTCACCAAGGCTCTTGATTCCAAGAGATTTAGGTATCTTAGAGGAGAAATGGGTATGCTAGAACACTAACAACTTTGTCCATATGTCTTTATGTGCTAATGTTTGTGTTTTCTATAAGTTCAACATCAAGTAGGTACTCACAGTCGGTCAAGTCACGGTCACATTGATCCACAAGTGACCTCAACCTAACTGACCGCACATACTCGAAGTTACCGCACAATAACAATGTATTTCAAGGTTTTGAAGATACCCATCAAGTTGGAAAATGATGATATGTGTTTACTACTTTGAAGAAGTACTCAACCAAGGTATGACCTCAAACGACCGCACCAGTCGCGGTCGATCATAACTTACCGCATCCAAAGAACTCCAGGTAAGTCTTTCTAACTTAGAGATATTTAGGATGCATTGACCAAGTCTACCACAAGGGTATTTCGGTAATTTCTAATTTTCCCTCGCTTCTCATTAATTTCAAATCATTTGGAAATATCTAATTCTGCATTTAATATTATTCTCCAAATCATGGTTCGCCGTCATTGGTCACCTCGATAAGACAAAAAGACTCCTTGCATTTAATTCTGGACTGCGCAGAGTTGATGTTCCATCACTCCACTTCCTGACATTTTTCTCAGCTTTATGCGCCTCCACCATCCTCTCCTCCTTCACTCTGCAACTCCTGCACTCTCTATAACTTCTCTCTACTTTCTCTCTCTATAACTTCTACTTCTTCTTTCTCTCAATATTTTTCCATTTATATGGCTGACCCTACATCAAAATCCTCACAATCTCTTCCAAAGAAGCAACAACTTCCGATTCTCTCAAGAATGGTATAGATTTCTGAACCTTAACTCTTTATTTTTTATCATTTTGTTTCTCCGTTTTATGTTCATGTCAGGTTCTTAAAAACCCCTTCATATTCTCGTTTGATTCTCTGGGCTCATGGATATTGGGTTGTTATAATTTTGAGATTTGTGTACATTGATGTTCACATTGCTTCTAATTCGTAATTTAATGTTTATTATATCTTGATTCTGGTTTTTGTTAACCCCAATGGGTTTATATTCTAGTTTCGGTTTTCTTTTTTTCCCCTTTCAATTTCTGGGCTTAATGTTGAATTATTCTTGGTTTTGATATAATTTTCGTATTTAATCGGATTCCTAGATGCTAAATATATGATTTATTTTCATTTTTATGTGTTATTCTGGTAAATCTGGGTTCATACCCTTCATGGTGTTCTTCGTGTTCTTGAAAATGTTCGTCGTGTTCTTGACAAAACTACTTTTTGATCCAAAATTTTCAGACCACCTCTTTGATCCGTTGTTTGTTACTTTTTGATCCATTTATATTTTTGATCACTAAGTGTTTGACCATTCCTAATATCTCCCCAAGGCAACTGACCGCATTTCCCTCTACGTGCCTCACTTGACCGTGCCCTCAACTTACCGCATGTGTCAAGTGACCGCACTCCCAGCTCTCAACTAAACTCTTTACTTGTTTTTCTTTCAGGACTTAAACAACTTTGTTCCTGGGCTAGTAATCAACATGGATTCTCTCAAAGGCGATGCAATTGGCCGCAATCTAATCAACCGCTTTGAGGCCTCTGGAATCCTCTCACTATTCACCATCACTCAAGACTATCATGTTCCAGCATTTGTGGATCAATTTTTCGACACTGCCAAAGAGAAGGCTGAAATTCTTGATGATGGTTTTACAAATAAGTATTTAAAGGCTAAAGTTAGTGGAAAGATCATGACCATAGATAGAGATGATATAGTCAACATTCTGGAGTTGGAGGTAGAGGAAGGAAAAGCTTATCCCATCAAGCTTAGTTCAATAGATTTGAATGCCTTGGCCCTTCGATTGGTGAACACAACCAACATCACCAAAATCCCTCGCAAAGAATTCAATGAAGTCATGTATCACATCTGCCACTTGGTTGGTCAGTCTATATGTTGCAAAACTGGCAACAAGGCAAATCTGAATCATTCTCAATGGGAGATGTCTGCTGCTATTTATCTGGGTAGGAAAATGGATTGGGGTCAGATTATTTACATCTCCATTGTTGAAAATGTTCAAGCTTATCAGGATGCTCGTGATGAAGGCAAACCAAAGTATAGAACCAACACTAGGTTGATTACTTACCTCATGGCTCACATTAAGGAAATCAGGTCTGAGTACCTGAAGATGAAAGCTGATTTAGTTGTCCCTATCTCCAAGACCAAGATATTCACTCGTGGCAACATGAAAGCCAACTTTCGGAATAGGTTTGGAGATGAACTTTATCAGAAGTACAGAAATACTGATCCTATTGAACCCTATGAGCCACCAAAGCTTACCAAACAAGCTCTTGCCGCACTTGGAGGAAATTTTGATGAAGAAGACAGTGATGATAACGAAGGCATTGAAGACCATGGAGACTCTGAGAAAACTAAAGATGAACCAACTATGGTTACCGCACCAGTAAAAGGAAAGGAGAAAGTTACCGCATCTCTCTAGACCGCATCTGCACGTTCTAGCAAGCCAAACCCCAAGGCTGGTATCAAGATTAGAGAGTCATCTGCCTCTCTTGAGAAATCCACTTCCACTTCACCCAAACCATCAAAAACTGCCGCACCTTCAATCCCCAAGAAGCCAAGTAAGGTTGCCGCAGTCCCTCAAGCATCAAAACCTACCAAGCTCTCTGTCCCTCTCAAACCATCCAAAGCTGCCGTACCCACTCTCACCAAATCTAAACCCTCTTCCACGGCAACTTCTGAGGGGGAGCCTCAAAAGAAGAGACCCCATTCTCTTTCCCCTGTCAAGAAATCCCTCAAAAAGGCTAAGGTAACCAAGCCACCAGTGCTTGTTCCTTGCCCCACTTTTTCTCCTGCTGGCTCACCTCATGATGAGGTTAATGTTGTTATTTCTAAGGTTGCCGCAAAACCAAAATCTAAACCTCCTTCTGCCATTTCAAGATCACAAGAACTGACTCTTGTGGATGAGAGTAGTTTTGAGGAAAAGGTTGAGAGTAGCTCTGAAGCTACTGAAGAAGTTTGTGCAGAGGAAGTTCAGGATACTGATGAGCATGATGATGAAGATATTGCTCCTGATGGATCAGACAAGGATGCTGCTGATAGTCCTACTTTTGTAACCAAGGCTCCTGAAAAGCCTGTTGATGTTGATGTTGAGATTCCTGACAAGACTGTTGATGTTGAGACTCTTGAAGGCGACCGCACTGAAGCTGCTGGTGATCTCACCAAGTTACCTTGCCGCACCACTCCTCCACGGTCACCTACTCCTCCTATCATTGTTCCAACTGCTCCAACTCAATCGACCACAGATCTGCTTGCCGCAGTGCAGTTGCTGGTCCAACAGCAAAAAGAAACCAACTCTCAGGTCTCTCTTCTCACTTCTAACTTGATTGCTCTCCAATCTAAGGTCACTGAAATCAAGCTTACTCAAGCCTCTCTACAGCACCAGATTACCTCTCTTCACTCCCAGTTGATTGATACCATTAAGGGGGAGAGTGAGTGCATCACAAAGTCTATTTGTGACTCTCTCTCTGGATCAACAAGCTCTAGTTCTGCCGCACTGACATCTGCCGCTCCTCCTCCGGCCGCACCATCCTCCTCTACCACACCAATTGCTCCTCAGAATACCATCTCCTCTGATTATTTGAAAGAGGCACTCAGAATTCAAACTGATGCCTTAAATAGATGTGTATTGAATGGGTTGGAGGAAGCTAGTAAAGAGCTTTCCAAGGCGATGGGTGCTGACAAGCAGGAAATGAAGGATGATCTAGGCACTGTGCTGGAAACTCTCAAGACTTCTTTAAAAGAACATTTGTCTATTAATATGAATGCAGGTTTGATAGTTGTTGCTGAGAAGTTTGTACCCAAGATTCAAGCCATGACTGCCGCGATGCAAGTGCAAACCAACAGGATTGAGATTGCCAACAATCGTATTGAAAGTGAATCCACCAAAATTGATCTCTTATCAAATAGGGTTAACACTATTTTGAATAGGCTGAATCGTGGTAGTACTCAGGGAGGACATGGAAGCTCTCAGGCTCAAGGAGAAGAATATGATGAAGAGGAAGATGGAATCAGCGTTCCAATCATGATTCCTGGTCTACCTGCTCCTGTCTACCTCTTTCCATTCTCCTCAAACCTTTCTGATGTTGATGTCATTCAAGTTGATCATATCTAAACCTACCGTGCGTGAAGTGACCGCACGTGATATTATGTTGGTGTCTCAAAACAATCTTTATTTTATGTTTGTTTTATTTGCATATGTAAGTTAAGACAATGATCCTCTTTTGTTCTGTACTCCTATGCTTGAATGCCTATCTCTTTATGGAGTATGTTATTATTGTTCGTGTTTGATGCATTTCTACCTTACTTTGATTACTTCTCTTGAAATGCTTCAAATCATATTTCTATCTTGCCAGGTTAGTACTTTTGTTTTCTTTTTATAGGATGATAGAAATCTATGACATTGGCTTAGTGTGTGCATTGACTTGGGAAATGAACTTAATAAAATTTTATTCATTTGAAAACATGTTTTTACCAAGTACAATGAATTAGCCTTTGTTATAGTAGGTAATGGTCTCAATCAAATAGGGGGAGATTGTTGGGTTTGATTATTATAAACCACTCCTATTACTTAATTTGATTGATCCCATGACCTAATTTTATCTTTTATGGACTTTAGGATATATTCTAAGAAGTTTTATACTTCATTTAGTTAAGTCTATTTTTAGATAGTCTAGGCTTGCGAAGATTGGCTCTTCAAATTTTGAAGAAATTTGTCTAAGGCAACCTACCTCACAAGTGACCACACTTTGAGCAGTCACAGGTGACCTCATTTCAATCAGTCACAAGTGACCGCACCTGATTCACTTCCAAGTGACCGCATCACTCTCAAGTGACCGCACTTGAAGTGACCGCATATCACTTAGCTTGCCTTATGAAGACCGAAGACTGAAGACTCAACTCAAGTTTGGTTAAACTTAACCATGGTCACACTAGTGTCCAAATCATTGGTTAGTTTATAACGTTGCAAGATTCAAAATTCAAATTTTGAATACAACTGTCATCTAACGGTTTGATGGTACATTTGGACCACCACTACTCTGCAACAAAAGGACAACTCAGAATGAGTTCCAATCAGAAATCAACAGCTCATTGTCCTCCAAACTTGCTTTCCAAGATTTCAAACGGCTACCTCTCCATTCAAGGCTATAAATAGTCCTTGAGTTCTTCATTGAACACAGCTGAGATTCAAAGAGAGAAATTGCTGTTGAAATCCTTGGTGATTGAAGATCATATTCAAGATTTCCAGAATTCTTCGAATCTTCAAGCACTTGCCTTCACATCTTCAAAGATCTCCAGCAACCTTCAAGCACATCATATCTCAAGCCCAGCAACACATAAGATTCATTAGACTCTCAATCATATAGATTATATAGAGTTCTTGATTCTTACACACACACACACCCCGATTGATCAATCACATAGATTGCATCATTAGGGATACACTGGTCTAAGTCTAGGATTTATTCTTCATAGAAATAGGTTGTTGATTCAAAGCTTCACCTCTGTAATTTGTACTCAAGAAGAATCAATATATACCTCATTCAAAATCCAAGACTGACCATCTTGGTAAAGGACGTAGATCTTTTAACAGATCGAACCTTTCCAAATCCTTGTGTCATTTACTTGCTGCTCTTTACTTTCTGCAAATTTACTTTCAGCACTTGTTCATCTTGTTCTTTATTGTTCATATTAATCTTGTTTGTCGTTTAGTGTTTTTGATCTTTCAGATATTCAAGCTTGCTGTGAATTGTGTTTTTATGTTCATCATATTGCCTAAGTTAAAATCTGACTAACTTATCATTTGCCAAAACTTCCAAGACACTATCTTTCATTATCTCAACCTACCGCACAAAATCATCTTTTACCTACCGCACTCTAAGTTGCCGCACTCTACCTACCGCACTCTAAGTTGCCGCACTCTACCTACCGCACAACTTAACCTACCGCACAGTTTCATTAAAAAACAACTCTAACTTATTTATATCAAAAACTTCCGCTGTGCATATTACTCTTGAACTAGTGGTTTTTAAGTGACCACAAAATTCTTTGAGTAAGCATAAGGTTGAATTTTGAAAAAGGGTTGAAATTTTAAATAGGCTATTCGCCCCCCCTCTAGCCTCTTTTCATACCCTTGTTGTGTCTTTGGGACCAACAGTACTTGTTCAAAATGGTTAGAATAAGAGCTGGTGAAGCTAATGTTGGGGCTACGAATCAGGATGAAACACGGGAAGAGGCTCGTGCAATGTTTCAAGGTATGTTCGAAGCGGCCATGAAAGCTATTCATGACCAAGGGCCGAGAGTAGAACAAGCACCACCACCTCCTCGATATGGGCTAGATCAATTCTTGAAGTTGAAACCGGTTGAGTACGATGGGGAACCCGATGTGAAAAAGGCGGAGTTGTGGATCGAATCAATGGAGAAAATTTATGATGTCTTTGGGTGTACGGATGAGGATAGGGTTCGGTTCGCGGCCTACAAGCTAGTAGGAGCGGCTGAGCATTGGTGGAAGGCCATAAAGGAGAGTTGGGATGAGTCACATACACCGTATGCGTGGGAACTATTTGTGAGGAAATTCCGGGAGCACTTCATTCCCTTGGTAGATCAGAATCGGAAGGAGATCGAGTTCCTAAATTTGGAGCAAGGCTTATTAACAGTGGCTCAATACTCAGCTAAGTTCACAGAATTAGCTAGGTATTGTGGCTACCTTGTGGCAACAGAGGAGCAGAAGTCAATGAGATTCATCCGGGGTTTGAGGACATCTATCCGGACTCAGCTCATAGCTCAGAGGATTTTGATATTTCAGGATGCCGTGGATCGTGCATATTTGGTGGAGCAGGACATTGGGGAACACAAGAGGAAAACTTAAGCTAGCACGGGTAAGCAAGGAGGTCAGAATAGAGCACAACCGCAACAAAGGGTGGATAACTGAGGTAACTCGGGAGGACAAACTCAGTTCAGGGGACAACCAGCACCAAGGAATCCGGGTACTACTCCGGGAAATCAGGGGAATCAGAATAGGAGGCTTTGTACTTACTGTCAGAGGGAAGGCCATTCTGAGGACCGGTGTTGGAAGAAGCAGGGTAAGTGTACCAATTGTGGTCAGTTGGGGCACTTTGTGAGGGATTGTACAAGGGGCAAAGGTCAATCATCTGGGACTGGAGCTGGTACTTCACAAGGCCAGAAGAGAGATGCAACTGGGAAGCCTAAGGTTCAAGAAAGGGTTTTTGCTATGAATCAACAGCAGGCTACTGATGATCCTTCGGTGATAGGAGGTACTATTTCCGTGTCTAGTGTGAGCGCACGTGCACTAGTAGATCCAGGATCATCTCATTCATACATATCTGTGCAATTTTCTTCTATGCTAAATGCTTCATCTGAGTCTCTACCTTATGTGTTAGAAGTGTCAACTCTGATGGGAGAGTGTTTAGAGACCGATAGTGTGTTTCGTGCTTGTGATGTGCTTATTTGTGGTCATGTTTTGTGTGCGGATTTGGTAGTTCTTCCGATACAAGATTTTGACATTATTTTGGGTATGGATTGGCTGAGCAAATATCATGCTTCAGTCGATTGTCGAAAAAAGGTCGTTACTTTTTCTATTCCTAATGTGCCTAAGTTTGTCTTTGAGGCTATTCCTTTGGGTAGAAATATTCGTATAATTTCTTATGTGAAAGCTAGGAAATTATTGCATCGTGGTTGTGAGGGTTATTTGGCTAGTGTGCTTGATACTAGAAAATAATCACCGGGGCTAGAAAGTGTTCGGGTAGTTAGAGAATTTCCTGATGTTTTCTCTTCTGAGTTCAATATGCCACCCGATAAAGAGATAGAGTTTTGTGTGGATTTATTACCAGGTACAGCTCCGATCTCGAAAGCACCTTATAGAATGGCTCTGGCTGAGTTGGAAGAATTGAAGGTTCAGTTACAAGAGTTGCTTGATAAGGGGTTTATTCGACCTAGTGCTTCACCGTGGGGAGCACCGATTTTGTTTGTGAGGAAGAAAGATGGTTCGTTGAGGTTGTGTATCGATTACCGGAAGTTGAATCAGGCAACGGTGAAGAATAAATATCCTCTACCGCATATTGATGATTTGTTCGATCAACTTCAGGGTGGTATTCTCTAAACTTGATTTGAGGAGTGGATATCATCAGTTGAAGATTCGATCAGATGATGTTCCGAAGACTGCTTTTCGTACCCGTTATGGTCACTATGAGTTCTTGGTTATGCCGTTAGGGTTGACTAATGCACCTTCCGTGTTTATGGACTTGATGAACAGGATCTTCCATCCTTATCTTGATACGTTCGTAGTGGTATTCATTGATGACATCCTTGTCTATTCTAAATCTCGAGGGGAGCACGAGCAACATTTGAGGACAGTTTTGTCGGTACTATAAAAAGAGCAACTATTCGCGAAGTTTAGTAAGTGTGAATTTTGGCTCGAGGAAATTTCTTTTTTGGGTCATGTCGTTTCTAATAAAGGGATTTCTGTGGATCCTTCGAAGATTGAGGCGATAGTTGATTGGAAGCGACCCGAGACAGTGACTGAGATCCGGAGTTTTCTGGGGTTAGCCGGGTATTACAGGATGTTTATTGAAGGGTTTTCACGGATTGCTACGCCGTTGACTCAGTTGACCTGAAAGAATGTTCCGTTTGAGTGGACCGAGAAGTGTACCAACAGTTTTGAGGAGTTAAAGAAGAGGTTGACTACCGCACCGATTCTAGCACTACCTAATGGGAACGACGACTTGGTGATTTATAGTGATGCTTCGAAGGAAGGCTTGGGTTGTGTTTTAATGCAGAATGGGAAAGTGATTGCCTATGCTTCGAAGAAGTTGAGTCCGAGCGAACAGAATTATCCTACTCACGATATGGAGTTGGCTGCGATTGTATTTGCCCTTCATAAGTGGAAGCACTACCTTTACGGGGCAAAATTTGAGATTTTACGGATCACAAGAGTTTGAAGTATCTTTTCTCCCAGAAGGAACTGAATAACCGACAGCGTAGATGGATGGAACTTTTGAAGGACTATGATTGTACGATATCTTATCACCCGGGAAAAGCGAATGTGGTAGCTGATGCGATTAGTAGAAAGTCTTACGTGGCTTCGATGATGGTTCGTGAGTGGAAAATGTTGGAAGATGTTCGGGATTGGTGTCCTCGTGAATCGAGACATGGGGATATGTTTACGAATCTTAGGGTATCTCCAACCCTAATTCAGAGAATAAAGAAGCTCAGAAAGAAGATCCGGAGTTAGTGAAAGTAATGGGTAAAATGAAGGAGAAGAACTTTGAGGATTTCTCTATCAGTTCGAGTGGAGTGTTGACTTTTCGGGGATGTTTGTGTGTGCCCGATGTTGATGGTATAAAGAGACAAGTTCTTGATGAGGGTCATTGTTGGTCCCAGAGGGGCAATAAGGGTATGAAAAATGCTAGAGGGGGGGGGTGAATAGAGTTTTAAAAATTCTTTTCAAATTGCAAATCAATGGCTTATGCGCACAGTTCTCAAATAAGCTAAGTATAGCGCGCAGAGAGAATGTGAAATGCACAGCAGAAAGTTAAAGCAACACTGCGCAGGGTATACTGCGCTGGGTAAAAACGCACGCGCTAAGTTTTGGCTAAACTATTGGATAAAAATAGGATTCTAAGGCAATAAGCGATAACAAACACAGCAGCAATAGCAGCAAACTGGTAAGATCAAACAAAGTAATTCAGAAATAACTAAGCAGGAAATAAATAGCAGGAATAATGAACAAGCTATTTGGAGAGGTTCGATCGATGAAAGATCTACGTCCTCTACCAAGATGGTTAGTCTTGGATTTTTTAATGAGATATATATTGATATGAGGAGCTTTTACAAGATTACAACGAATCAAAACTCAAATCAAAATCTAATCAATGAAGAGCAAATCCTAGACTAAACCGGTGTTTCTCAAGAAGTAAGATCTATATGATCGAAGCTTCAAGAGGTGTGTGTGTGGCAGAAATTCTGGGCTCTATGAATCTAAGAGATGAAGAGCACGAAGAATTCTGGTGATATGAGGCTTAGGATCTGGGCAGGAGTTTGAAGGTATGAAGGTGTGAAGGTTGTTCTTGAATCTGAGAATAGTAAGCAGCAAACTTCAGAACTTCAGGAATACTTTGTAAGCACAAACTCTAGTAACTTGGAAATGAAGATGAGTAGGCTATTTATAGCAGAGAGCTTAAAACTAGCCGTTGGTGCTCTGAGCAAGGACGATGAGCTGGCACAATATGATTGGTGCGCAGGTGTCCTTTATAGCCGTTGGGGCTCTGATCAAGGTTGATGACCTGGCACAATGTGATTGGTGCGCAGGTATATCTGAGCCGTTGTAGACTGAGCATGAAGACCAAATTCAAAAGCTTCATCTAGAAGGTTGACAGCTGTCTTCATTTGAAATATAATGTTTGAGCGCATCTCCACCATTGGCTATGCTGAGTATGCAAGTTTTGTCGTTTATGCACAACTAAGCGTACATCTTCTGAGCGCTTTCCAAGTTAGGTGATCTGAATGCATTGAAAACTGTGCAAGGTTGAATACTGCGCAGAAGAGACTTGCGCAGTGATGTCCTGCGCAGAGAGTCCTGCGCAGAAACCACAGTCTTGCTTAGATCTTCATTCATTCTTCGCTCCAAGTCCTATAATCTAAGCCTATACTATAAAATGGACTATGCTAAAAATTGAAGTTATAAAACTTCTTACATAGGGTCCTAAAGTCCATAAAATATTCTTAGGTGATGGTATCTATCATTTCTAACATAAATAGGAGGGTTAAGAAGTATGCATACCCAACAATCTCCCCCTAAAGGATTGATGCCATTACCTACTATAACAAAGGCAATTCATTGTACTTGATAATAGCATGTCCATAAAAATGAAAATGGTAAATCATGCCTCAAGTCAATGCACACACTAGCCAATGCTATAGATTTCTAGTCTATCCAAAAGATATTACTTACAATATGGGAAAGACAGAAATAACATGCAGCGCATACAAATGATATGAATTTTAGTTTGAGTATGCGTTTAAACTGAATGTTTAAACATCATGCGTAGAAAATATGAGCAGTTAATAATATGCGCATGAAGTGGAATAAAGCATTCATTGTTCCACAAATGAAGAGTTTGAATTGAACAAGGTTTTGAAACTAATGATGCGATTTTCTCATTAAAACTTGAAATGATAATAGTTGGAGATTACAAGTTTGAAAGAGAAAACAAAAAATTGCGCACAAAAAGAAATACCTTGCGCAAAAAAAAAAATTTACAAAAGAAACTAATTGATATTAATGCGTTGCAGGGCTTCACGCAGCTCGTTCTGCAGGCTGTTGAACTTGTTCATAAGTTCAATCTTTAGAGCTTGAAATCTTTCCCTGAACGCAACATTCTCTTCAACATGAGTAACCAATCCTCTGCGCATATCTCTGTTGTCTTCCCGCAGCTCTTGGAAATTATTTCTATACTGCAATTGATGAGCAGTCATCTGGTTGAAGTAGGATTGCTCCGCAGCTTCAATGGTATTTATGATGGTGGTCTGCGTAGCTTCCAATCGCTGGTCAGTGTGGAGGCACTGTGTGTTCACGCTGGCTTAAATGTCAAACATAGCTTGGTCCATCCTAGCGTTGAACCCATCAGCGAAATCAGTCATCGCTTGAGTGATGCTCTCCCTGACATTTTCCATATTAAGCTCACTTGGTTGCGCAGAACTACCTTGCCTCGCAAATGTCTCAAGTAGTTGCGCTTCAATTCCGGCAAAACCTTCATGCAGGCCATCTGCCAAGCTCTTGTGCAGACGCTTCAGCAACCCTATAAACCCGTCATTGATAGCGGTATAGGTGCAAACATTTTCGAGCATCCCAGCAATTGACTTCAGCGAGTCCAGAACCATTTGATCTAGAGCATCAGGGATTCTCTGCGCAGAGGGGCCGGCGGAGGTACTTGCACTTGCCTTTGTGGTACTCTCCCCCTTAATGGCAGCAATCTCTAAGCGCTGCGCATCAAGCTGCTCTTGAAGCATCGATTGCGAGGAGATAAGCTGAGCCATCTGAGACTGCGCTGCCACTTGATTGATTTGAATAGTGTTCAACGCTTGAAGAATCTGGCGCAGCTCATTGGACGTTGAGAGAGAAGAGGTGGAGACCGCAGGGATTGTGGAACCAGGAGGTAGTTGCGCTGAGGTCTTCGGTGGAGAGTTTGTTGACATAAGGTCAAACGGAGGAGTGCGCGAAGGAGAAGGCTGTTGTGGAGATAGATGAATAGGATCAATAGCAGGTGACTTCTGCGCAGGAGAGTGCGCACTGCTGCTGTCCATATCTATTGAACACACAACACCTTCCTCATACCCTTCAGTAAGGTCAATAATTGGAGTTCCCTGCGCAGCATCATCGGCCTGCGCAGTCTTGGTAACTTCATCCTCATCCTCATCCTCTTCCTCAAAATCTAGTCCATCATGAAGGACAGACGTGCCTGGTTGTGTAGTGCCAACAGGAATGTTAAGCCGACAGAATGCGCTTGTGGTTGGCTCAGGAGAGGAAGGAGGATCTGCTGCTTTTGGCTTGCCCTTAGCAGTACTGCGCACTGCCTGTTTCTTGCGCGGAGTGCGAACAGGGATATCAACAGTAGGCGCAGGTGCATGGGCCTTCTTTGGTGAAGGGTGAGGGAACGCAGCATCCATCCAGTCATCACTGTCTGCGCGTCCCTGAGCAGCAGTATGTTTTTCAGCAACCTTTGGATCTTGCTCCCCCTGCGCTGTATCAGCCGCAGCATCATCATCAGCAGCAGTCTCATCCATTCGAGACTCGCTGTCTTCCTCTACAATAGTAGCTGCAGCACCAGGTGGGAGTCTGGTAAATGCTGACTTCTTTGATTTAGTAGGAGGAGCGGGCGCAGGTGGATCCTTGCGTTTCTTTGATAGTTTGGGAGCAGGAGGAGCTGGCGCATCAGTTCTGATTTTGATGCCAACAGTAGATCTGACATCAGGAATCACTTTAAATTTTTTGGGCGCAAGATCTGCGATGCCCTTTCCCTTTCGCTTTGCTTTTGTGGCGGCAGATTCTGGCTCATCAGGCGCAGTGTCTTTTGAGTGCTGCGCAGCATCTTTCTTTGACTTGGGTTGAGGGGCCTCAGCATCACCATCATCATCACCATCATCTTCACTATCAGCCCATGCCTCCTTGTTGAGGCTCTCATCCTTGTTCCAGATCTTGCGATACTCACTGCGACCAATTTCATTGCGCAGTGAGTATAGATGAGAAAGAGAATAGGTTTTGGAGCAAGGGACCTTCAGATCTGGGCGCTTCTGCACGAACGTGCGCAGCTCAGAAATGTTCATCAAATACTTGGAAAGCAGCTTGCAGTGGGTTCTGTACTTAGCTACTTTCTTGTTCATGCGCTTATCATAGCTCTCAGACGCATCCCATAGCTCATCAAAGAGAACGGAAGACCAGTCCAGAGCATCGCCGTTGTAGACGGCAGCGCAGTAAGCCCACTGCTTGGAAATGAACTTGCCCTTATTTCCATTCTTGCAGTTCACAGAATCGCCAATAATGGTGCACAGGTGATACATCACCTCACCGAACTCCTTGCGATCATGAACACTCCACTTCTTCGCAAGAGTGGGTTCCCCAACCAGTTTATGCGCAAGCTTGTTCTAATTTTCTTCAGAATAAACTTCTGGCGCATCATCAACATTAAATCCGCATAGCTTCTTCAGTGACGCAGGAATAATGCGCACTCTGTAGTTTTGCACTATCGAACGGATGACATCAATCTTTTCCCTTGTCTGCTTGTGCGTCATGGTGACACGTTCTGTGCTCTCGAAAAATTCATCCACAAGGGAGGGGACATAGAAGTCCTGATCGAGCGTGAAGAGAGGCAGAATTCCAGAGACATCCATGAGATTTATGATTCTGCGCCCAACTGCGTCCTTTTGCAGCGCAGCAATGTCTAATTCCCAGCCTTGTAAAAAATAGAACGAATTCTGCGCAAAACAAGAAATAGTTTAGACAACTTATATTGCGCATGGAGCTTTGCGCATGCGCAGATATGTGTGCGCAGCAACTCCATACTCGATATAAATAATGCGCAAAATACAAGGATGCATGCGCAAAATCATAAACACTTGGAAAAATTATGCGATCCAAAGCATATTGAAAAATTAAGAACTTGAAGAACACGAAATAACTGTTCATGGACATGAAGAACACCATGAACACTAAAAATCAAAGTTTGACCAAAATGAATAAAAAGCATATCAAAATGACCGCAAAACTGAGACGAAAACAACCTAGCAAGTATGAAAGTCAACAACAACATAATGAACCCAGAAATCAAGAAAACCTGTTCGTCTGCCCAAGAGATTTTCGGACCAAAAACTTTGCAGAAAACAATTAAAATCAACATTGATCATAAATAAAAGTACATAGACAGGTAGATCAGAGAGAGACGAGCTCAAAACATTAAACGATTTTAAAAATGGTTAACAGAAAATAGAGAAATCGAAAAAGGGAGCTTCAAGAACTCGAAGCATCAACAATGGCGGTTTATGCAGAAATATAGTTCAAGGGTCAGAAATTCTTACCATATCGTCGACGGTTTTGGTTTCTTCAAAGGGAACCTCTACAACCGGTTCATGAACTTCAACAACCTTTGATTTCGATTTTCTTGGAGCCATTATATAGAGATAGGGTTTCGGAAGAGAGGGAGAAGAATATGGTGGAAAGGAAGTCAAAGATGAAGAAATGGAAAACGTTGTAGGGAGAAGAAAGATTTGCAGAGATGAAGAAAATGATTGAAAGAGGAAATTTTTGGAAGTTGGTAAGAAATGAGAGAGAAAGGAGAGGGGTTTGGTGAAAGTAATCGAAAACAGAAGAGAGAGAAAGAGAGGGGTCAGTTGGTTTTTATCCAGAAAAGGTAAGTTGTGACGTCAGCGCAGGGGTAGCGATGTAATTCGCAGAAGTGGGACACGTGCTGCGATGACGTGGACCAACCGGATGCGTGCGTGCGCAGGCCTAGCGCGTGTGTGAGTGAGAAGTTCTAGGTCAGTCAAGTCGAGTCAACTTCCTCATTAATGCTGAGTCAGTGAAAGGACGGGCGCACGTTAGCGGGGTGACGTAGCCGAATGGGGAACGCGCGTGCGCAGTTTTTGCACGCGCGTGTGTCAGCGAAATAGTGACTGACGGTTGTCGCATCACCTTCCTCATTAATGGTGAGCAGACATTCGAAAACAGGCGCTGTCACAATCGCAGTTTGCATTGATGACAATGGGATATGCACAGGGGTAAAATGGTAATTTCCCAAAAATTCAAAAATTAAAGGCGAGGGAAAAATTTTAATTACACAAGTACCCTTGTGAGGTAGCATTGACTTTTCAGTCAGGGACCTATGTGCAATTTCTAATGAATAGAAGACTTACCTGCGATCCACGAAGAAATACGCATGTGAAAATCATGCACAGAGCTTAAATAGCGCAATAGATTCTTTAAATCTCATTAGTTTCATGCGCAAATGAATTACTGCGCAGTACAATGTTGCGCAGGTGTTGCTCATATGCACGAAACTTTACCTATATGAACACTTATCAACCAAACACAAGATTGTTAGTAATAACAAATCATATGGACAATTTAGCTTAGTTCAAGCATACCCTTTTCTCCTCTCAAGTAGATGAACCTCTTTGCATCAAGAGCCTTTGTGAGGATATCAGCAATTTGATTATCTGTGCCCACGTGCTCTAAATGTATGTTTCCTTTTTCCACGTGGTCTTTGAGAAAATGGTATTTGATGTCGATGTGCTTTGTCTTTGAATGCATGACAGGATTGTTGGAAACTGCTATGGTGGACATATTATCGCAGAAAATTGGACAATTTCCTTCATTAATTCCGTAGTCCACTAGTTGTTGCTTCATCCAAAGGATTTGGCAGCAGCAGCTTCCAGCAGCAATGTATTCAGCTTCTGTAGTGGAAATGGACACAGCAGCTTGTTTCTTGCTTGCCCACGCAACAAGTCGATTTCCAAGGAAATGACAAGTGCCACTTGTGCTCTTCCTGTCTATTGTGCATGCTGCGTAGTCTGCGTCTGAATAACCTAGCAAATCGAAATTTGAATCTTTGGTGTACCAAAGTCCAAGGTTAACAGTTCCAGAAAGATAACGAATAATGCGTTTAACAGCAGTTAAGTGCGCTTCTCTAGGGTCCGCTTGATAGCACGCACAAACACAAACACTAAACATAATATCTGGCCTACTTGCAGTAAGATAAAGAAGAGAGCCAATCATACCTCGATATAAGTTTGATCAACTTTCTTACCTTTTAAGTCTTTGTCAAGCTTATTGCCCATGGCCATTGGAGTGTCGTATGCTTTAGCATTTTCAAGTCCAAATTTCTTGATTAAGTCCCTTGTGTACTTGGCTTGATTTATGAAGATGCCATCATTCAATTGTTTGATTTGAAGCCCGAGGAAGAAGGTGAGTTCTCCCATCATGCTCATTTCAAACTTGCTTTTCATGAGCTTCTCAAAGCGCTTACAAAGTAACTCATTTGTAGAACCAAATATAATATCATCGACATAAATTTGAACAAGTAAAGAATGATCATTATACTTGGCAATAAAAAGAGTTATGTCGATTTTATCGCTCTTAAAGCCTTTCTCTAGCAAAAATTTTGATAGAGTATCGTACCATGCTCTTGGAGCTTGCTTAAGTCCATACAAAGCTTTTTGAAGTTTGAAGACGTGATTTGGAAATTTGCTATCTTCAAAACCGGGTGGTTGTGCTACGTAGACCATCTCTTGGAGTTCACCGTTGAGAAATGCGCTTTTCACATCCATTTGATAAAACTTGAATTTCTTGTGAGACGCATAAGCTAAGAAAATTCTTATAGCTTCAAGTCTTGCTACAGGCGCAAATGTTTCATCGTAGTCGATTCCTTCCTCTTGCCTATAGCCTTGCGCAACCAACCTTGCTTTGTTTCTGGTGATGCTTCCATTCTCATCCATCTTGTTTCTGAATACCCATTTAGTACCAATAACACCTTGGTCATGAGGTCTGGGCACTAAAGTCCAAACTTTGCAGCGCTCAAATTGGTTAAGCTCTTCTTGCATATCAGTAACCCAGATTGAATCTTGGAGCGCTTCATCAATCTTCTTTGGTTCGATTTGAGAGATGAAAGAATGATATTCATCATCAAAGTTTGATGCTCTCCTAGTACGAACCCCTACATGGAGATCACCAATGATGTTTGTAGTTGGATGATCTCTAACTTCACGAACCTCGGGTGGTAAGTTAGGTTGAGTGGTAGGAATACGAAGATCTTTAATTGGTACTTCATTTGCTCCAGCATCAAGGTCATCGAAAGTGATTTGCTGAAGCGGAGAAACATCATGCGCAGGAGGAGGAGTTTGCGCATCAGGAGTAGTAACTTCTGGCGCAACATCTGGTGTATGCGCATGAGATGGACTTGTTTGATTCTGATTTTGATTAACTTGATTATCATTCTGCACAGGTGCAGTTTGAGGCTGCGTACCTGTCTCAACATGCTCAGCAGAATCATCAGAATCATTTGGAGCCAAATGTGGCTCAAGGAGAGAATGCTCATCAAAAGTGACATGTACAGATTCTACAATTACTAGAGTAGTTCTATTAAAAACACGAAAAGCTTTAGAATGTTTGGCATACCCAACAAAAATACCTTCATCTGCTTTGGCGTCGAATTTACCTCTATGATCTTTGCCATTGTACTGGATGTAGCATTTGCAGCCAAAAATCTTGAAGAAAGCAATGTTGGGCGCTCTTCCTCTCCATAGCTCATATGGAGTTTTGTTGTAGGCTTTGTTGATGAGGGATCTATTCTGAGTAAAGCAAGCAGTGTTGACAGCTTCTCCCCAGAAATACTTTGGAAGCTTAGCTTCTGCGATAATTGTTTTCCCAGCCTCAATCAACGTGCGATTTTTCCTTTCCACAACACCATTTTGTTGAGGAACTCCAGCAGCAGAGAAATTGTGATCAATTCTATGGTCATCGCAGTATTGCGCAACACCGTTATTTTTTAATTCAGTTCCATTGTCTGATATAACACTAACGATGTCGTCTTCCTTTTGAGTTTGGAGCTTTCGAAAGAGAGCAGTCAAGATATCATAGTAGTCATATTTGGATATCATCATTTCGACCCATGTGTATCTTGAGTAGTCATCCACCACGACTAAGGTATATTTGTTTCCTCCAATGCTTGCGGTGGTGACCGGTCCAAACAAATCCATGTGAAGCAGTTGTAAACATTTGGAAGTTGAGGAAGAAATCTTGCTGGAGAAAGACTGCTTAGGTTGTTTACCGAGCTGGCATGCTGCGCATTTTCTATCATGATGGTCAGCTACTTTGGGAAGACCTTTGACAAGATTTTCCCTTCCAAGCTTAGCCAAATATTTGAAGTTCAAATGACTTAAGCGCTTATGCCATAGCCAGCTGCTTTCACTTACATTCTTTGCTACAAAACAGAGATTAGTGATAGAATTTACAGCAGTAAGATCAATAATGTAAACATTAGTCTTACGAGTCTCTGTGAGCAAGGTTAGTCCGAAAATGCCATCATTGATGTAGCAGTGCGTAGCAGTGAAATGACATTCCAAACCTTTATCGCAGAATTGAGATATGGAGAGCAGGTTGTGCTTGAGTCCTTCTATGATGGCAACTTTCTCAATGCACACTTTATCTTTTCTGATTCTTCCATATCCAACTATGTGCCCTTTGTTGTTATCACCGAAAGTTACTAAGGGACCTCTACCTTCACGCACTTCTTCAAGAGCTGTGACATCTCCAGTCATGTGTCTAGAACATCCACTGTCGAGATACCATATATGCGCTTTAGGTTGTGAAGAGTGCGCAGTGAAGCAGGAGACCTGAAAGATAGACATTAAAAACGCAGGTCCCCTTTATTCTTGGGTCCTAAAGTTAGCAACTTTTGACAACCCACTCCTGTCTAACCTTAGGATTTTTACGTCCCCGTGGCATTAGGAGCAAATCGCAAAAGGCATTCTGCAGCCTTGTGACCTAAACCATCACACACAACAAAATGATGTAAGCCACTTATAGATTGGGTTTTTACAAACTCTTTACTTTTCTTTGGCGCAGTATTCTTAAATGGGGTAGTAGAACCTTCTTTAACAAACTCCATACTTTTAGGTGCGCTTCTCTTAAGAATGCGCATCTGGCGTTTAGGCGCATGGCTTTTATGCGCATGGACCTTGTGCGCAGATTTGACATTCGAGTTTGAAGCGCAGCCATATTCAAAACATGAGTCGTCAAGTGCAGGGTCAACTTTAGCCTTACCCTTGGCTTCCCCAGTTTGCTTCTTTGGGTAGACATAATGGAAATTTTGTCTCTGGACTTTCTCCTGTCCTTTAACCATTGAAGTGGTACGCTTTACTTTGGGAATTTCAATAGTTTGCTGTGGTGTAAATTCCTTTTCTCTTTCAGCACAAACGGGGCATTTAAAGTCGTCACTAGTTGAGAACCCCAAGCCTTCCTTATCACCACTGGCTTTTTGGGTTTCTAGAATTTGATCCATAGTGACACGAGATTTGGTCCACACATCTGTGATCTTTGTGAGATCAGCAAGCTGCGCAGCCAATTCTTCGTTTCTTACTTTAAATAACGCATTTTGATCTGTCAGGAAACGGTTTTCGTCAGTAAGAAGAGTCATCTCTTAATCTGCTCCTTAAGGAGGGTGATTTCAGATTTCAGAACAGTTTTCTCCGACTTAAGCTGTGAAATTTCTCCAATTGATAAGTCCACTGCTTCTTTCATAGAATTAAATTTCTTGATTACCTTTTCAGCTTGTTGAAAAATAGTCTCACGCTCAACAGCATAGACATCCTTTTCTATTACAATTTCAGCAGGAATTTCAAGAGATTCCTTGCGCGAAGGCGAAGCTACAAATTTCTTCGTTAGATCTGCTCTGGCAAATAAGTACTTGCCATTCTGTCTGCTTGGAGTCAGATGTCCCATTTCTACCAATTCAGTGATAGTGGGACCTTTCTTCTTGATTGGCTTTGGCGCAGCATCTGTGTATATATCAGGATCATTGTCTGAATCGCTATCAGCATTTGCCACTAAGCAGAGCAGTCCGTCTTCGGAGTTATCTTCATCACTGTCCTCTGTGTCAGTCTCAATCTAGGTCTTGAGCTCCTTGTCTGCGCAGTCTTCTTCAGCAACCATTCCGCGCTGCTTAAACGATCTTTGCGCATTGTTCCTCTTCATGTACTCAAATTTTGGTGTTGGGAATTTTGAAGCGAAATGACCAGGCTTTCTACAGTTGTAGCACACCAAATCATCATCTTTCTTTGAGTCTTTGCCACCGAGTGAATTTAGTTGGAGCTTTACTTGAGGAACCTGGCTTTGAGAATTTTCTGAACTTTTGAAATCGCTTTACAAACATAGCGAAATCATCATCATCCATTTCCAGCAGAGAGGAAGTGGATACTTTGTCTGAGGTTTGAGCAGGATCATGTTCCTTTTGCGCAACATAGGAAACAAGTTTTCCTTTGCCTTCGGTTTCATCAATTCGATCAAGTTTTAGCTCATACACTTTTAAGTTAGCGTATAAGCTGCGCAGAGGCCAAGTATCTAGAAATCCAGAATCTTCTAGATGACTTGCCTTGTCCACATATCTGGAACCAAGCGCATCTAAGAATTGAGAATTGACTTCTTTATTAGTGAAAGTAGTTCCAAGAGATTTACAAGCGTTTACAACAACGCATTATAAGTTTGTCTCAAGGTTTCACCATCTTTTCTCATGAAGCAGTTAAATTTTCTTTGCACCACAAATCTTTTGTTTTCCTTGCTTACTTTGTCTCCATTCACATAACCTTCAATAGCATCCCATAGTTCCTTTGCAGTTCCACCGCTCACAAGTTGATTGTGCGTGGAGAGATCTAGGGTGCTAAGAATGATGTTCCTTGCTCTTCCATCATAGCCAACCCACTTCTTTTCTTCATCAGTCCATTCATCTTTGTTCTTCTTGATGGTAGGATTGTCCTTGTTTGTAGCAGCATCAGGATTAGCCTTCATTGGGATATATGGTCCTTCAATAACAATGTCATGGAGGATCTCGTCGATGGAAGAAAAATGAGTGAGCATGCAGTGCTTCCAGATATCAAAGTGATCTTCATTTAGCACAGGAACCTGTGAATAGTTAGCCATTGCCCAAGATTTTGAAGCCATCTTGAATCGACACCCAAGCTGTTAAGCTTGAAAAACAAAAATGTTTTATATAGGTGTTAGCTCTGAACCACTTGTTGGTCCCAGAGGGGCAACAAGGGTATGAAAAATGCTAGAGGGGGGGTGAATAGCGTTTTAAAAATTCTTTTCAAACCCTTTTGCAAATCAATGGCTTATGCGCACAGTTCTCAAATAAGCTAAGTATAGCGCGCAGAGAGAATGTGAAATGCACAGCGGAAAGTTAAAGCAACACTGCGCAGGGTATACTGCGCAGGGTAAAAACGCACGCTCTAAGTTTTGGCTAAACTGTTGGATAAAAATAGGATTCTAAGGCAATAAGCAATAACAAACACAGCAGCAATAGCAGCAAACTGGTAAGATCAAACAAAGCAGTAATTCAGAAATAACTAAGCAGGAAATAAATAGCAGGAATAATGAACAAGCTATTTGGAGAGGTTCGATCGATGAAAGATCTACGTCCTCTACCAAGATGGTTAGTCTTGGATTTTCTAATGAGATATATATTAATATGAGGAGCTTTTACATGATTACAACGAATCAAAACTCAAATCAAAATCTAATCAATGAAGAGAAAATCCTAGACTAAACCGGTGTTTCTCAAGAAGTAAGATCTATATGATCGAAGCTTCAAGAGGTGTGTGTGTGTGGCAGAAATTCTGGGCTCTATGAATCTAAGAGATGAAGAGCACGAAGAATTCTGGTGATATAAGGCTTAGGATCTGGGCAGGAGTTTGAAGGTATGAAGGTATGAAGGTGTGAAGGTTGTTCTTGAATCTGAGAATAGTAAGCAGCAAACTTCAGAACTTCAGGAATACTTTGTAAGCACAAACTCTAGCAACTTGGAAATGAAGATGAGCAGGCTATTTATAGCAGAGAGCTTAAAACTAGCTGTTGGTGCTCTGAGCAAGGACGATGAGCTGGCACAATATGATTGGTGCGCAGGTGTCCTTTATAGCCGTTGGGGCTCTGATCAAGGTTGATGACCTGGCATAATGTGATTGGTGCGCAGGTATCTCTGAGCCGTTGGAGACTGAGCATGAAGACCAAATTCAAAAGCTTCATCTAGAAGGTTGACAGCTGTCTTCATTTGAAATGAGTATGCAAGTTTTGTCGTTTATGCACAACTAAGCGTACATCTTCTGAGCGCTTTCCAAGTTAGGTGATCTGAATGCATCGAAAACTGTGCAAGGTTGAATATTGCGCAGAAGAGACTTGCGCAGTGATGTCCTGCGCAGAAACCACAGTTTCTTAGATCTTCATTCCTTCTTCGCTCCAAGTCCTATAATCTAAGCCTATACTATAAAATGGACTATGCTAAAAATTGAAGTTATAAAACTTCTTACATAGGGTCCTAAAGTCCATAAAGTATTCTTAGGTATGGTATCTATCATTTCTAACATAAATAGGAGGGTTAAGAAGTAAGCATACCCAACAGTCATAAATCGAGATACACTATTCACCCAGGTAGTACGAAGATGTATCAGAATCTGAAGCACATTTCTGGTGGAACAACATGAAAAGAGAAATAGCTGAGTATGTGTCGAAGTGTTTAACCTGTCAGCAGGTCAAGGATGAGTATCAGAGACCCGCAGGACTACTTCAACCGTTAGAGATTCCGGAATGGAAATGGGAACATGTGACTATGGACTTCGTTACGGGACTGCCTCGTACCCGTAGGGGCTATGATAGTGTTTGGGTAATCGTGGATAGACTGACCAAGTCTGCTCATTTCTTACCGATGGATATTAGATACTCGATGGAAAAGCTTGCGACCCTTTATATTAATGAGATTGTGAGATTACATGGGGTTCCGGTTAACATTGTGTCAGATCGTGATCCGAGATTTACTTCCAGATTTTGGAAAGCATTACAGAAAGCTTTGGGTACAGATTTGAGATTCAGTACGTCTTTTCATCCTCAGACCGACGGTCAATCCGAGAGGACTATTCAGATTCTAGAAGACATGTTACGAGCTTGTTCGATAGACTTTTCTGATTCTTGGGATAGGCATTTACCGTTAGTGGAGTTTTCTTATAACAACAGTTATCAGGCTAGTATCGAGATGGCTCCTTATGAGGCCTTGTATGGAAGAAAGTGTAGATCACCTATTTGTTGGGATGAGATCGGGGAAGCGAAGATTTGGGGTAGTGATTTGATTCAGGATTCGGTTGAGAAAGTCAGAATTATTCGGGATCGATTGAAGACAGCCCAGAGTAGACATAAGAGCTATGCCGATCACTGGAGACGAGATCTTACTTTTCAGATCGGTGACTTTGTGTTCTTGTAGGTATCTCCGAAGGTGGGTATTCGAAGGTTTGGGAAGAAGGGTAAATTGGTCCCGAGGTATATTGGACCATTTGAAATTTTGGGAAAAGTGGGACTTCTTGCTTATAGACTTGCGTTGCCATCTTCTCTAGACCGGTTACATAACGTCTTCCATGTTTCTATGCTTCGGAAGTATTTGCATGACCCATCTCACGTGTTATCGAGAGTACCCGAGGATATTGAGCCTAACATGTCATACGAGGAGCGACCGGTTCAGATATTGGATACTAAAGTTCAAGAGTTGAGGAATAAAAGCATAGCGTTGGTTAGAGTGCTTTGGAGGAATCACAATGTCGAAGAATCAACGTGGGAGCTTCGAGAAGAGATGGAACGGAAGTATCCGTGGCTTTTTGATGCGGGTAAGTGTTTCTAAAATTCGGGACGAATTTTCTTTTAAGGTGGAGTGAATGTCGTGACCCGAAAACCCGTCTCCATTTTCTTGGTATTTAATATTAATTATGTGTGCATTTTTATATTTCATAAATTATATGACTAGAATTTTAATTGAAATTGTGCTAAGTGTGTAGTGAGGGTTTTATTTGGAAATTTGGGTGGAAGGTTTATGTGTTCAAATAGCCTAGTAGAGGGGTAAATTAGAAATCATTTTCAAATTCCCCCCAACAACTCCCTCCTTCCCCTCACCTCCCTCTAGCCTACCCCCCCTCTACCCGGCCTCCCCCTTCCCCCCCCCCTCTTTCTCTTCCTCTTCACTCTTTCTCTCCCACAATCACTCATTTCTCTCTCTTCTCTCTCCTCCATTTGTGGTAGAAATCAAAGGTAAAAACTCTCCCTCTTTTCTTCCTTTTGGTCATCTTTGAGGCATTATTTCTTATTGCCCATTTTATGAAAATTGTTTAGGTCGTTGCTAGGATCGTGTAGAGCCAAGAATATTTGAATTCCGACATCTTTCGTAAATTCCAAGTAAGTTGCTTTTCCCCCATTTATGCTAAAAATGCTCATTCTATGTTTGGATGATGATATCATTGCTATATATGGTTATTGGATGAGTTTGGAATTATTTATATTTTGGTTCATTTTGTGATACTTGGATATGTTGGGATTCAATCTTGGTTTAAGGTTGTTTGATGTTGTTTATGAGTCTCTTCTAGGCTTGTATATGTTGTGTACATTTGGTATACTAGTTATAAGGTTGAGGAAAGATTGGTTTTTGGAAATGGTATGAAAATCTTAAGAATCAGCCCAGTTTTGCCCAGATTTCTATTCGAGCGCCCGCGTGGGTTGCTCCGAGCGCCCGCCCGCTTGACCTTCGAGCGCACGCATACGCAGGTGAGGAGCGCGCGCTTGCAATGCATTTTGTGCCTATTTTCTACTGCCGACTGGAGCGCCCGCGTGGTACCTTCCATGCGCCCGCGCGCCTGTCCGGGCGCCCGCCCGCCCTAGGTTGAGCGCCCTCCCGCCCTTGTTTTCAGGAAATCATCTTGGTTTGATTTAAGACTAGGTTGTAACCTTAGTCTAGGTTTTGGGTACCACTCTTGTTGGTTCAATTGGTCATTGTGGAACACTTTAGTGTGGGAATTGGTTCCTTTGTGAACATTTGTGATACGGAATTTGATTTATTATTGTTTGGGATTTATGGAGCACTTTATAATGTGTGATTGGTTTTATTTCATCTTCTTGGTGATTATTTGGCATGGTTCCCTACTTTGGAACCATTTGGTGTTTATTAAGCTTGTATTTATTACTTAGCTTTTATTTGAAAGTCCAGCTGGTATTTGTGGTTGTGTCGGGCGATGCGAAATGTTATAATGGCACACGGGCCGAGTCCATTATAATGTTGACCATTGTTTTGCCCCATTATTATCCTCCTCCAGATTGGCCTTGGTTGAGATGAGCTAGCTCTCTCGTGTGAGTATATTAGCTATTTTGGGTTATGACTTCGTGTCATTTTCCCCTTGTTACTATTTGGTTCTTGGTTCCGGTACCGGGTTTTCTCTCCAGCTGTTATGCTATGATGGATTGATTGATTGGTCGTTTCTGACTGGGTTTTCATCCTCAGCTGTTTATGCTACAAGGAAGATTGGTTGATTGGTTGAAGCTGCGCAGTATTTGTTCTATCCGTTGGTGAAACCTTGGCTTATATCCTTTGTTAATTGTTTATTTCCGCTGCTATCTGTTAACTGCTAATTGCTAAGTGCTATATGAAATGCTATATGAAATGTATTATTGACTATTGCATCATAGCATGTCATGTAGTTGCATTAGTAACTTATTGAGATTTATCTCACCCCTTTCCTTTTATCTTTGTTTTTCCTTAACCCCCCCCAGGAGGAAAGTAATAGGCTCGCTGATCACGAGGAGGACGTCGAGATTGTTGGTAGCTTTTTGGGAAGGTTGTTATTTGGTTGGCATTATATAAATGTATAACCTTTGGGATAGTGTTACCAAACTGATGACGTCATTAAGGGGTTGTAATATTTTGGTATTTTGGTGTAAGCTTGTGGAGCTTATACTAGTTGTATTATTTTGTTGGTAACATTGGATTTCAAAACCTTGTGTTATATCTTTTGTATTTGAAAAAAGAATTTTTATCTTCATTAATTTGGGGTTTTAATTATTAAGTCGACGTCCAGCTCGCGAGTTCCCGGCCCGAGGGGTCGGGGTCGCGACATAAAATGTTGGTCAAACATGAATATAATTCAAAGTAGGCTGTTATGTTTTTATTCCAAGATTAATGATAGACAAAATAAAAAAACAAAAGTATTAGTATTTATAAACCACCATTTAATAAAGTACTCAGAGTTCTCTCTTGCAAGCAAATTGTCTCACATGTGGGAACGTTTTGATAAAGAAATACATTATAAAAGAAGTAAGGAATTTAGAATTACCTACGATGAAATCAAAAGCTTGGGCGGCTCAAACATGAGTAAAACTCGAGCTGTGGAAAAAAGGCGTAAAGAAAAGTAGATTGCAATGAGAGGAGGTTAAACATCCGTGTTAATTTATAGATTATTATATTTTCATAGCCAATTAAATCAATCAACTCATAAATTTATGTTAAGTTTTTAAAATTTTAAAATTAAATTTGTTAGGTTGTATATTCATAGAATATAATGACTACACGTTTTGTTAGAGCAATAAAAAGACTTGATGAGAAAAGCGAGCGATCACAAGAACACAGATATACGTGGTTCACCAACTTGGCTACGTCCACGGGTAGGGGAGAGAATATTATTATCAATCTGGAGAAACGATTACAAGATCACACTATTACTGCTGCACGAATTATTGATCACAATAATTCCTAGCTGTGCAACTGTAGAATTACAGACCTTGCTCTGAGCACTCTAATAATTTGTCTATGACAATCTGAGGTGTGATTTTAATCTAAACTACTGGCCTCTATTTATACTAGTAAAGTTTATCTCAAAATCTCTTAGGAACTTGGAAACCTAGTCCAAAACTGACTTGGAAACCTACTCCAAAACTGACTTGGAAACCTTCCTTCTGCGCTCTGTCCCGGAATTACGAAATCTCTTTGTTGTTTAATCCTTTAACTCGGCGTCCCAAATTCAAAGGCATTAACCCAACAATCTCCACCTTGAGTTTGAATCTCCATGACAACAAACCTTTTCTCCCTCTCGCCTCTTCTGCTATCTAATAGCTGCGAACAATCTTCAAGTCCAAACAATGTTGGAACTTGCTTCCCGTCACGAGTTTTGTGAACATGTCTGCAGGGTTGTTCGCCGTCCCTACCTTCACCTTTACCCGTTTCTCATCCCTTAGGAAATGATATCTGACATCAATGTGCTTGGTCCTCTCATGATGAACCCCAAGATTGCTGAACAATCCCTTCAACCATATTCCTTCCTTAGCGGACTCTGTCAATGCCACGTATTCTGCCTCTGTAGTAGACAACGTCACTGTCGTCTGCAATCTAGCCTTCCAACTGACAACTGACCCACCAAGCGTGAACACATATCCGGTCTTCGATCTTCTTGAGTCAACATCACCCAAATCTGAGAAACCCTTGACTGCACATTCTGTCCCATCTCCACAGACGAGTCTGACGTCGCTAGTGAGCACTGTAGTATACATCAAACTACCAACTGCACTAGCAAAGGATACTGGAGCCATATACTCTTTCTCCTCAACCGATTTGGGCCCAAACGCGACTGTATGTGCATTCACTGGACTCGGAGTATCTATAGCCTTAGCTGTCGACCCACCAAACCTTTCTGAAACTTTCTTGATGTATCTTTTCTGGGATAAGAACAGTTTCCGTTTGGCTCTGTCTCTATAGATCTCCATACCCAGAATTCTCTTCGCGTTACCCAAACCCTTCATCTCTGCGACCAATAAGCCTTTCGACTTCTGAATCTCTGACTTCTTGACTGCTGCTATCAAATAGCTGTCAAATCCTTTGTACCACTGCCTAGGCGATTGCTTCAATATACAAACTTGATCTTCCTTACCAGGAACTTGGAATCCTTCCGATTCTGTCATGTATATCTCTCCTTCTATTGCTAGCAATACTCTGATCGAAGTGTGTCTGGCCACTGTTGAGAAGATCCCATTGTAGTCCACCCCCTCTCTCTGTGTGAAACCCCTTACAACATCTCGAGCTTTATACTTGACCTCTTCTGCCGGGGATATCCTTTCTCTTTTCTTGAAGATCCACTTGCAAGTCACAATCTTCCTGCCTTCTGGCCTTGTAGTCAACTTCCAAGTCTGATTCTTGTGAAGAGACTCCATCTCATCACCCATAGCCGCATACCACTGAGATGACTCTGAACATGTATCTGCTTTATTGAAAATAGAAGGTTCCGCAAGAACGGGCTCTACTTCCTCAGCAACCTGCAGTGCATAAGACACCAAGTCTTCAAATCCATTCCTGAAATTAGCTCTTCTAGACCCTCCTTGTGCTAACCCATGTTCTTTAGGAACTGAACTTGAACTTTCTGGTGCTTCAGTCTTTGTCTCTGTTGGTGGATCCTGATTAACATCTGATTGTGGGATAGCTAACTCTTCAGTATCTTGTTGCTCCACCTGTTTTTCAACATCTGACTGTGGTACAACTAACTCTTCAGTATCTTGTTGCTCCACCTGTTTATCAACACCGCCAACACTTGAAACAATCATGGATTTACCAGTCCATACCTCACAGGGAACTTTGAGGCCAATACCGGTATGAAGTCCATGATTAATCAAGTAACATGTTGTACTAAGCGCTTCTGCCCAGAAACGTTTAGACAACTCTGCATTGGAGAGCATGCACAACGCTCCCACAAGCCATGTCTGATTCATTCGTTCTGCTACACCATTCTGCTGTGGCGTGCCTCTGCTGGTGAGATGTCTAGAAAGCTCCACCTCTCTGCAAAACGAATCAAACTCAGTACTGCAGAACTCCAAACCATTATCTGTCCGGAGCTTCTTGATCTCCTTCTCTGTCTGGTTCTCCACTACTGTCTTCCAGTCCTTGAAATTCCTTAGGACCCCATTCTTGTGCTCCATGATAACCACCCAAGGCCTCCTCAAGTAATCATCAACCATAGACAAGACATATCTGTGCCCCCTTAGAAATTTCTGACGTGAAGGTCCCCAACTCTCTGAGTGGATGTAATCCAGAACGCCTTTAAGATCCTTGATCTCATGGCCATAAAGAAGATCTCTGTTAGTCAACTCATACATCTCTCGAGTGCTCATGTGACCGAGCCTGATGTGCCACAGCTTAGACATATCTCCCTCGTTCACCTCTTCTGATGCAGCCATAGTCGACTCTGCAAGCGTCTTTCCTTGGAGGAAATACAAGGAGCCCCGCTTAAGACCTTTCAGCATCACTTCTGAACCGTTACAGACACTAACTGCTCCACCTTTACCTTTGAAACTGAACCCTTTGCTGTCTAACTGACTAAGAGAAATCAGATTCTTCGTCATATGCGGAACGTGTCGAACCTCGTTCAAAGTGACAACCCTACCATCATGAGTCCTGACCTTGATCGAACCAATACCGACAACCCTGCAGAGTTCACTGTTAGCCATGCTTATATCACCGCCAACTATCTGCCTATAACCGGTAAACCATTCTCTCCTAGGACTGATATGGTAAGACACTCCTGAATCAAGAATCCACGCATCAGATGCGCATGCTGATTCTGATGTTACTAGAGCATAATCCTCATCTGAACTGCAATCTCTAGCCGTCATGGCCTCTGCTGTGACTGGTGCCTTGCCTTGCTTCCTTCTGGGACAGTCGAACTTCCAATGCCCCTTCTCTTTGCAGAAATTACAGATATCCCCAGGTTTCGGACCCTTCTTGTGTGAAGAATTACCTTGATTGTTCTTCCTCCCACTAGAACCCCTGCTGTTGCTACTACTAGCAACCAAACCTGATGACTGGGTACCTGCCTCATTCCCACTCGCCTTTCGGCGCAATTCCCTCGTCTTGAGAGAAGTTTTCACTTCCTCTAGAGAGATCCCATCTTTACAGTTTATGCACGAATCGACATAATGTTCATAAGACATAGGTAAAGATACTAAAAGCTGCAAGGCTGCATCCTCGTCATCAACAACTACTCCTATATTACGCAGTTCAAGCAATGCAGAAGTAAATCTGTCAAGATGATCATTTATGGGCGTACCTTCAGTCATACGACAATCATATAGCTTCTTCTTCAGGTATAACTTGTTGGTCAATGAACGTGTCATGTACATATCTTCCAACTTCAACCAAAGATCGCTTCCGGAGTCTGTTCCTGCAACATTGGTTAGGATCTCATCATCCAACTGTCTGATGATCTTGGCGTGAGCCTTCTGATCTAACTTCTTCAATGCTGCCACCTCCTTCGCTGCTGCTATCTTGTCCTTCTCTGACTGTTCTGCTGTACCTTCTGTGGTGACTGCCTTACCCTTGGGATCTTTACGATCCCTGATTGCAATCTCCAACGGTTCCCATAAATCTTTGTCTACCAACAAAGCCTTCATCTTGATCTGCCAGAGAGAAAAACTATTCTTCCCATTGAACTTGTCGATCGAATCTGCTCCTTGACCCATCTTCTTGTTCTCTGCAGCGGAATCCCTGAATCTCTAACCACGAACCAAAGCTCTGGTGCCACTAAGAGAAATCGCAACAAGAAACTCCAAACGCATACAATCGAAGACAAAACACCAGCAGCTTCTGTCCGGATACAATTTCGGATGCTACGGACATCAAAATCCAATCTCCACCGTTCAGATTGAAGATCTATGAGTCCCGAAGCTACTCACCGAAAATCAGCACGATCCAACGGTGAACGAATGTGCTACGCCTTTTTCTTCACCGCTGCGCTGGATAAAAACGGACCAGAAACTGCTACCTTGTTTTCTTCGTTCTTGGATCTCTTCCGTCGATGCTAATTCTCCTTTTCAACCAAGCTCTGATACCACTTGTTAGAGCAATAAAAAGACTTGATGAGAAAAGCGAGCGATCACAAGAACACAGATATACGTGGTTCACCAACTTGGCTACGTCCACGGGTAGGGGAGAGAATATATTATCAATCTGGAGAAACGATTACAAGATCACACTATTACTGCTGCACGAATTATTGATCACAATAATTCCTAGCTGTGCAACTGTAGAATTACAGACCTTGCTCTGAGCACTCTAATAATTTGTCTATGACAATCTGAGGTGTGATTTTAATCTAAACTACTGGCCTCTATTTATACTAGTAAAGTTTATCTCAAAATCTCTTAGGAACTTGGAAACCTAGTCCAAAACTGACTTGGAAACCTACTCCAAAACTGACTTGGAAACCTTCCTTCTGCGCTCTGTCCCGGAATTACGAAATCTCTTTGTTGTTTAATCCTTTAACTCGGCGTCCCAAATTCAAAGGCATTAACCCAACACGTTTATTAAGAATAGTTAGTTAAGGAAAATATGAATTCAAATAAGGATAATGTAGATCTCTAAATAACTCACCCATAATGGTCTTCTAAATTGAATGAGATTTTTTTTTGAGAATAGATTTATACATAACAAATACTAATTTTAGTCATAATCAATCAGCCGAATTTTTAGTTTTTTTTATAGAAATAACGGTATTTGTTTATTATGGAAAGAGAAGCAGTATAAGGAAAGAGTTTAAATATAGAATTTATTATGGAAAGAGAAGTAGTCATTTTTTTATATTAAGATAAGATTAAAAATCATTCCGCAAAATGATTCTCTGTACTTGAATTAAGAGAAACGTTCAAGATTTACGGGAGTATTTTACGGCATTTAGAATATTTACCGTATTTCTATACATGGTATAGAATATATTATCCGGATTTAATTTTTAAAATTCAAATTTTGAAAAAAAAAAAAAAAAAAATTCCTGTAAATTTTAAAAGTTACTAAATTTTACTTCCTCCGTCTCAAAATGAATGTCTAAATTTACCCTTAATCAATCAAGAACAAATTTGGACAATTATTTTAAAGTATAGCAGGTACAAAATTCAATATTATTTAGAAATATATCTTAAATATATCTTTTTTCTTAGATTTTCCCTCTGGCTGAATATATCGTTTGGTACAAAAAGCTTTCAAGTTTTTTAACGTCAAAATGTGGAAAGGAAAAAAGTTATATCAAAGTAAGAATCAAGTTCCTCCTGATTTCTCTATCTACAGTACATTTTCTTTACCATAGTAAATTACGCAAACCAAACGATAAACTGCCCTACAATAATATATTAACACTGTTTCAAAATGAATGTCTAAAATTTCTCTTAAAATAATTTTGGACATTCATTTTGGGAAGAGAGGAGTATAATAATATGACTCAACAAAGTAAATAAATACGGAGTAGTAAATAAACTTGAACCAATTACCATGAATCTCATCATCAAGATCTCTGTTTTAAGGCATTCAAAATTACCTAGATGAACCCAAAGCTTGGCAGGCTGAAAAAAAAAAACTCGAGTTGTGAAATAAAAGGAGAACAGAATAAAAAAAAACACGCAAGGATAGGAGATTCAACATTTGTGCGTAATATACAGTGTATATCTCCACAACTAATTACTCCCTCCGTCTCAAAATGATCTTCACATTTGACTATTCAAACTTTTTAAGGATATGAACTCTTGCTTCACTAGCCATGTATTGCATAGGCACTTTTAAGCCCAAATTGTAGAAATAGGAAGAACTTTTTGGGACAATGAAAAGTGGCAAATGAGAAGATCATTTTGGGACGGAGGGAGTATATCAATAAACTCCCAAATATGTGCTTAGATTTTGATAACAAATGGTATTCAAGACAAGCCCTTAGGGTTTCTTATTACTGTCGTTGGTTGGCATCTCCCTATATTAAGGGTTATTTTGGTATAATAATAAGTTTCATTTACTAATACAAAAATTTTAAAGGCAACATAGTCTATCTATGAAAAATATAGTAGCAATTTAGTCTATTAACTTAAAACGTAGTGGATAAGTAAAAATTACAGTGTCAACAAACACTTCCTAAGTATAAAAGGATAATGCTTATATATAAATCCTATTCCCTCTCGTGGAGAAGGATAATGCTTATGTATAAATCTTATTCCCTCTCGCCTCGACGTGAAATAATATTCCAACCAAGATCTTAATTGTTTATCACTCAACAAGGATTAAAGCATCCTTATATATATAGAATACTCTCTCCGTCCCACCTCACTTGAGACTTATTTTCATTTTGGTCCGTCCCACTTCACTTGAGACTCCCTAATATGGTAATTTTTTTATAATTTTATATTTAATCTACCTCACCCACTCATTCTCTCTCTTCATTTTCCACCACACAATTCATTCAACCAACCTACTATTAACCCCACTCATTCTCTCTCTTCTTTTTCAACCACACATTTTCCTTATTTTATTATTTTTCCTTAGTTATTGTGCCCACCTCTTAGGTCTCAAGTGAGGTGGGACGGAGGGAGTAAGAATTAGGGAGTTTTAAAGTATACTTATAATATACTTTCTTCTAGTCCTAATTTAATTCAGTTTGCACACTTGTTTATAAAAAGAGAGATCAATAATTTTAGATCTAAGATTTGAACAGTCAGGAATTTTGTGATCAAAATTCACGCAAAATAGATTAGTGTGATCATATTATGTAATTGTTTCTCCGGTCATATTAATAATATTTGTTCGCCATTTGCCCGTGGATGTAGCCAATAAGTTGTTGGTGAACCACGTTCAAATCTGTGTTCGTATTTGTCGATTGTATTCGTTATTCTCTGACCTCTGTCATCTCATACTGTCTAACTTACTAACACGCCACTTAAGCAATATATTTACTGTTTATATAATGATTTACTCCCTCCGTCTTCCCAAAATGATTTTCACATTTGACTATTCAAATCTTTTAAAGATATGAACAATTGCTTCACTAGTCATGTTGTGTTTATGCACATTTGAGTCTAAATCGTAGAAATTGAAAGAACTTTTAGGAAAAATGAAAATAGCAAATGAGAAAATCATTCTGATACAGTGTGAGTATTAAACTAATCTTTTTTTTTTTTTTTTTTTTTGAAACAACAAAGCGATTACTTGCATTGACAACAATGGAGGAGATGGCTATCCACAGTTAAAGGAAGCTCACTCCAAGTTACAATATTGTTATAATGCAAAGCTAATCTAGACATATAATCTGCAAGAGAATTAGCACTTCTCTTAACAAGTTCCATAGATACAGTAGAATTGTCGGCCAAAAGATCACGACAGTCACGAACTAAACCACCCAACTCATTGATGTTGTCCGCTGTCGATTTAATAGCATTGAACACAACCGCATTATCGGTCTCCACGATCACATTATCCCAGCACATGGACTTTACCCAGGATAAAGCTTCTAAAACTCCAATGGCCTCCCCCTCGACCACCCTATGAACAACGAGAAACCGTATAGTTCGCCCAGCCACAAACTGCCCCACTTCATCCCTAAGCACCATGCCAACTCCTGTAACGTTGTTCTCTAGCGAGAAAGAAGCATCACAATTTAGCTTGAACGAGTTGTGGGGAGGTGGATACCAAAAGTTACATGCACCCGAGACAACCGAAGTACAAATCGGAGAATTATCACCTGAACGAGTCGCAGCAGTAAGCTTAGCATCCAGCCAAACCCGATGGGTCTGTTCTGCCCATTGAACAACTCGACAAGCAGGCTTTGCCATATGGTTCCACACTCTTTGGTTCCTTTCGTGCCATACACTCCATAATACCATAGCAAATTTATCTCTCTCACGTCCTTGTAATGTTGACAAGCAATAGAAAAGCCATTCTATAAAAGAGTCCATGAAGCACACACGATCATATACCACAGACCACAAACCAGCTGCTCGCCAACAATCCTCAGCAAAGAAGCAACCCACAAAAATGTGACACGCATTTTCAATACTCTCCGTGCAAAAATTACACCCGCCTGGGACTTGCAGGCCCTTTTGACAGAGCTTATCAGCAACGGGAAGGATACCACGTCCCATTCGCCATAACAAAAAGCGGACTTTAGGAGGAACCTGCAAGTTCCAGATTTGACGCCATTCTCCATGCGTAGAGTACCACTCTTCTATTGTATGAAATGAACCAATCTTATAAGCACTTCGGACAGTATATCGTCCGTCATTAGAATAGTGCCACACAAGACAATCGGAGCAGTTTTGCAGGCCAAGAGGGTTGGATAAAATAGCTTGAACGTCCGCCTGATGAAACAATGATGCAAGCAGCCCAACATTCCACCGACGTTCCCCTTCCATAATAAGCTCCGAGACAGTAGAAAAGTCGCAAACATACGAAGTACCTGGTGTCAAGAAAAAATTCCCATCTCTCCGAATCCAAGGATAAGTCCAGATTCCTATATCCAGACCATTAGATTCCTATATCCAGACCATTACCCACCTTCCAACGAACTCCTAACTTTAATATATCTTGGGCAGCTCGAATGCTTCTCCAAGCATAGCTCGGACCCTGCCCGAAATGGGCATTCATGAAATCCCCTCGTGGGAAATATTTAGATTTGAGAACTTGACAAACTAAAGCATTCAGGTCGGCCATCAAACGCCAACCAAACATACCCAAATACCTCCACCCACTATTTCTCTCTCTCACTTTTCCTTAATTTATGTGCCAAAATTTTTGGTCTCAAGTCACATAAATAAAACGGATGGAGTATCTTTTACTGATTTATATAGAGTTAGTTTCCTTAGATAGATTTAGATCCTATGGGACAAGTAAATATCTTTGTAATTAGTACAGTATTTATACTCATTAATTGTGACTGATAATTGCAGTTGATGATAGCAGCAAGAGTTCCAAATATGTGGTGGTGGTGGTGGTGGGTTTGGTGAAGTTAATTTATTCTTGGAGTGCGGAAAGAAGGATATACACTAGATAGAGATAGAGATAGGAAGAGTTGAATGCCAGCAACATAAGCATGAGCAAACAGTTGATAATTAAAGGTGTAGGAATTTTGAATGCTCAACCAACCAACTAAAGTTCTTACTTTCCTTTTTTGTTTGTCTCAGACTAAAGTTTTTAGTTGCTTTAATATAAAAAATAGACAATGAGACTCGCTTATCATTCTCACGACAAAAACTTTCTACCCATTTTCTCTTTCCTACTTTTTCATACTTTACTTTTCTTACTCACAAACAACATTTACTTATTCTTAATCTCTGTGTAAAGTCAAACTAAGAACCTTAGTCCGGGACGGAGGGAATAGTAATCTCCTTTGGTCTTTTTATAACTTGTACGGTTGCTCCGTCTCAGATCGAGTAACTATTATTAGATCAATATTAATGTAGGGTCAAAATATATCGAGTAACTATTATTAGATCAATATTAATGTAGGGTCAAAATATATTTGGATGGAGCAACCGTACAAGTTATAAAAAGACCAAAATATATCGAGAAGGAAGAAAACTTAATGCACACATAAGAGGACTTTGATTTATTTATTTATTTTTTTTTTAAATCCTATTTCTAGGTAGAGAAAGAGAAACGGAGACTGTTGTCATCGTCCTTGTTGTTATGGTCCTCCTTGTAACATGATCTTCTTGTTGAAGCCCCATTTCAAAACCAAGCTTCCTCTTTGATGAGTTGCTCTTCACCCACGGTAAATTCACCATTGTCGATCAAATCTTGGATGATGTTTTGGAGAGTGAAGCACCCCTCGGTAGTGTGGCCGCTATGCTTGTGATAGTTGCACCATTCCTCATGTGCATGATTTTACGTATCGTCTTGGGCTTGTACCCTTCCAAAGGCTTTATCTTTCCATTTTCTACCAAGGCTTCAAATGCTTCGGCTCGGGTCATTCCTAGGAGAGGAGTGAAAACTCGATTATTGGCGGCACATTTTTGACTTTTGAGGGGTGGGCCACTTGAGCATGCTTTGCCGTTGACCTTTGCCATGTTGTTGGTGAACTCTTGCAGACGGGCTTTGAGTTCGGAAACCTCTTCCTTGTGAATTCTCCTCTCGAGATCAAAACGGGCCTTGAGTTCAGAAACTTCTTCCTCGTGAATTCTTTTCTCAAGAGCAAAATGGGCTTGCCACAAATCATCCTTGCGGCGGGCATCCTCGACAAAACTATCCATTTGTTCCCCCATGGCTCTTATTATGTTGAAAAGCCTTTCGTTGGACACGGAAAAATACCCACCATTGTTGTTGTTGCCGTTGGAAGCCATTGGACCTATTGAAAGAGCACGGTTGATCTTAGATTGTCCCACAAACACCTTTTGAATAAAATAATTAAGCCACAAACAAAAGAAAAGACTCAACCACATAAGAAAATGATTTTTTTTTATTATTTACAAAAGTCGGAAGGACGGAGTCCTTTTTTTTTTGGTTTCTAGAAAAATAGTGGAATCCTCACACTAGTATATAGACCTTTTCGCGGTCCCATATACTCATCGGATTCCACCACGCTTGTGATACCTACATATGACGGGATTAAACTAAATTAATGTCATAAAGTATACATGCGGGGACAGAGTTTTATTTCGTCCATAATAACCACTTGGGGACGGAGTTTTATTTCGTCCATAATAACCACTTGTTTCTTTTGAAAACGGCATGTATGATTTGATGACATTAGTTTAGGGAAATCTCGACACATGAAAAACCGACTTAGTCACGGAGTGTTAGATCCTAACTAGAATTGTGTTGGCTTGTGCTCGGTTAAAGAGAGGCTTAAGGTCACCCCCGGCATGTAGTCGTGAACTACGCCACGGGTTGAGGTTTACCGCTTCGAAAGAGTCAAGGTCGGGTGGAGCTTGAAACTCTCTAGGACGGGCCTCGACGGGTTTGGGGTTATGGATTTTATGCGACTCGATAGTGAGCAATTCATAGGAATATGTTCATGTAGTGTGAGGTCAAGCCAAGTGACAAATATTTTTTTACTTTATTTTTTTTAAAGAAAAGAAAAGCAAATAAACACATAATTACAACTTTCGAATCACCCGTGTGACCGCTAAAATAAACAGAAAGTAAAAGAAGTTATTGTTGGGTTTTGATGCATCATGCGCAGCGGAATCAAACATATAAATCAAACACCCAAGAGCCCGGATCCGTTCATGTTGATTAAATTAAATACAAGATGAAAGAAACTAACCCTTGAAGATCGCATCCATGAACACGGACTCTAGCAAGCCATTATGACTACCCAATTAGTATAACTTTGAATGTCCAAAGTAACCTTATAGAACATATCACAATCCCTTTGTCACACGATATCATATTGGACATAAGTCATGGTCCACGTCAACTTATGTTGTCCAATGCTTTCTCGATCTCGAGTAGATTGATATGAGCAAATAACATTGAACGCTTCAATTCATTTGGGTACGGCCGTACACTATTATCAATCTCACTCATCGAGTGGCCAAGCAGATATCTCTCTTGAGAGAGGGACAAATCCCATCTTGACTTATCATTCTTCCCTACATGAATCCGATTATGTCAATCGTAGCCTTTATAACTTCCCGGTTAAGGGCAGCGTTTGAGTACGTCAAACATAATGTTCATCATGTAGAAGACTATGATAATCTCAGGTCTAAGGATAAATGATATAACTATTATGAGATCTAATTATGACATTTGACCATGACATAAATCTCATAACGGGTCTATCCAGTACTTGTTCTCCAACATGTACCCACAAGTTTAATCCGCATCCTATGCCCTATAATCATCATATGATTATCCATTAAACTCATGCTAGCCCTTCGTAAGTTCTAGGGATAATGATCATTATAATAAACATGCAAAAGATATAATAATCGGGTTTGTTATCTCTATAACAATGAAGCTATGATATAACGCATAGGACTTTCTCAAGGGCCTAGGGCATAATATCCAACAATTATGTGCAGGCCCGGTGCCCACACACTGTCAAAACTGTCCATTCTGTTCTGGAAAACGGACCAGACGCGCGCGCATTTGGGTGCCTACTCGGGAGGCGCGCGCATTAGAGAGAGAGGGGCAGAGGCGCCCGATTCTGGGCAGTACCTGCAAACTCATGGGTTCAAGGGATTGCCTTGACCCTAAATAAAAATTCTTTCCCTTGCAGACATTGTTAGCACAGAAACATGGAATTGAAGGACATGGATGAGAGGCGGGCGATTCTGGTAATTGGGGTAGGACGCGCGCGCTTTAGGCCAAGAAGGCCAGAGGCACGCGCTTCCAACCATTTTTACCAGAATGCCCAAAATGCAGAAATAAGAACACCAAAAGTTAAGAACGCAAGTTTAACCCTCTAAATTATCCCCAGCAGAGTCGCCACTGTAGATACCCCGGGAAAACCCACTACTTGGCTAGAGCGGTGAATTATCCTAGGATGTCTAACTTGTTTTAATTTGTAGAGTCGCCACCTATGTTATTGAAGGAACATAAGAAAAACCTAAAGAAATAGCCTAATTTATGTACAAAATCAGATATTCGGGAAGAGAAGGGTTCGGGGGTTAGGTGACGGTGTGGGAAGTACTTAAACACCCACTCCGCCCCGCTTACGCGGGTCTTGCTACTATTGGTGTTCTAATGCTAAATGTCCTTATTTTAATATGAGAAAAGTGCTAACGATTATAATGTAAAGAAAAGGGGAATTATAAAAGAGAAATAAAAAGAAACTTGTTTTATTGATTTAATGCCAACAATTACATGTCAAATGATTACATTAAGAAATAAATAGTAAATTAAACTAGAGTTTAGAATGTTGGAATGTAACCTTGACCAAACTTCAATAGTGAAGTGGCCTTTTGGTTGTATTCCTCTTTATGGAGATTGGATACACATTGACTAGACAAATAAAATAGAAGAAGAAAAAGAATAAAGTACCTTTAGAAAGGAAGAACTTCAAACTTTACTTGGAGATGAAATTGTTGTGCAACACTTTGTGTAGTGTTCTTGTAGAGAAATGTTGTTGAGAGAATTTGTGTAGAGTTTTTGTCTCGAGAAAGTTTCAAGTCCTTTTCTAAGGTAAAAAGAGAGGGTTTTTATAGGTGAAAAAGAGAGGAAAAGAAGATTTTCTAACCAATAAGAAAATAAAGAAATTAAATAATAAAGAGAAAATCAAATAAGAATAAAAAGATATATTTTGTTTTAAAGAAAAGGCTAGAAGTGTGGGATTGAGAGTTATGGAATAATAGGGGGATGAACTTGGATGTAAAAAGTGGTTTTTTGTGATCAAGAAGAGATGTTGTAAATAAGAAAAGAGGGGAAAATGGTGCAATCCGTTACTGCTATAATGGGAGGCGCGCGGGTCCCGTTTTAGGGGTGAGACGCACGCGCAGCTCATAAGCAGTGCCGGAAGCGCCCGCGGGTGATAAACGAGAGAATGACAGAATGACCCTAAAGTTAATTCTGTTATGCAGTTTAGTCCAAAACTAACGGAATCAGTTAGAAACTTAACCGAAGTAACAGAAATTAACAAAAATAAGTTAAATAAAAATACTATGTATGCAATCGGGGTGAGCGGTCCAAGGCGGGGTGTCTACAATATCAAGGGTAAGATCATTCCAAAAGACGTTCATATCAAAGGAATTCAAATACTACTGGCCACTTGGTAGCTACACTTTAGAAAGAATGAGAGAATCCTACTTCAAATGATGAAACTCAAAATACTTAGGAACGTAATCCCTTACCTTGGCTTGCTTACTTCTCTTTGCAAAACCATGCGCACGAATTTACAATCATGCAAAATAATACTCTTAGGCACAAGTAAACACTACTACCTCTGTCCCTAAATGATTGTCCAAATTTTATTTTAATGGACACTGAAAATCTCAACTTTTTGAACAATTTGGTAACAACGATTCATATATAATCTTATAATCTCATTTCCAAAGCTTTAGTTTTGCACGTATAAAAAAACTGGTGAATTTCTTTTTGAAAAAAAACGTTTAGGGAGAGTTATGTTCAAAAAAGACACTCATTTAGGGACAAATAAATCTTGAAAATGGACACTCATTTAAGGACAGATGGAGTATTTACTTTCCGTCCCAACATATTTTACTTTCTTTCGTTAACTTAAGAAAATTAAATATACACAACACTCCAAATATTTAAACTTGTAAATTCCGTCACACTCAATCGACTGGCGCTTCTTTCCGAGCTTCTGCACAACCATTTTATCCAGCAGTGCAGCTTTCTCCTGGCCCTTCTCCTTAACCATATGATGGGGCATCAGGAAGTTACAGGATCGCAAGGCCTCCATTATAACCTGGCTCGTATAAGTGCTTACGGTCCTGTAATACTTTCTCCAGCCATGAATTGGAATACTTACTGTAGGTGTTTACATAGGTTATTAATATTTTATTATAAAAATATGTGAATGCTCTTGTAATATTTCTTGGTGTCCACATGGATAGTAGGGATGAACAAACACTGTTCTGGTTCCGGTTTTGTGAAAGCTTGAACCTTAACTGAACCATTTCTCTTCCGGTTACGGTTAGGAACCTCCGGTTCACGGTTTTTTTTTTTTTAAAAAATAAAATAATAAAATGTTAATAGATTTTTTTTAATAATATTTTATTAACAATATTTTATTATTTTTATTCCCTGAATTTGGCTAAAAAATCAGTCAAAACTCAACCTTTCTTGTCAACATTCCGTTAGTAACAGTTAATTCTGATGAAATTGTTAGAAATCTAATGATTTTGACGGTTTTACTGACGGTTCAAATGGTACCGGTTCACGGTTTGGTTGGGCGGTTCGGAACCGCCGGTTCACGGTTTTGGGAGGTGGGTTTGAACCTTAACCGACCCTTATTCAAAACAGTTTCGGTTCCCACGGTTCCGGTTTTCGTAGCGGTTCATGGCGGTTACGTTTTTCCGGTTCAGGTTTCGGGATGGTTCGATGATTCCAGTCCGGTTTAGTCATCCCTAATGGATAGGGACCTATAAAGCCTGTAAATAGCATGAGTATTGTTTGCTAGGATATCAAGGTTAACTAACGGAAAAACATTGATGTTGCACGGGATATCAACCACCAAATCCAAAGCCTTTAACCCTAAACCCCTAAATATTTATAAAGTAAATAGCATGAGTATTGTTTGCTAGGATGTCAAGGTTAACTAACGGAAAAACCATATAAGTAACAAAATATTGCGTGAGATTATAAGTGAATGGTTTTGTTTAAAACATACGACGCTTTGTAATGCTAAGATACGTTGCATTTGTTAATCATATGTTTCATTGTGTCGGGCGCACGGGCAGGCTAGTCGTGGTAAGGTAAAGAAAATCAAATATACACAACACTCCAAATATTTAATGTAAATAGCATGAGTATTGTTTGCTAGGATATCAAGGTTAACAAAATATTGCGTGAGATTATAAGTGAATGGTTTTGTTTAAAACGTACGACGCTTTGTAATGTGTTGAACCGGTGGAGAGGAGTATGATAATATATTTGTGTTTATTCACTCTCAAATAATTACAATGACTTAACCCTATATTTATACTAAAGCCTAAACCCTATTCTTGAGGAATACTCCTCTTCCTAAAATACATCAACTAAATAAAGTAAACTATATCTCTAAATAAGGTAAAATATAATCTCTTGATTCTATCTTTATTTGGCTTGATCTTGATCTCACTTGGTTGACTTGGTCAAGCTCGGTCCATTCTATTCAGTCTCGGTCCGCTCCACACGGCCCGCTCCATCTTATTCTCCAACTTAATGCTAAGATACATTGCATTTGTTTCATATGTTTCATAGTGTCGCGCGCAGGCGGGTGTAGTCGTGGTGGTAAGGTAAAGAAAATTAAATATACAAAACTGACATATAAGACATGCCCACCTCTTATAATTAACATATAAAAGTAAAAAAAAAAAAAAAAAAAAACACTTTTTTTCATTTTTTTAGGAAAAAAATGTTAGTCAAACTCGGTCAAACTCTTATAAAAAGTGTTTAAAACCAATTTTTCTCTTATAACTGAAGTAGAAAAGTCATTTCTTCACATTTTTTTTTCACAAATAAATTAAAATAATAAAATTTTATTATTGTTGACTTTCATATTCGGTCAAACAACAGTCAACTCTGATAACTGACACATAAGATATGTCCACCTCTTATAATTAACATATAAGAGGAAAAAATATTCATTTTTTTTTTTTTTTATATTTTTGAGAAAAAAAGAGGTTAATATTATCTTATCAAACTCAGTCAAAATTCTTATAATTGACATATAAGACCAATTGTTCTCCTATTATTGAAGTATATGAGTTATTTTTTCACATTTTTATAATTTAACAAGAAAAAAACAAATTCATTTATAATCGTAAAAAGTCTTTTATATTAATAATATAGAGTCTTATATATATAGTATAAGACTAAGAATCAATTCTTATCTTATAAGAGTCACTTTTTTCATATTATAAGACCTACGAATAGTAATTTATTTATTTTTTCCGAAAGAATGAATAGTAATTTTTCTAGTGTATTCCACATTTGATATAATTACGGTGATGCATTCAGGAAGCTTCTTTCATAAGCTTTGTTAACATGCGTATTTTTTTATCCCCAAATGCAAATGCTTTTCAGGTGATAAATCCATGGGGGAAAAAGTAATAAATCCACGAATCAGAGGCTGATAGTTATATGATGGTTCATGGAGAGAGATCAAAGAGTAAAATCTGCAGATCCAAATAAAAAAAACTCACACACAGAGAGAGAAATCAAGAGTAAAATCTGCATATCTGAAAAAATTTGGTCGGATTTGTAGATTTGTACTCAGATCCTTGGAGAAGTCGTGCTCGGAGTCTGAGGATGCCGGAGGTAGTTGACGGGCGTTGGGGGGGGAGGGGCTGCCGATGTCGGAGAAGAAGAGACGGTGAGAGAGGGAGAAGATGAAGAGAGAGAGAGAGAGGCGGTGAGGACGAAGGTGTAAGGTCGCCGACGGCCAGGTCTAGAGAGATCGAAGAAAGTGATGTTCCTAGGAGAAGGAGATCGGAGTGAGGGAATCGGAAGAGGAAACGTCACCAGAGAAAATGAAGAAAAACTAAGGCGTCGGAGAAACTGGAGTCGCCGGGGCTGAGATCGTCGGAGACGGAGAAAGAAAACGAGGTCTGACATGGGGTGATGTTCGCCGGAGAAGATAAAGGCGTCGACGCTGGTGTGTGTGCGTGCGCCGTTTGTGTGTGCGTAGAGAGAGATTGTGTGTGTGTGTGTGTGGGTGTGTTGACTGAGGGGGAGAGAAGTGGTTTGTTTTGTTTAAGAGTGAGGGTAATTTTGGTATTTATGCATTTAGTTTGACTAGATTTCTGTGTAATTAAATCTGGGACTGGGGCCCTAAGGGAAAAATTCTGAATTTGAATGTGATGCGCTTGGCTCGTTGAGGGACGGAGGCACACTAGGCAAGGGTGGTCAATTGACCACCTGTTAGGCCTAAACGAAGGATTAGTTATAAATTACCGCAAGTGCATGGGTTGTAAATAGTATAGTAATGTGCAAGTACGGGTCGATCCAACGAGGACAGAGTTTTACTTTGGAAAATCTTTGCTTTAATAGAAAAATAGTAAAAAGGATGATTGGAGGGTATAAATTGTTTGTCAATAACTAGAAATAAATTGTAAATACTCTAACTTAAGATTGAACTTCTTATATTTGAGGAATTCTTGGGATTGAGACTCAAACAACATATGTTCATCAAGTAATCATGCTCTTTTTAGAATAAAGTTTCATTTTAAAACAAGGATGGTACGCTAGGTTGTGTCAACTTCTTAACCAAGACTTAAAACATATGTATTTTAATACTAATTATGCCCTATCTCTCGATGTCCCATAATTAGTAAAAACCCATTAAGTTCATGAAAATCCACGTACTTCCACTCAAGGAGCATCTCTAGGCCATTAATCTACTCTCGTGATTAATAGAAACCCAGTCACTTCATATGGTTCCGTTAATCGAGATTCACCGCTAGGTCTTTCTCTCGATTAACTAAGATTCATACGAAACATGGAGCTCATCATGGTTGTAGGCGTTTTAGTACAATATGAAGAAATTGCTTTAAGATGAATAGAAGAAAAGAAGAGCATGAATTAAGTTTTGAACACACTATGCTGAGTTTCCAACCCCAAGAATATGGGAGATTACTCACAAGCCATGTTAATTATGATCATACAAAAATAAGAACAAGACATATCATAAAAGGAGTAAAGAGAAAAGATACTTTTTCATATTTATAAATGGGAATAAGGATTGAAAGTAATCTTCAAGGATTTTTATTTCTTCAATTCAAAATTCTTCTCTCAAGAACACTTCAATGAATGGAGAATAATAATGTTATGAGACTATAATTTGCTAGAGTATCTTTACAACCAATTCTGGATCCTTTACAAGACTAAAAATGCCTCCTTATATAGGCAAAGAGGCTAAAAAGAGTGTCCATTCCCGGATGTTTGCCTAAGAGGTGCCTTTTGGAAGGTATTTCTTCAGAACAGGTGCAGGGGTCCGGGCGGGTGTTTAACATGGTCCGACCGGACCTGGATGAGTCCGACCGGGTATGATAATTGGTCCGGGCGGGTGTGGTTTCCGGATTAGTGATTTTTTGTTGAGATCCGGCCGGGTTGTTAAAGAGGTCCGACCGGACCATTGTTCCTGGCGCGATCGAGCTTTAGAAATGGCGCGGCCGTGCGGAATTTGGTATTTGGCTGATTTTGTCGACATCAATGACACAGTCGTGCCCATTTACAAGCACGGTCGTGCCGACCAAAAAAATCTTATTTTCCACTTCTTTTTCTTCCCAAATTGTTCCATCTTTAACCCCTTTGCTCCGGTTCACTATATGAGCCATATTTTGACCCGAAAGGTCCCTGTAAAATCTGTTTCAACTACAAAATAACTCCAAGCATAATTTTTGCAAAATATAGATAAAAATGAACTAAATGTACTTGAATAAGCTAGGATTAAAGATAAAATGCATAGTAAAATATACTATAAATTATTATAAAATAGTCGTTTATCAACTCCCCCACACTTAAACCTTGCTTGTCCTCGAGAAGTTAGAATTTGGAAATAGGAAGGAGAAGAATAAATGACCATAAAAGAAGAAGTAAAAGAGGAAAGAAATAAAATGCTCTCTTTAGAAAAAACATTGCCTTAGTAAAAATTCTTCAAACCTATTTTTCTGTCCCTTCTATAATTCAAGAACTTTGTGAAATAGAACCTAGGATTATATTGGAAAATAGATAGAAAATTACAAGCTTAATATAGCAAGAATAAAATTTATCAAGCAAAAGAATATTGAAATAGCTAAATGAACTTTTTGGATCACAAGTATGGTTTTGAAATAAATTCACTCTTTAGAGTGCTTTGTGAAGAATTGCTTCATGCTTGGTATTCATCATTTAACAATGATTTTTATTCCTTAACTAAGATACTCATAATTTGTTATGCACCTTGAATCACAAAAAATAGGGCGGAGGATGGGAGTGGAAAAAGGCTTTGATTATTATATTTGAACTTGGCAATTGAGTTTCTTGAATTAAATTGTCACTCTATAATGATTTATTCATTTAGATATTCGAGTGGACAATTCACAAGAAGATTTAAGTTGATTAATAGCCTTGGAAGTGGAAATGGAAAGATGATTTTAGGTGAAGGTTTTGTGATTCGGGAAATACATAAAATCATTCATGTCTTAGAAAGGATTAAAAATAAAGGCTTTGTGATGTATAAACAAGAATGATTTCAAAAAAATTCACAAGTAAATGTAACCTAACTTAAATGACCCAAAAATTCATTAATAAAAGTAATGCTTGTACTTAATAAAGTTTATAAATTTTATACTTCTACTTAGAATTTTTTATTTATTTCCATTATATTCCTAACTTCTCTTTATCAAAAATTTTGAATAATAAAAGTTTATAAAGAAATAGATAGGAAAAAAGTTTTATAAAGACAATTTTGAAAATGATAATAAGAGAGCTTTTTTTTTTTTTTTTTTTTTGAAAATAGAAAAGAAGAGATTCTACCCCCCCCCCCCCCCCCACACTTAAATCAAACATTGTCCTCAATGTTTTAAAATAGGACAACTAAAAAAAATTGGGGGTAAAAAGTCTTTGGGGTTTGAGAGAAAGAGAAAGAGAGAAAGAAGAAAGCAGAATAAGAAAAATAAAACAATTATAAATAAATGAAAATTGAAATAATCCATCGGTTACCATCCCGATGATGTTTGTTTAAGGTCATTAGCTCGACCCCTTTCTTCTAATTGGAATGGGCATGACATGATATTAAGATGACCTATTGTCCTTGACAACTCACCACTTCATGACTGTTGGATTGATTGAGGCCCTATCTAATGTGATTTATACAACCGAGGCCAACTCTGAGGCTTGAGTAGGCTTACATGGGGCGGAACGCTGTTTAGGGCAGTTTGATGTCTTATCGAGGGTGTTTGGACTGCTAGGATTAGTCTTCAGTGAAGATAATGATTAAGCTGTGGGGATCACTAGGGACTTTAGGGCGAGCATATCAGACGTGATTTACAGGACAATTGACAGGAAGTAGAATAAGCAGGGAATTTGAACTCTCTACATCATACCTTTGATCAGATCGGGTCCATAAGAGGAAATAGCAGTGCTAGGAAAATTTTGCTAAAATTAGAATTGGTGATAGAAGTGTCTTATACTTGTAACTTTATGCCTTCTTGTATACACGAGTTTTGCATCCCTTATAGTTTTTTCGCATTTAAGATAGTTTTGTCATAAACATTTCTGATCTTATCACTGGCTGATATCTGAACTCAAGTCGTACCACTCCCTGAGACCTAATGAGTTGGATGACTTTCAATAGTTGTAAGAGATCCTTAAACTGATACCCTGATAACTATAATTAACGAATTTAAAATTCCTTGTACATATTCAATATTTGTAACGAGTCTTTTCTGTAAGTACAATGTTACTTTTCAAGCTTGGGTTTGAGCCAGGCATACACATATTTCATGCGGTTTTGATTCGCCTTTAACATTGGATGCCTTTTACTTGATATGCCTTCATTGGATGTAGTAGCAAGTCCAACTATTAAAAATATTGGCATGTTGATTAGAGCTTTATTCAAGTGTTTGAGAAACGTTTATCAACCCAAAAGTGAGAATAAGAAGAGAGAATCTACAATCAGTCCCTGGATCTGTAGCAGGTTCACGTGCTGTGTAGCAATTTGATTTCTTTATTCGTGTGTTCTTGAACTAGCTAACTCAATCTCTAATCACCAGTGAATCAAATCTTGAAATGCTCAAAGGACTTTACTAAAGAAATTTATCGCCTGAATGGTTTGGTTTTTCTGATATTAAATAAAGTTACAAGCTGAGTAGGGGCCGTCTCAAGAAAATATGGGTATCCTGATTTTATGTATATTCCTTATTCTCTCCTCTCAAGTATGGTAACTTTACCTACACTGGAGAGGATGTCTTTCGTCCTGAGTACATCAAGCGCTTTACACTTGAATGTAACATTTCTTCTTTTACTGTAAATGAGTACACATTAATTCACAAACTACTAATTTAAATTCAATTTTTACGGGTAAACGAGACTTTGGCAATTCTTGTCTATGGTTATAGGGGAAATGCCAAAATGTATGCCAGTAAAGTTTCAACACCAGGACAAAGGGAAGTTCTTGCTGTTTAGAACTTTATATAGCTTATGTGTACTAGCTGCATCTAAAAACGGTTCGACATTTCTAATATGTGACTTATTGTGTACTTATTTCTAATAATACCTTGCAGAGGAGACATCATCAGTGCAGGCCCGGTTATGAGGGTGTCCAAGAAGCCCACTTGCACAGGGCCCAAAATTAAAAAGGGCCCCAAAATTTCATATTTCAATTGTATATATATATACTACCTCCGTCCCAACTCAATACGCATCTTTACTGTTTGGCACAATATTTAAGGAGATATTATTTATATTCAAAAGTATTGTGAGTGGAGAATAATGAGTGGTTGGGAGGAAGAAAGAGAATGAGTGGAGAATAATGAGTGGTTGAGAGGAAGAAAGAGAATGAGTGGAGAATAATGAGTGGTTGGGAGGAAGAGAGAGAATGAGTGGAAGATTATAAAAATAATAAAAAACTTTCCTTTTTTGGATTGTGCACATATCAACGACACCCACTTAAAAGGTAAGTGTGCACATTGAGCTGGGACGGAGGTAGTATATTAGAGTGAGATTTTAAATGGCAAAAGAAGTGGTTTGGTTGATAAGCAGTATTGTAAAATACTCTGGTTTTTCAAACCGTGTTCGATTCCCCCCACCCCCATCAGACATTTAGTTTTATTTTCTCTCTTCTGCTATTTTCTAGTGGGCTTTCCTCTCTATTTTAGTTGGGCTTCTATGCTCTTCTTTGGGCTCTCCTCTCTATTTTAGTTGGGACTTTCATCATGCTCATCTTTTCTAAATTGGGCTTTCATTTTATTTTACAAACCATAATTTATTTTAGATTTTTTTTTAATAATATATTTAAATCCCTCAAAAAAATATATATATTTAATAAATTATTTATAATCTTTAATTCAACATTATGGCACTATGTTTTTGAGTTATTTGTGTAATTTTTTTAATTATTAAGGGCCCAAATATTCATATTTCGCACAGGGCCCCCGTAATTATTGAGACGGGCCTGCATCAGTGGTGTATGCAGACTCACCAGCTTACTTGGGAGGACAGAGGAAGGAACGAACATAAGACAAAGAGTATTATATTTTGTTCTGATGTTCTCTCCTCGGTTGTAACTTCCTCTAAGTATTGGCAAAACCGAGAGAGCAAACCTCTTTACTCACCCATACAGATTATAACTTACTTTAGTTAAATAGTAAACCAAAGAAAGAATGGTAATAATCAACTTATCAGTCCGCCCAACACATTAGCATGGAAAGAGTGCTGACACCTAGTGCCCCCTCTGTTAATAGGTGTTAGGAGGCAATGTCAAAAGTGCTACTCCCCTGTCTCAAAATGAATGTCCATAATATATACTCCCTCCGTCCCGCCTGAAAAGGCACGAAATGAGTCTTGCACGGGAATTAAGGAGAGTGTTTAGGGAAGTAAGTGCTGTGAGTAAAAAAAGTGAGGTAAGAGAGAAAGTGGGGTAGGGAGTAATAAGTGGATAGTTGTTGTGAGTATGACAAGTGGGTCCCACAAATAAAAAAATATTAAAAAGTTTCCATTTTGGGTTTGTGCCTTTTTAAATGGGACACCCAAAATGGAAATTTGTGCCTTTCGAGTGGGACGGAGGGAGTATATATATATATATTATATATATATTCAAATTTACTTTTGATCACGAGCAAATTTGTTTTTTTTGGACTTTCATTTTGGGATGGGGGTAGTAGTTCCTTAGGATTGTGGTTCATAGTGAAAACGACTTGTTATGCTCCTTTTCAATGTACTGCATATGCAGAATAATGGGTTATAACTTGGAAGTTTATAGATGATATCATCTGATTTCGCAATCAATGGGATGAGCCCATTGTTTTTTATTGCCAAGTAAAACTATGATTCTTGAAGTTGGTTGAGATTCCTAAGTTAAATATAATTCGTCTTTCTCATGCCACCAAGAATCTCACTAATGAACGTTGTTTCTTCCTTTTTATGAACATGTATTGCAGCTATGACAAATCAACAGCTGATGGACCAAGGAAATCAGATGATGGATGAGACTGATCAAGCTATAGAGAGGTCAAAAAAGGTCTGTGCATGTTTTGCAAATAGCAAAAGCAATGATCAATTCCCGCTGTTTACGTAGCAATCAATTTTTCTTTGCAAGTATGCATTAATTTACCTTTTTTTTTATTCGTGTTCTCTTTATTTACACTGTTTCTTTGAAGTAATTAGACTATACTATCTGCTTTTCTTCAACTTCATTTTGGTGGTTCTGCTGAAGCTGAGCCACTAACCAACTGAACACGCACACACACACTCACACTTGTCTTTTGCAATTATCTTGATTGTCAGAGTAGATTCACATGCTAACTATAAGCACAAGGTTTTACGAATTAACCTTTGTGTTGGAATTCCTCAAGACGTCTATTGCACAAGACCTGGTTTCTATTAGTATCAGTGCCAGTGTCCTAATTCTGGGAAATCCTGCCACTTGTGTAGGATCTCCCCCAATTGCATTATTCAGAAGGATGTTCACTGCTGCACAAGAGAGATGCTATGGCTGATATGTGGTACTAGAATATATTGCGTTGATTAGATTCAGGAAATTGTTTTCCAACGAGAAAATAGTTCACTAGACCTGTAAAATAATTGGATCAGTTTTGTTGACTCTGAATCTTATGTTACATATTTAAATGTCAATTCTGAAAATTTGCAATTGATGACTCTGAATCTTATGTTATACGGTGAACAAACCTCATAAATTGTTTCTCTCCTTCCCTTGTAAGTACGACAAAGATGAATTGAAAGAGCATCACAACCAAAATGAATCACTACAGTACCGTAATAAGCTAATTGCCACCTTTGTTAGCACTTACAGGTGCTTCATCTTAATTAGTTGATTTTTGCATGTCCTTGTTTTATAGGTAGTTCAAGACACTGTAAATGTTGGAACTGAGACTGCAGCTGCTCTCAAGGCACAGGTGAGATTTTTCTAGTAAATAAAAAGTAGGTTAATTTTTTGTGGCCATTTTGTTAGCTTGAGGCAACGAAAGCATAATGCATTTTTGATCCGTCTTTATGTTCCCTCACTTTCAGACTGAACAAATGAGTAGGATTGTGAATGAGCTGGACTCTATCCATTTTTCAATCAAGAAGGCATCTCAGCTGGTCAAAGAAATTGGTAGGCAGGTCAATATCTGAATTATTCACTACCCTCCTCGTGCATATACATATTTGTTTTTTTAAGGAGGGGTTCTTACTTGGATTTAATATATAGGTTGCTACTGATCGGTGTATTATGGCCCTGCTCTTTCTTATTGTGATAGGCGTCATCGTGATCATAATTGTGAAGGTATGCAACTCGTTTTGTTTCTCTCAGTTTCATGCTGCAATTTCAAGTAATCTGCATATAGTTTTCTATCAACTCCTTTGCCTTATCTGATTGCATATGCTTCTGTAAGTTTCTCTGTGTCTAATGCGAATGTTAATGAAATTGGGATGGCCAATTGCACTTTGAACCCACCTTACTTTACTTAACCTTTGGTTTTAACCACCCTTTTATATGTTTAGTACTTTAACCATTTTACTATAGACATGCATTCATTATTCCCAACTTCCTAACTCCATCCCAAAAGCTTAACAATAGTTAACAGAAATCCTAAATCCTAACGCGGGTGTTGCAATTTTTTTTGACCCAGAGCTCAATTCTGCCTCTCTTACTTAGAAATTGTGGGACGCCATGGCCAATTGAGCTATGGGTCCATGACTTTGCAACCTCCATATAGGATTTTCATTAGCCGTTAACTTTTTTTGGATGAAGTTAGAAGGTGGAGGATTACGAATGCGCATATCTATCGTACCGTGCTAAAAACACAAGGGGCTAGTGACAAAAAAAAATTACAAAATGATGGATACAAAGTGAGGTGTCGATATTTGAATGAATGTATCAATTGTGGATCCGCCACACTTTAATTAAAATCACCAATAAATTTATGACACCTCATTTTGTAAAACAAATTTTGTAACTTTATTATTACCCAAATACAAGAGACGTAAAACTGAAACTTATTCAAAGTATGGTGGGTCAAAAGTGCGATAGACCAATCGGGATTAATGGTGTTAAATATCGAGCTAAATTGTTGAGAAAAGTGCTGTTGCTGGATATAACCTATACAAATATTTCAAACCAAGCTTACTGAGCTCCTTCATATCTGGACTAGCCCCTCCAGTGCTCTGGATTCCAGATTAAAAATGCTGCAATCGAATCATCCAACGACTACCATATCAATTGACAGAACAATGTGAGTTCATCTTAGCCATTGAAAGTTCTACAGAAAGGCTCCTTGTTTTGGTAAAAACCTAGTTTATTTTACAAGAAACGGTTTTACTTCATCATTATCCTTTGACTGTTCGTGATATAATCTCCTAAAACTCGTGTTTGTGTCGCAATGAGAGTTAACTTTAAATCCGAATTGTTTTAAAGCTTGTTTTCTTCCCAAAGAGTAAGAAAATTATTCCCATATGAGTGAGAAAGGTTCTACAGCAGGTTTGTATAAACTTGCCATTGTATTCTTTTACATAAGATCCTAAACAAATTATAATCATCCCATTTTCCTTTCCCTTTTTATTTTACTGTAATATTATTATTTTTAATTGCAAATGTAACCAAACTTTGTTTACAAATTTGTTTTTGTTTATGTTAATTGCAACCTCTTAAAATTTTATAAACCTTGAAGGGTAGTTTGGGCATATTTTAATCACTCCCTGCATGATTTTATTTAATGTTGATGTTATTTCGATCAAATGTCTACTATCCATCCGTTCTAAAATAATTGTCGCACTTCTTTAAAAAAATAAATAAATAATTGTCGCAGTTGTCAAAAATCAAAAATTAAAGAAGTGTGTTTTACTTAGGGGTGTCAATGGTTAGGTTTAAACCGCGGTTTAAAACCGAACCGAATCAAACCATGCGGTTTAGTTCGGTTTTCATATTTGAATGGTTTGGTTTGGTCTCAAAAATTAACAAACCACGTGGTTCGGTTTGGTTTGGTTTGTGGTTTGACCCCCAAACCGTGAAACCGAACCATCGAACCACATAAATTTGATTTTATTTTCTTTATGTGATGGTTGAATGATGAATTTATTTGGTACTTTGGTTAAATGATTGTGCATTTAAAATATTATTGTAAGTTTCAATTATTTTAAAGGTATTTATAATTGTACAAGTCCATACATTTTAAACTAAAATGATAATAAATTATGGTTTGAACCGGTAAAAATCTAAGTTTGAACCGCGGTTTAAACCGTAAAATCAAACCGTGGTCTAGACCGAACCAAACTAAACTATGGCGGTTCGGTTTGGTTTGATAATTTTCGTGATTCGGTTCGGTTTGAGATTTTTCCAAACCGATGACTAGCGGTTCGGTCCGCAAATTTGCTCAAACCGAACCAAACCGAACCATTTACACCCCTAATTTTACTACTTTTAACATTAATATTTACTAGTTTAACATTGATGGTAAAAATGTCAAAATAGTACAAAGTCCTGTTTAAGTCGTGGATATGTTTGCCCATGTCAAAATCTCACAAAGTCTTGGTTTAAGTCTACTATTCGATTTTGTACCCCCTTCATTTCAGAATAAATGTCCATTTCAGAATAAATGTCGCATATGATCAACTAACTAAATTTAGTGTTTTTATACATTTATCACTGACCATTTTTAGAATAGTATAAAGATATTCAAAATTTTATAAGTTTTTAGTTTAAGTTCAACTTAGTTAGTTGACCATATGCAATATTTATTCAGAGATATGAAAAAATTACTCTATTTATTATTTGTATTATAAATTATCTTTATTATTAGTGATTCAACCGTTTGCAATTGAGAGTAGTGATAATGCCACGAGATCAAAAAATGTAAACTATTGGATTACTTGTGCTACAAATTAATATGGTAGTTAAAATGTAATTTTTATTTTTTTTTGTAAATATAGATTTGTTCACACCATTAAGAGTCCATCATAATTTATTTCATGTTGAGATGTTTTCAATGATTGAACTATGAATATTTGTTCTCTTAATCAACTATAAATATTTGTTATACCGTATATTAATGGAATAGTACTTGATTTTAAAGTTTCAAATTATTAAGGAACATTGTTTATTTACTAGTGGGTAACCCGTGCCATGCACGGGTAACTAATTATTAATTTTATTATATTTTGTTCGTTTATATTTTTATTTAATAATATTAGTTAATTATCAATCATAATAATGGAGTATATAATTTTAATTATAATAGTTAACTATTAATAGTTAAATATAATTATTAAATAAATTGTTAATTATTAATAGTTAGATATAATAGTTAATTTATATAATAACTATTATAATAAATAGTAATTATAATAATAATAGTTACTATAATAAGTAACTATTACTTATAATAGTAATAGTTACTATAATAGTTAACAATAATAGTAACTATTACTTATAATAGTAATAGTTAACTATAATAGTTAACTATAATAGTTAACAATAATAGTAACTATTACTTATAATAGTAATAGTTAACTATAATAGTTACTATAATAGTTAACTTTTATAGTTACTATTACTATTATAAGTAATAGTTACTTATTATAGTAACTATTACTATTATATGTATTATTTATTATAATAGTTAACTATAATAGATACCTCATTTAGTAACTAATATTATTAGATAATACTATTAGCTAATAGAAAAAAATGAAAAGTCACTTATTTATTAGGGTAGATTTGATGTGGCATCACCAAATTCATCATTCCTCCATGACTTGTACACATGGCAACACCACATCCCTCTTCACCAACTTTAATATATATATATAAGATTTGTACATTAATTATGTTACAATAAAATAATATCTGATTTATTTTTCATTTAAAAGACCACACTTATTTTGGAGCATATTTTTCTTTGGACACCATATACTACCTCCGTCCCATCCTTTTTTTTTTTTTATTTGGCATTAAGAAAGATTATTTTCCTTCTTACCCATACATCTCAAATCAAATTCCACCAAAACTCAAATGAGATGAAAATTTTAAACCCCGGAAGGCGAGATCAAAATCCCGCATAAACTCACGGCGCGCTGTGCGGCGGGTGCCTTGTGTCGCACAACACGCCTTGACATGAGGCCTAATGTGTCGTGCGACACATTTTGGTCCTATACCACCTGTTATAAGACTTTTTTTCAGTCTTATAACATGTGGTATAAGACTTTATTCCTTAGTAAATTTTTGATTTTTTTTTTAGTCTTATACCATTGGTGTATGACTTTTTTTCAGTCTTATACCATGTGATATAGAATCAACTTTTTCATACTTTTTCGTACTTTTTCACTTTTAAAAAAAAATAATAATAAAAAAAAATCATATATTTAGTCTTATTTGGTCTTATACCATTGGTATAAGTCTAAAAAAAAGTCTTATACCATTGGTGTAAGACTAAAAAAAGTCTTATACAAATGGTATAAGACTAAAAAAAACCATATACCAATGATATTAGGGGTGTAAACGGTTCTGTTTAGCTCGGTTTGGGGAAATTTTAGAGCTAAACCGCTAGTATCGGTTTGGAGAAATTTAAAACCGAGCTAAGCTATGAAAAATTTCAAACCGAGCCGAGCTAAACCGCAATGGTTCGGTTTAGCTCGGTCTAAACCGCGGTTTGCTTTTGTGGTTCAGATCGTGGTTTAAACCACGTTGACCGCGTTGCACGAAGTTCCAACAAAGATGAACATGCATATCCAGTATTGTTAGATGCTGACTGGGCTTCTGAGAGTGATTTGAAGGATGAGGAAGCTCTTTGTTTGGATGCTACTCACTTTGGCAATGTTGCTAGGTTCATCAATCACAGGTACCTGATGCCGGTTAAAACATGCGTATATATGTTTTTTACTACAATTAATAATTATCTGCATTTATTATTTGGGATGCTGTATCTGTATTTGTGTGTTTGTGTATTAGTTTATCTTTTGATATACCATATTTCATATACTGAATTGATATTTTTATCAATATTGCTGAATTCTGATTTTACTATATTAAGAAGTTTAATTCTGATTTTACTATATTAAGAAGTTTAACTCGGTTTAGCTTGGTTTAGCTCGGCTCGGCTCGGCTCGGCTCGATTTAGCTCGGTACCCTTAAACTGTGAGCTAAACCGAACCACTCGATTTGTTATTTTTTCAAACCGAGCTAAACCATTTGCATTTAAAAACCGAGCTAAACCACATGGTTTAGCTCGATTCGGTCTCAAACCGCGGTTTGAGCTAAACCACTTACACCCCTAAATGATATAATAAGGAATAAAGTCATATACCACATGGTATAAGACTGAATGTCTTATAGCATGTGGTATAAGAAGACAAAGATGTGTCGTGCGACACATTATTACTCATGGCACATAGTGTCGCAAGACTGAAGTTGACCACCGCACAGAGCTACGATGCGCGCCACGGGTTTTGGTGGGATTTTGATCTCAAATGAGTTTTGGTGGGATATTGATCTGACCCATGGGTCTTAGAGTTCTTGGCCCATTAAGAAATACTATTATAATAATATGAGAGAATGAGCGGAGGAGGTGTTGTAAATATGAAAAGTAAAATAGAAGTGAGAATGAGTGGGGTGAATGGTAAGGAAATTGTTGTTGTGAGATAAATGGGTTTTATCGAATATAAAAATTATAAACTTTCTATTTTGGACTTTCTTAAATCGAATGAAATGTTCAAAATGAAATTTTTTTTAAGTCGGATGGAACGGAAGGACTATCTATTAATGGAGTAGCACCTTATTTTAAAGTAGGGATTATTCGATGTTAGTAAGTTGAATTCGTATTAATTGGGCATATCTTTTCACTCGTTTTTAAATGGAGAGCGAGAGAGACGTTGATGGGTTGACTTGGTATGGATTAGTCAACATTCAAAATATCAAAAAATAAAATAAAAAATCTTTCAATAAAAAGAATAGTAATAAAATACGAATTAGTCCATTAAATTAAATCTATTGTACTTTCGAAAGTGATTGTCTTTAATGTTTAATGAATACTCTCACCGTCTAACTCGAAAAGTTCAAAATTTTTAAAAAGTACAAAAAATTCTAAAAGATTGTCTCACTTTAAAATTTTAAAATATAAATTTTTTATTAGTTTTTTATTTGTGAGTTTCACATGTCATACTTATAATAATTATTCACTAACTATTTCCTACTTATTTTCTCTCTCCTATCTAATTATCTATACTCACAATATATCACTTTTTTCAAATTTTTCTTAATTTTTGTGCCACTTCATTTTTTGAACTATTGAGTGGGACGGAAGGAATACTCATTTCCATAGTAAATGTTACTCCGTCCTAAAGTAATAGTTGATTTTTCAAATATTTTAATTTAGAATTTTAGTGATTTTAAAATTTTAATTTTAGAAATAAAACTAACTTCTTAAAACAAATAAAAAGGTAAAATGTGACTATCATTTTGAAACAAAAAGAAAAGTAAACACTTTCTTCATCCCACAATAGTTTTAATTATAGAGTTTTTGACACAAATTATGAAATATATTTAACAGACTAAATTATTCTTGAAATATTTTAAGGACATATGTAATTAAATGCTTTTACTTCTTTTCAATTATAAATAAGGGTATAATTGGTAAACAATGTTATAGATTTCTAGAAAATAGAAAAACTATAAGTATTTTGTGATAAAATTTATCTCCTTCAACTACAAGTATTTTGAGACGAGAGAGTACAATATAATATTAATAGTAAAATAAATATTGGGAGTATGGAAAAAAAAGTAAAAAAGAGAAATAAAATAATAAAAAATATATATATATATATATATATATATATATAATATATATATATATATATATATATATATGGTCCTGTTATAATACAAACCGTTCTCACGTGAGAATCTAGTGTACCTAGGTACATTAGATATTAAACTTAGGTACACTAGCTAAAATACCTAGTGTACCTAGGTACATTAGATATTTTAGCTAGTGTATACACCTAGGTACAGTAGATACTTAGCTAGTATACCTAAGTACACTGGTTATATTAACTAGTGTACCTGAGTTATTATATAGTGTACATTTTAGCTAGTGTATACACCTATGCTTTTATTTGATTACTTCCGGACCGATTCTGCGGGGCTGCCTTCCTAAATCCTATCTTCCTCTATCTTTCACATTACATGTGTAATTTCATAGATGACAATAGAAACACCCAAAAGGCGGGTAGATTCCGGTAAACTCTATTTTCTCCCATTAGTGGAACTCTCTTGCGCTGTCAGAGGGGGAAGCTTCGGAGAAAGTCATAGATTGAGATGTTCAATCACAGAGCCCGGACATGGCGAGTTCTCCAACAAAGGAGCGTCAACTCCGCCGGGGGTGACAAGACGACTATTGTTGTTCTGACAAAGCCGAGGCGTACCTGAAAGATAGGCGCACGGCAAAAGGAACGGGTGCGGTCAGCCATGATGCCCACCTAATGCTATACTATACCGACCGACGTGGCTGTGCGTATGCGTATGCATACGCGCGTGTGTGTGTACGTGTGCGTGTATACGCACGCGTACTATTAACGCGTGCGCGCGTAACGTAGCTACGCTACGAGGGCAACCCTAACCCATGGTATAACCTTTAGTATCGCGCGCGCGCGCGCGCGCGTACGCGTACTTATATAGCCTATTACCCGGGGCACGAGGGCTGCCTTCCCTCCCTCTGTTCACCTCCCGTGTGTATGGAGAAGGGCTTAAAATGAAGCTTTTTTCAAGCTGTTTAAGCTGCTCCCCCATACAATCACACGGTATGGAGCCACGTCGGTCGGTATAGTATAGAGGGGATACAGCAACATGGCCGACTGTATCAGTCCCTTTTGCCGTGCGCCTATCTTTCAGGTACGCCTCGGCTTTGTCGGAACTACAATAGCCTTCTTGTCACCCCTATTCCACTACCGCATGAGGGGGCTCATGAAGTCGGTATGCCCGGCTCCGTCCTTCGATCCGGAAGTGCAGCCTTGGCTCATAAGTCCGCTGCTGTCTTTTCCGGAGAGTCTGCGTTTTAACCGGAATCTACGAAAGTTGGAGTGTTTCTATTGTCATCTATGAAATTTACAATTAGACGGGAACAGAGGGAGGGAAGACAAGTGAGCGTTAGCGAACGATAAGGTCAATTAATCGGACCACAATCCCAAGTGAGCGCTAGCGAACGATTGTCCGGGGTAAGAGAATAAAAGATAAACCCGGTACAAGTGAGGGAAGACAAGTGAGCGTTAGCGAACGATAAGGTCAATTAATCGGACCACAATCCCAAGTGAGCGCTAGCGAACGATTGTCCGGGGTAAGAGAATAAAAGATAAACCCGGTACAAGTGAGCGTTAGCGAACGATAATTCTAAATACTCTTTAATACCCCCTAAGACTCCGAAGGCCGAGCGAAGCGAGTAGAGGATCGAACTACGTTCTGACCCACCGTTAGCCCTAAAAAGCGATATGTGGGTCAGAGAGATAGAGAGAAATGAGAGGAGGGAAGGGTGCAACCTTTATGGTAGGTTGCAGCCTTTCTGACGACTTAGAATTGTTATAGGTTTTATCTGTGTCTTTTAATAATCCCTTAGGAGTACCTAAAGCTCTGATAAAAATATGATTTGAGATATGCATAAGGTAGCAGCGACTTTTCCTTCTAGTTCTCTAGTGAATACTTAGTAAATAAGATGCCCAGTGTTAAGTGTAGTTCCAGTTTTGAATAGTTAGGTGAGCAGACCCGAAGGGGATGCGGTTCCTAAAGAAGGAAAGAGCCCCGAAGGGGATCTCAAAAAGCCCCGCAGGGATTCCAAATCAAAAGAGTGAGTGAGCTCTGAAGGAGATCAGGAACGGGAAATATGGAGTGAGTGAGCCACGAAGTGGATCAGGAACGGAGAGTCGCTGTCTTGAGAGGGTGAGTGAATGAGAGCCGAAGGCGCTCATGAACGCTCAGGAGCCTAAGTCCTATAGTTCACCTCCCGTGTGTATGGGAAAGCATCTTTTTTTTTAGCTTTTTTTAAGCTTTTAGATGCCTCCCCATACAATCACACGGTATGGAGCCACGTCGGTCGGTATAGTATAGCATTAGGTGGGCATCATGGCTGACCGCACCCGTTCCTTTTGCCGTGCGCCTATCTTTCAGGTACGCCTCGGCTTTGTCAGAACAACAATAGCCGTCTTGTCACCCCCGGCGGAGTTGACGCTCCTTTGTTGGAGAACTCGCCATGTCCGGGCTCTGTGATTGAACATCTCAATCTATGACTTTCTCCGAAGCTTCCCCCTCTGACAGCGCAAGAGAGTTCCACTAATGGGAGAAAATAGAGTTTACCAGAATCTACCCGCCTTTTGGGTGTTTCTATTGTCATCTATGAAATTACACATGTAATGTGAAAGATAGAGGAAGATAGGATTTAGGAAGGCAGCCCCGCAGAATCGGTCCGGAAGTAATCAAATAAAAGCATTTCCGGTTCAGCAAGTGAGCGTGAGCGAACGATAAGGTCAATTAATCGGACCACAATCCCAAGTGAGCGCTAGCGAACGATTGTCCGGGGTAAGATAAAAAAAGAAAGATAAACCCGGTACAAGTGAGCGTTAGCGAACGATTGAGTTGAGATATGCATAAGGTAGCAGCTAATTTTCCTTCGAGTTCTCTAGTGAATAACTAGTAAATAAGATGCCAAATGTTAAGTTTAGTTCCATTTTTGAATTGTTTTTTTAGTTGAGGAGCATCCTTGCCCACAAATTGCTGGGACAAATAGGTGTGAAACTTGATGAAATCAATAACTTGAGCAGCCCCGACGAAGGAAGGGGGTGCGGGTCATAAAACAGGAAAGAGCCCCGAAGGGGATTCCAAATCAAAAGAGTGAGTGAGCTCCGAAGGAGATCAGGAACGGGAAATATGGAGTGAGTGAGCCACGAAGTGGATCAGGAACGGGGAAGCTCCCGAAGGGAGATGGTATATGGACTCGGTGAGTGAGTGAGAACCGGAGGGGCTCATGAACGAATAGAAGATACATTTAAATAGTACTAATTGAAAATAGGGCATATTTTTGCCACTTGAAAATGGCAAAATAGGCAAACATAAATGATAGTATAAAAACTTTAGTTTTTATGCACACAACTTGATGTCTGAGTTCATGTTAGGAAGTAAAGTTGACATTGAAATATCAACTTAAGCAACTTTAACTTCAATATCAGCTTCAATAGAATTCCATGGAATAATCTATGTGATAAGCCTTTAGTATCGCGTGCGCGCGCGTGTACTTATATACTCTATTCCCCGTTAGGACGAGGGCTGCCTTCCCTCCCAGTATACCTAAGTACACTGGTTATATTAACTAGTGTACCTGAGTTATTATATAGTGTACCTAGGTACACTAGGTTCTCACGTGAGAACGGTTCTCATTTGAACAACTACCTATATATATATATGCACATATATATATATATATATATATATATATATATATATATATATATTCATATATGTATGTATGTATATATGCATATATGTATGTATATATGTATTTATATATATATAGGTATTCAAAATAAGAACCGTTCTTATATGAGAATTTAGGTACACTAGTTAAAATATCTAGTGTATCTAGGTATACTAGCTAAGTATCTAGTGCACCTAGATGTATACAGTAGCTAAAATATCTAGTGTACCTAGGTACACTAGATATTTTAACTAGTGTACCTAAATTCTCACGGTTCTCATATACGAACGGTTCTAATTGTAATAGGACCATGTATATATATATATATATATGTTTCAAAATATTTTCCTAATTGTTTTCAACATACTTTTATGTCTTTTCTTACCCAAATAATAATAATAATAATAACAATAATAATATATATATATATATATATATATATATATATATATGTATATGTATATATATATGTTTCAAAATATTTGTAAAAAACGCGTTTAACGTATCCTTAAAATAAAACGGGTACCGCAGTACGATTGTTCCTTTCAGCGATGAACCAAGTTGCCGTACACCACCCTCTGTCGCAACATCAACGAACGTTCGCCTCCTTTCTCAACCCCAAATCTCCAAACCCTTATCAAGGACAAGGAACCACCCTCAAGCAGCTCTAACAGTTCCACGGTCAAACAATCTATCATAACCATAACCATAACCAGTTCACCAACAGCACTGTGACACCACAACTCATCACCACCTCTTCCAAGCTCAATTCCATCAAACATAACCTCTCCACCCTCTACATCAAGAAAAGAACTTGTTAGTGTAATTATGATGCCAAGTCTCATTCCAAGAGTACCGGCTTTAGTGTAATAATATGACAGTGCATGGATAAAAAAGTGTCAGTGTTAGTGTGAAAAAATATTAGTGAATATATATTTTAAGTGCTGGTGCATGTGTAATTAGGTGCAAATGCCTATATAAAAATGTGTCGATGTAAATGTAAAAATGTGTCAGTGCAAGTGTATAAAAGTGTCGGTGTTAGTGAAAAAAAATACAAGTGTAAACAAGTGTCAGGGTTAGTATAAAAAAGTGCCAGTGTAAATGGGTATCAGTGCATATATTACTAAGCGTCGTTGTAAAAGAGAGCCGATGTAAGTGTAAAAAAAATTCAACGTTAGTGCAAAAAAGTGTAATTGTAAAAGAGTGTGTCAGTGTAAAATATGCCTGTGTCAGCATAAAAAACTGCCAGCGACGTAAGTCAGTGCATATGTACTTAAGCGCCAGTGGTGAAAAAATGTTTTTTTAAGATTAAGAAAAACTAGTTTTTTATAAAAGCAACTAGCTCATACTCCCTCCGTCCCGCTACAAGTTTCACACTTTCCTCTTTGGGCATCCCATTACAAGCTTCACACTTCCAAAAATGGCAAATAATCTTTACTATTTCACCTACTAATTCTCTCTCCTACTTTACTTTTATACTCACAACACCAATCAATTCACTATTTCCTACCCCACTTTCTCTCTCCTACCTCACTTTTTATACTCACAACATTTATTCCACTAACTTTTTTTCTTAATTTACGTGCAAACAGTAACTGTGAACAATGTAGCGGGACGGAGGGAGTATATGTTTATTAATCACATTTTTATTAATTTTTTGTATTCATTTGTTTCCTGAAAATGCTCTATAACATTTATAAATAAATTCTCGATCCCTCTTAAGCTTTATCTATACCCCTAAACGTTAAATTCAACTTCACCGTCTAACATTCGCTTAACAATTTTTATAGCCTTGCAAAACAATATTACTAAAAAACAACGCTAAGGTAAGGTATAAAATAAAGCACACGACAAGCTACTACAATTATGGTCATGTGACTCATGTCATTTTCTGGTTACCTGAATTGTAATTTCTTGTATTTATTCACACATATCATGATTCAAAAAGAAACATGGGTTTTGAGTACTCCCTCCATCCCGATTAAAGTTTCACCTTTTACCTAAATGGGTGTCCCATTTAAAGCTTCACCTTTTTTAAAATGGAAAAAGTTTAATAATATTATATTATACATAACCCCACTTCTCATACTCACATCCATTTATTATGGGTCCCACTTGTCATATCTACTAACTTTTTCCTCTCACACATTCAAACTATGGGCCCCACTTGTCATACCCATTCACTTTTTTTCTCTCTCACAACCATTTACCACTCATCACTTTCCTTAATTATTGTTCCCACCCCAAAATGGTGAAACTTTAACGGGACGGAGGGAGTATAACTTTGAATTATAGAGTGACATAAATGGTGTACTACAACTACATCACGTGGTACATACGTCATGCATGAATTGGGCAACTACGAAAGCAACTTTGGATAGTGAAATTTATTTAAGTTAATTTTTAATATTATCCCATAATATAATATTCACCACCCAACCTAACTCAGTCAATAATTTATTTGGAGGACATCATAATCATTCTCATGGTCAATTTTTATTTTATCAAATGAATCCTAATTTTGACCTCTCTTGTTTTTCAACATATTTGAATTTTTAAAAGTAATTTAATTACTTTTTATGTCTTGAAATAAATGTCAAATTTTCTATTTTGATTTATTCTAAAATAAATACTCCCTTTATCTCACTCGAAAAAATATTTTTACCTCCTTGCACGGAAATTAAGGATAGTAGGTGATGGTGTAAGTGTTGTGAGTATAAAATGTGAGGTAGGAAAGAGAAAGTGAGATAAAAATTAATGAGTGGATAGGTGTTGTGAGTATGACAAGTGGGCCTAATGAATAAATTAATATTTTAAACTTTTCGTTTTGGGTGTGTGCCTTTTTAAATGAGATACCCAAAAAGAAAATTTATGCTTTTTCGAGTGAGACGGATGGAGTATCACATTATTAATTTTGGAAATAGTCTAAAAGCAATTTTTTAATGTGCAAGCATTATATAATATTTTTAATAACGTTAATAAGTTAAATACGACATTTACTTATTCTAGTACATTCTAGTACAAGTGAATATTTTCTAAAATTCTACTCTCTATTGTTTCCATAATAAACATTAACACTAATAATTTTTACATTTGCATAACATATACTCTATCTGTACCATCCGAAAAAACACTTTTGCCTCATTGCACGAAAATTAAGGATAGTGAATGATGGTGTAAGTGTTGTGAGTAGAGAAGATGAGTTAGGAAAGAGAGAGTGAGATAAAAAATAATGAGTAAATATGTGTTGTGAAAAATGACAAGTGAGTCCCATAAATAAATATTTAAAAATTTTCATTTTAGATATGTGCTTTTTTAAATGGGACACTCAAAATGAAAATTTGTGCATTTTCAAGTGAGACGGGAGGGAGTAATTTTAGAAGCCAAACCACTCAAAATTTAGATGAACTATTGCGCTCTAATGGACGGTTCAAATTTCATAACATAATTTTATTTTTTAATTAGTGGCTAAGATATTCAACTATGATTCAAACGACAACAACACCACCTTTGTCTTAATATCACCTGTTTTAAATATAATCGAGTTTTACCAGCTTCCAGTGGCGAGGCTAAGGCTTAGTCAAGGGGGTCATCCGACCCCCTTTCAATTTTGAAATATGTCAATTTTATCACCTTTAAAATTTTAGAAAATGGGATTTTACTACTAAAAATTATAAATTTATACATTTTGACTCCCTTAATTTTGAAAAAAATTTGCACTAAATTATATTTTGACCCCCTTGTATACTAAATTATAATACCTCAATTATAATAGGCATCAAATAAAAAATCTTGACCCCCTTTTCATTAAACTCCGACTTCGCCACTGCCAGCTTCGTTTATAAGTGAAAAAGAGTATCATATTTTGATGGTCTTAAATACAACCATAGGGTATTTGAGTTTTGCGTCCATCGAGCTCATGCGAGCAATCTAAAATTTATCACATCATTTCACTTTTACTTTTAGTGGATCGACTGTTTTGAGTTAAGTAAGACACATAAATTATCAAATTAATATTGACAGTATAAAGCAAGAGGAGAGCAACGACCCAAAATTTATCAAATGAATATTGATAGTATAAAGCAAGAGGAGAGCGACATAGACAAATTAAGAGCCACAGGCTCAATGAGGACCTCTCTCGCTAGGGCAGTCCCAATCTGTAAGTACTTTCTCCGTTTCATAATAAATCTTAATATTACAATTTTCATTTTGAAAATGTCACATTTCTATAAAAAAAAAAAGTGACATAATATAAGCCTCCGTTTGTTTGAGGAAAAATATTTTTCAAAAAAGAATATTTTCGTTAGATGAAATCCGTAAGGGGTTTTTTTTTTTTTTTTTTTTAAGTGTTAAGTGCTGAAATCTGATTTCACTTCTGAAATTGGCTGAATTGATAAGAGGCAGCGTCTGAAAATTGATTTCTGAATTATTCAACTTGTTTGATTTTTCATCTGAATTCATCTTCTGAATTGCATGTATTTATCACAATTATTCGTACTCTGGCTTTCTTTCATGGTCAAAGTCCCTCAACAATCAATAATATTGAAAATATATCAAAAGCATGTTTGTAAAAAGTTACCTCAAAAGTAAATAAGAGGCAAATAAGTGACATTTTTACCTATTAAAAATAAGAGCCAAATCAGTGGCTTTCAGACCTGAATTGAAAAAAAAAAACAAACGATAATGTATGAAGTGTGAACGAATTTTCAATTCTATTTTTCGTTCACGCATTTTCTTTCCCCTTCTTAGTTGAAAAATAATTCAAACCCAAATTTTCTTGGTCTTTCTTTCCTTTTCCACAAACACACACAAAAACACCCACAATATATCTAAGAGTAGTATATATGACCCATATATACACTTCTCTCTTCTTCTTTCCCCCAATATTTTAATAATTCCCATCTGGGTTTGTTTCATTCTTGTCATCTGTTTTCACTTTCCAATCCTTTTTTTTCATTTTCACACACAAAAAAAACACACAAAAACACCCAAAAAAACACCCAAAAAACACAACCCACATCAAGAAATGAGTTGTTTTAGCATCTTCAAATCAAGTTCAAGAAGAAAAGGGATGTAACAACCGGCCCTTTTTGGCCAAATATTTATTTTTGTAAACTCTTTATTAATTAGTTATTATGTTGGGCTTAGTTAATTAAGAATTGGTGTTGGACTTAAACCCGGGCCCAAGTAAATTTAAACCGTTGAAATTAGGGAATCCTTTTAAATTAGGGAATTGGAAACCCTAACCCATAAATACTTTAGAGACCCTAATATTATCATCAGTTTATCACAAAGGAAAAAGAAAGACGTGAAAGAGGGTGAGAACGGCAGAGAGGCGCCGCACAGAGAGAGAGATCGGGTAGGAGAAAGGGAGAAAGAGAGAAGGTTGGAGATTGATCTTCAAGGTAAACCCTAAACCTTCCTAACCTTTTCTTATTCATCTTTGATTAATGAAATCATTAGAAAATCATGGTTGGGGAACCCTAAATTGAGAAGTGATGAACTAGGGTTTGAGTAATATGGATTAAGAAGGAGAAGAAGATGATGAATGTTGTGTGTGTGTACTGATTTATGTGTGTGTGTGTGTGTGTGCGTGAAGCATGTGTGTGTGTGCGTGAAGTGTGTGTGTCCAGTGTGTGTGTGCGTTATGTATGAACTGGGTGTGTGCGTTAGGTGTGTGTTCTGTGTGTGTGTGTTTTGTGTTATGCGTGTATGTGTGTGTGTTTTAAAAGGTGAAAACAGTGTGTGTGACGTGCTGTGAACAGTGATTTTACGTGCTGTGAACAGTGATTTTACTTGCTGTGAATAGTAACTTTACGCTGTGAATAGTGTTCTGTGAATAGTAATTTCATAAGCTGGGAATAGTGTTTTAATTAGGATTAATGCAATCCTAAAACTTATTATTTGGGAATTGAATTAATATAACCCTAAGGGTATTTTAGTAATCCGAAAGGGGTATTTTGGGAACACAAATAACGGGTAGAACGAACCCTAACAAAGAGTTTAAGATGATGAACTCGTGAAGTTAAGAAAGTAAAATAAAGCTTAATGGGACGGAGAATTAAAGTAATTCATGTTCCTAAGAAAGCCGTGTTTGCGTGTTTGTAGATTTTGCACGTGAATTTGCTAAGTGAAGACTGCAAGGCTAAGGTAAGGGATTACGATCCTTAGTTCTTGATGTCTCTATCCTTTAATGTAGGATTCCCTTATATTTCTTTCATGAGTAGTTACCTAGTGGCGGTAACATTTGCATTCTTAAAAGTTGTGAACGTCTTTGAATGACTCTTACCCTTTGACATGTTTTAAATCAATGGGTACCAAAAATATCTTTGAAATTGTATGGTGTTCTCGTACCTTGAACACTAATTTGAGACCTTGCTATATCTTAATGTGGTATAGACATTCGTTTACTTTGCTATATCTTAATGTGGTATAGACATTCGCTTACTTTGCTATATCTTAATGTGGTATAGACATTCACTTACTTCGCTATATCTCAATGTGGTATAGACGTTTCGCTTAGTCTGATGTGAAAAGGACTAAGTAGGTTAATCTAGTTTGAAATGAAAAAGAACTAGATTTTTGTACTGCTTAAATGAAGTAGTTGATTATCATGATAAATCTTAAATGCCCTGATCAGGCATTGCACCTGAAATGGTGACGTTATCTGGGAATTGACGGACTTGAAAGTAAATGCCACGTTCATTTTGAAAAGTTTATTAGTTAACTGTTTTTGAATCTTAACGGTTAACTTGATATTCAATGAAAGCTTATCTTTGAAAATATTATTGTTGTTCGTTCTTCCGGTCATCTCTCCTTAGAACCCGGAGAGATCTCGTATGAACTTACTGAGCATTGTTCGCTCACCCCTTCCATAATATTTGTTCTCCAGGATATAAATAGGAGACGGCCTCGAAGGACAAAAGAAGAGTTGTTGAGGTGATAAGGAAGATCCTTGATGACGAAGTTTAAGAAGTTTTAGTAGTAGTCAGAATGTTTATTTTGAATGATGGTTATGTCTAGCCGTTGGAGTTTTGAAAGACAGTTAAATTCGCTTCCGTTATTTATTTGAATAGTGGTTAGAGATACTAGCCGCTGATGTTTGAATTATGGTTTAAGACCGTTGTTTTCCCGCGTTTGGGGACGGATTTTATTAAAAGATATTATATTATATTACTCCGAAATTCGGGGTGTTACAAGGGAAATCTTCACCAGAATTAGGGGGTGAAAATAATTGGCAAAATTCTTCATCCACTTCAGCTGCAGCAGCAGCAGCTAGGTTAGTCAAGTCAACAGGGTCAATATCATCACCTAGAAGCATACCTGAAATATACAAAGAAAAAGAACACAATTTGAGAAAATTCTCCTTGTCAGAGCTCAGAAATGCAACAAATAATTTCAATAGGTTGTTGAAGATTGGAGAAGGTGGTTTTGGGAGTGTTTATAAAGGCACAATTAAGCCTCCTGATGGCCAAGGTGATCCACTTATTGTTGCCATTAAAAAGCTCAACAGTCAGGGTTTGCAGGTATTTTTTAATTTAATTTTGACTCTTTTTTTTTTTTTTTTTTTTTATCTGTTGAGCATTTTTATTTGATTACTAGTTTGTCCTATTACTTTGACTTTCATGTCGGCTCAATCGAACATTGATCATAATTTTATGAAAATCTAGACGTTTCTATGCAATTCTGAAAGTTGTTATTAATAATATTCCTGACGATGCAACGATAACAATTTTTAGAATTGCATAAAGATATCTAGATTTTCATGAAATTATCTCGATTGAGTTGTGGGATAAACTTTCTAGGACGGAGGGAGTATTTTTTTGTAGACCCATTTTCTCAATTTCCAGTCTTTGGTTGATTTTTTGACAGTGTTATTTGATTTTCTGAAGTGTCTTTACTCTTTAGGACTAGTTGTGGTTGCTAGATTTGACCCTATGTTGGTGTTGACCTTTTTGAAGTGTTAAAAGGGCAAATCAAAGTTTTGCTTATTGTGATAATAAAAATTGTTAAGGTGTGTGTGAGGATGGGATTGAATTAGAAGAGTTGGGTTTGATGTTAAACAAATGTGAAGTTAGATTTTATTTCTGTGCCCGTGCCATAAAATGAAAGGAGCAAAATTGGAGTTGATATTAAACTATTATGAACTCTGATTCCTATTCAATAAGGGGATTTTTGTGTTTCCACGTACAGCTTTATCGTTTTCAGTATCATTCTTAAATTAATGGAGAAGATGTAGACCGTAGAGTGATCCTAGTAATATTATAACTTGGGGTTTGTTTGATGATCTCAAAGAAATCTTAACCAATCAAGTTTCTTAGCACTTGGATCTTGGCACGGTCAAGCTTATATTATAGTTTGTTTAGTTGGTGCGATTTGGACTGATATTTTTAGGAAAGTGAGCTTATACGCTTAACTTAAGAAAATGGCATGTGTTGTTTTTCTCATTATTCTTTTCTGTTGAGGGAATAAAAAATTAAGTTTATGACTTGTTTGGTGACATTGAATTTATGCTGTGTGTATTATAAAAGTTTGGGATTAAAGATAGTCAGTGGCAATGACAGAAAAATAAGACCACCCATTTCAAAGAAATACTTAAACAACTAAAAAATCAAAATAGAAAAGTCTAACCATTAAAAGTATCAGAAACTATCTTACAATGAATCAAGAAAAAAGTATTCAGAGTAATGATGCATACGAAAGTTCGAGATTATCATTAATACTAAATATTATCGGGGTTGAAAGTTGAAGTACATAATTGTTATGTCAGCAATGACATTATAATCAACTTTCTTTACTTTCTCTGGTTAAAGTCATCCTTTCTTTCAGATCATTTTTACTTTTCATTTTTATAATTGGAAAATACAACTACTTAGTAAGGTGATGACCAAAATATGCAACATACTTTCACGATTTTTACAATAAATGCAATATACTATCTAGTGTCAACTTAATGCATTGTACTTTATCAATTTGTATCATGCAACATACTCTCTAATTTTGACTTTAATAATGCAATCCAATTGTATTATTTGTAACACTATTAGAAAGTACATTGCATTATACCGTCACTAGATAGTACACTTTTTTTTTTTTTATTAAATTGAAGGTAGAGTACATTGCATAAGTTGGTAATCATTCCCATATAGTTTGTAATTTGTCAATAAGATCACCATGCATTTTTAACCAGAGTTTATTGAAGTTAATTACTCTTTTTTCACAAGTTCTTGAATGAATACAATAACTTTATTTATTTACTATATTATTATCCTATACATGGTCATCCGAAAACATCCTCTCTATGCTTTAATATATAGGGGCAAGGCTGCGTACATCCGACCTCCCTTACCCCTCTGTAGGTGGGAGCCTTTGCTGCCCTGGGGTAATGTTGTTGTTGTTGTATTATATTATCCCCTAATTGGTTTTTGTTTCTTCTGGTTTGTTTCATACATGATGTAGGGCCATAAAGAGTGGCTTGCAGAAGTTCAATTTCTTGGGATAGTTGATCATCCTAATCTTGTAAAGCTCTTGGGTTATTGCTCTGTGGATGGAGAAAGAGGGATCCAACGGTTACTACATGCACAATAAGAGCTTAGAAGATCATCTTTTCGGCAGAACTCCAGTTGCTCTTCCTTGGAAAAGAAGAGTGCAGATTATGCTTGAAGCAGCTGAGGGACTTGCTTATTTGCATGGAGGATTAGAAGTCCAGGTATAATATATAATTCCTTTTAGATGACTAAAGTCCGTCCACAAAATATAGCTTAATGTAGTTTAGCATGAGAAAGTTTTTAAGACAAACTATCTAAATAGTCCCTCTACTATTTGTCTTTTATGAGATTAGTCCCTCTACCCAAATTTTAAAATAAATCGTCCCTCTACCGCTAAAATTAAATGCAATTGGTTCCTTCATTCAATATACCCAAATTGAATACTCCTCCGTCCCAAAATGAATGTGATTTTTTTTTTCAAATTAACTCTTTCATCAAGAGCAAATTTGAATTTTTTTGACATTCATTTTGGGACGGAGGTAGTTTATTTAAGTTCCCACATTTTGCTTCGACAAGCCCTCTTATGAAATCATGCATCTCTGTCACTGGCTTCATCTTTGAAGTTTAGTAATTACTATGCCGAACTTTTTTAATCAATAATTAGGGTCTTTTTTGCAAACAATAATTATGGTCTTTTTTCAAACTTGGAAGGTGATATATCGAGATTTCAAATCTTCAAACGAGGACTTCAAACCAAAGCTTTCAGACTTTGGACTTGCTAGGGAAGGGCCAGCAGGGGATATCTACAATGGTGAGTAAATTTGTCAAATTTTCCATTTTTAAATGTGTGTTAGAAAAGGGATGAGCACCATGAGCCTCAGTTATTTGACAATTCATAGAGCATCACTAAGCGTACTTAAAGAAAAAGTCTTATTAAGTCAAATAATTTCTTGAAAACCAAACAAAGTCGATAAGGGACACTTAGTGATGCATGCACCCCTTCAACTATGCAAATGTGTCATTTTAACACCTTGAAATGTTTAGAAGTATGACTTTTACCACTAAATATAAACGATTTCTCAACTATGATCCCCTTAATATTAGGAAATATCTGTATACATGATAAATTTAACCCCCTTTGAAAAAAGTGTTGGTATTTTTGCATAATTTTCTATTTTATAGCAATTTTGACCCCCTTCAAATTAAATTCTGGCTTCCTCCCGGGACGAGCCACCCCTTGTTTCTCTGTTATTTCCCCAGTGGTTTGCAATAGTGAAATCCAGCAACAAATATGATGCAAAATACTCTCTCCGTCCCATAATAAATGTCATCTTTCTAAATAAGGAGACAATTTTAGTGCATTTTTACCATGGTACAATCAATGTATAAACAAGTAAAGCACACTCTTTAAAAAGGTTGACAAGTCAAATATTATATTTGTTTTGGGACGAAGGGAGTAATTTGCTTGTTTTTGAGTAGTCTCGTAATTGTTCTGAAAATGATCATATATAACATCGTCATTTCAACTGTTTGTTGTCAGCCTGTTTGAACATACGGATATGCTGCTCCGGAGTACGTTGAAACAGGCCATCTTAAGGACAAAAGTGATTTGTGGAGTTTCGGAGTTGTGCTCTATGAAGTCCTCACGGGCAGGCGTGCACTGGATAGAAACCGTCCAAAGAGCGAGCAGAAGCTTCTAGAATGGGTGAAACATTATCCGGCCGATAGCAAAAGATTTAGCATGATAATGGACCCGCGACTCAACAATCTTTATTCTCTCATTGCTGCTCGTAGAATCGCCAAATTGGCTGACAGCTGTCTGAACAGGAATCCGGAAGAACGACCGACTATGAGTCAGGCGGTGGTGAGCTTGAAGCAAGCAATGCAAGAATCTGAAAATGAAAGTGTATCTGACAAGAAGAATGTTCCGGAATCTTCACGGAGTAAACTGCGAAGACCTGATAAGACGAGAAGAATGGTTAACACTCAGGTATGACTAAAATAACTCGTATTCACTTTCAGAACCAGTGGCAAAGCCACATAGATGGGATTGGGGTCACTTGACCCCTTTAGTTTTGAGAAATGTCATTTTAGTACCTATAAATTTGGAGAAGACAGTTTTTTTTTTTTTTTGTTTGACTCCCTCCGTCCCAAAATAACTCGTGTTTGTTACAGAATAATACCCCTCCGTCCCAAAATAAATGTTGCACCTTGACTATTTTGGTCAACTTGATTGAAGTTTGACAAACATTTCGTAAAAATAGCTATCGATAGTGTTTTTATTGGTTACAGTAACCATTTTTAGAATAACATGAAGATAATAACATTTTCATAAATTTTTAGTTAAAGTTTAATCAAATTGACAAAAAAAGTCAGGGTGTGACATTTATTATAGACCGGGTATCATGTTTTGTTATCCAAAATGCATTTTAGTTTCTGCATTGTAATATTTTCTTTATTTAGTGTTCTTTTTCATGTTCAACAGGCTTAATCTGCAACCACAAGCCCCTGCAAATCCGAGACATTGGAACAGCCTACTTTTTTTTTTTTTTTCTTTTCACTGAATGTGATTACAACTGATTCAATTTTTTTTTGAAGCGCGGTTTATTGCATATATGGAAGAGAGCAGCTGGAAAAACGTATTATGTATGAACATGGTTTTGTGTAGTAGGACGAAAATTTGTATAGTGTCCTAGAATAATCTAGAAAGTTTTATTGGATTTCAAAATCGAGTGTATCTACAATTATTCAGGTAATATGGTTTCTTATTATTTCATTTTACTTTCTAGTTTCAGAATCTTCCTCACAAATGCACATTTATGTTATATGTACACATTATTCTCCTAACCCTCTTGGCCAGATGTTTAAGAACTTTTTCCAGGTAACTTAATGTGCAGATTGAGGTATACCATAATGGTGAGTAAATAGTTGGAATATGAAGGCTAGGGGTGACTGACATACGTGTCAGGTTTTATTTGTTTGTGTTTTCCAGATTTATTGTTCGGGTATGCAGGCCCGTCTCAATAATTTTAGGGGCCCTGTACAAAATGTAAATATTGGGGCCCTCAATAGTTAAAAAAATTTACAGTAAAATAAATGCAATAGTCGTAAAATAATGATCACAAATATTTATTAATATATATAAAATAAACTTTCTAAATTATTTGGATTGCAAATATTTTATTGAAATACTAGTAAAAGCCCGTGTCCGAGGACACGTGGCATATATTTTTTTAATTTTTTTGTATATATTTTTTTAATTATTATTTTTTTTAAAGTGAGGGCAAAATGGGAAAGGGATAACTTAGTGGGGGTAAAATGGAAAAAAACCCTTTTGGAACTATTCATACAACTATTCACACACTTCCCTCATTTATACTATAGATATCATAAAAAAAAAAAAAAAAAGAACTTTAGTTAAAATAAAATAAAATAATAAGAATGAAATAATAATCAAGCTTTCAAATTAAACTTGAAAACAAAATGATATAAGCAAACTAAGAAAGTAATAGGAGGAAAAATGATATAAGCAAACTAAGAAAGTAATAGGAGGAAAGCAAAAATATAGTGGCTTGTTGTGGCCATGATTCGAACTATAGCAAAGTGGGTCTATCTTTGACTGCTCAACCACCAGAGCACTTACTAAGGTATGTCTTAATTTCGGAATTAATAGTATATATAGTAATAATTCAAAGAACAATTGAAATAATGTTGAAGTATTTAACGCAAACCATTTATTAAAATATATTACTCGTACAAAAAAGAAATTCAAATTTTTAAACTTGGGATAATAGGAAGAAAGATCAAAAACAAAAAAAAATGGGAAAAGCCTAACTAATTAATTAAGATTGAAAAAATGCGAGGAAATCTATATATATATATATATTAAAGTTGGCCAAAAGAGCTATGGTATTGACATGTGGACAAACAATGGAGAAAGCTTGCATTTGGAGAAGCCACATCAACAACATACTAATAAATAAGTGACTTTTCATTTTCTTTTCATTAGCTAATACTATTAGCTAATAATAATAGTTACTAAAAAGGGTAACTATAATAGTTAACTATTATAGTAACTATTACTATTATTAGTAATAGTTAACTATAATAGTTAACTATTACTCTTATTAGTAATAGTTACTATTATAGTTAACTATATTAGTTAACTATTACTATTAATAGTATTAGTTAATAATGTTAGTTACAATACAAGTTAAATATTACTATTAATAGTATTAGTTAACTATAATAGTTACTATTATAGTTAACTATATTAGTTAAATATTACTATTAATAGTATTAGTTACTACTATATTAGTTAATTATTACTATTAATAGTATTAGTTAACTATAATAGTTACTATATAGCTAATTATTACTATTAATAGTATTAGTTAACCATAATAATAGTTACTTTATAAGTTATTTTTTACTATTAATAGTATTGGTTAAGTATAATAGGCTACATACATTAACTATTACTATTATTAGTATTAATTGATTATAATAGTTATTATATAAGTTAGATTATTAATTTTTAATATTAATTAATCATAATAGTTATTATATCAATTAACTATTACTATTAATAATATTATTTTATTATAATAATTATATTAATAATTATTATTCTATAGACTAATCATTGCTATTAATATATATATATTAACTATTACTATCAATGGTATTAATTAATTATAATAGTTATTATAATAATAGTAATCATATAGATTAATTTTTATTATTAATAGTATTAGTTAAAATGATGATTACTACTATTAGTTAACTATAGTTAAAAAACATAGTATTGGTTTCCGTGCATAGCACGGGTTACCCGCTAGTTAGGAGAAAGAGAAAAGCAAAACTGTTAAGAGAAAGAAATGGAGAGAGAGAGAGAATAGCAAAGATGGAGGATAAATAAAATTAATTTAAAATGTAGGTAGCAGGGCTCGAACTTGGATTGAAAGGAAACATCAAAGGCTTTAACTTCACCCCTTCTACCGCTGGACAACACCACTCACTGGTGTTAATCTTGAAGTTAATTATATATATACATATTTAAAAAATATGGAGGGGGCAAAAAAAAAAAAATACCTTGCATTTCCGCCGCCCGGGGGGGGGGAATGCCCCCCCCTTCCGCCCCTGGGTGTAGTGATGATGATTATGATGTGGTGGTGGCGGTTGTGGCAGTGGTGGTCACGTGCGGCGCCCATGACCATATTTTAGCGCGCGCATATCAGTTAAAAAAGTAAATTGTTAGTAGAAAATAAGTAAATTCAATTGTCACCGGTTACCTATATTTATTTTAATAATCATATGTATTTTGCGGATTAATTTTGGCTAAAAATATACTCCAGTATGTTTCATGAGAGGGTCAAAAAAGTGTTCACATTGAAATGTGTTTTTATCAATTTAGTTTTCACTTTATAATTGCAAAATATTTACTCCCTCGGTCCCGTTAGAAGCTTCACCTTTTATCTAAATGGGTGTCCTATCGAAAGCTTCACATTCCTAAAATGGCAAAAAATATGGGACTCACTTGCCAACTCCACTAAATTTTTCCTCTCAGATACTCTCTCCGTCCTACCATACTTAAGAAATATTTCCATTTTAGGCGTCCCATTCGATTAAGAAAGTCCAAAATGGAAAGTTTAAATTACTTTTATATTTATTGGGATCCACTTGTCATACTCACAACAACAATCCCATCACTATTCATCCCACTTATTCTATCTCCTATTTTACTTTTCATACTCACAACACTTTCTCCTCTCATTCTCTCTCTTAATATTATAATAATATTTCTTAATCCCCGTGTCGAATGAAAAATTCCTAAATATGGTGAGACGGAGGGAGTATTTAAATTGTGGGTCCCACTTGTCATATTCACTAACTTTTTCTTCTCACACATTTAAATTGTGAAGCCCATTTGTCATAACCACTTACTTTTTTCCTCTCACAACCCTTTTCCCACTCATCACTTTCTTAATATTTGTGACCCATCCCAAAAAAGGTGAAGCTTCTAGCGGATACGTGATAATCCGAGTTCGGCTTCGTCTTATCTGTTAATACGTTATGTAAATATCACGCATCGACTCACCAAACAAATACATCCAATGGGTTTATCACAACCATCTATAAATTCATGGTCTGTTCACATCTATCGATGTGAAAGTTTTTTTTTTTTTTTTTTTTTTTTTTTTTTTTATTACACGTTGATACAAATATTTATAGACCTTGTCATTAAATTGTATTTTTTTTATTTTTTATAATTGTCTCTTAAATTTGATAGGCGTAATTTACTGTTATGGTGAATTCTTTAAAAGATGTGAGTGCCTATCATATTACTTCAGGTAGCTTTTTTAGAAAGGAATTCGACTCGATTCAATACGCGAATTCCCGTTTTTCATTTATTCTAGACAATTTTTTTTTTATAATGACATTTTTATCCGCCCGAGTTCAACAGTATAATAGTTTCGCGGGCTCCTCGCAAATTCCCGATCTCGTCCTTCGTACACATCTCGAGGGCTCCTCACGGATTCCCAATCTCGTGACGATTCTAATTTTGTTTTGATTTTGACAAATGCAATGTTTGAATAGAATTAGGAGTATAGATTGTTATGATCTTTGTGATTAGATGGGGTCAAAGAATTGACCAGGTGAAAGACCTTAACATGTACTCCCTCCGGTCCGAAATGTTCGTCTCACTTTGACTTTCGTAGTCAGCTCAATCGAACTTTGATCGCAATTTTATGAAAACCCAATTATCCCTAAGCAATTTTAAAATTTGATATTGATTCATCTTTTCATATTTTTGAATTGCATAAGGACGTCTTTAACTGTGTTGACCATAAAAGTCAAAATGGGACAGGACGGAGGGAGTATCACAGTTTTAAGCCAGTCAGAGATATCCACTAACATGAATGTCAGTGGCGAAGCCACCCTAAGCCCAAGGGGGTCACTCGAGCCCCTTGATTTTTAGAGTGTGTAAAAATTTAATATCTACAAAAATTCAAAATGTGTACTTAAAATACTTGAATGTCATTCATTATTTGATACATTTGGCTAATTTTGTTTGTAAAAGGTTCCGATTTTGGAAATATACGGAAATTGTATTTGGTTAGTGATAGTCGGATTGATCAATGACCTGGCTTAAAAGAAGCATGACCTCCGTCCCAAATGTTCATTTTTGTTCTTGATAAAAAAGAAAAACGGAGATTCATTTTGGGACGAGGTATTTGTAGTTATTAGTAGTTATTAGCCCATCTAATGTTGGAGGGCTTAGTTTTAGATCAGCAGTAGCAGTAAGAGTCACAGTCACCCCTTACTACTGCTGATTATATTCTGTTTGTTATCCCTTCGATGCAATGGATTCAGTTCAGCAATGATATTTATGATTGTTAGAAATTGTTGCTTTTGTTCAACTTAAGTTTCAAGAATTTGTTGATATTGAGGTTTCTGCAATGCTTTAGCCCAAGTATTGGTGTTTTCAATTAAAGTTTAGCGGGTCCACTATCGATGCATCCAATAAATTATTGCCAACTCATTTTGTAAGCAACATTTTGTTACTTTCTTTTGTGCCCTTAGCATTGCTGAAAAGAAGAGTCTGGGAAAACAAACAATATAATTCCGATTACTTTGTACATTTTGTGGTCTGAATGTGTTAGCCAAGTTTGTGGATGTGCAACTAGACGCTTGATCTTAACGAAAACATTAAGCTCTGTGTAACGACCCGAGCTTAAAGCCCGATCCACTACTCAGGCACCATACTCTACACTGGTCCACTAAACATCACCTCATTTAAGTCCAAACTATACACACTACTCAGGCACCAACTACACTGGTCCACTAAACATCACCTCATTTAAGTCCAGTTCTATGAGTTGATGCTTAGTAGTAGTGTATGGGTCTCGCATTTATCACACTAAATTCCCACATACTTCCGATGTGGTGCACTAAACATCACCTCATATGGGTCAACCGCAGTCCATCACAAGCCTCCAAAAGTTCAATTGGATGATTTGTTGCTTAGTAGTAGTGTACGGGTCTCTTATATATCACACTAAATTCCCGCATACTTCCACCGATGTGGTGAATATCTACTCTTAGATTGATCTTTTAGAGAAGAAAAAAAAACTCCAATCTGAACTGATTTACATGAAGCTTAAGTATGCTGTTTTCGTTGTTATTCTTGTTACTAATACAAAATGACCAAAGAACATACGAATTAATATTCTTCAGAAAAAAAAACTCAAGTATATATAATGTTCAAATCAAACTCATCAAAGATGGGCTGTATCTTGGCTTCTGCAGTTTCCTGTAGCTGCACTGCATATTCAAGGCTCTTTAAAACTTCACCCATTGATGGACGTTCGACTCCTTTGTCAACCAAGCAACTCTCACTGATCTTGACGAACTCTCTCAAGCATTCCGGTGCTATCTTCCCCTTCAGAGATGGATCGATGATCTGATGTAGAGTTTTCTTAGCTGTGTTGTTTTTAACCCAACTTCTTAGGAAAACTTGTTCCCTTTCAAGCATATGATCTTCCAGTTTCCTAGCACAGAGAACTTCTAATAGTACAAGACCGAATGAATATACGTCAGATTTTTCAGTCAGTTTGGCGCCATTTGTGAATACAAACTCCGGATCTAAGTACTCTAAGCAAGTGGCAAGTACGCATTTGAGGTTTTGCTTAAGGGCATATGTGGAACCGATATTGGATAGCCCGAAATCAGAGGCCTTTGCAACCATTTTGTCATCCAACATAATGTTGGCTGGCTTCACATTGCCATGAACAATCGAATTCCCATGAAGAAAGTTCAATCCTTGTGCTGTGCCAACACAAATTTGGAGCCTCTGATTCCATGTTAGAGGATCAATGCTATCAACGCCATAGAGACGACTACAGAGGGTCCCACTCTCCATGAATTCATGCACGAGGATCATTTCCGATATATGGTAGCAATACCCAATCAGAGACACCAGGTGGGGATGTTGAAGCCGGATTAGCATTTCAATCTCTCTGCAAAGCTCAGATGCACAGTCCTTCCACGATATATCTTTTGTCATAAATTTCTTGAACCGCTTCATAGCAACCTTCGTGGTTCCTTCATTGATGTAAGCTTTATAAACAGTGCTAAATTCACCATCCCCTACAATGAGCTCGTCGTCGAAATTGCTTGTAGCTATTTGGATCTCTGCGATGGTGAAACATCGACATCCAACTTCTATCTTTGACCTCACGGAAGAAAATGATTCAATCTTTGAGGATTTTATTCCGTTCCAGAGAGAATCCCATTTCAAGCTCATCAATTTTTTATACTTGGAACTGCTCCCAGATCTTTTTATAACTTTCTCTATGACCTTGCTCTTGATACTATCACTGGAAGAAGAAACAGTTTGCTTTTCGCTTAACGATGGGGAAGAAGTATAGAAGAGAAAGAATGATTGAAGAAAAGTAATTTATCTCATTGATATATACAAATCACATAAAATATGCTAGGAGATATTTACATGCTAAGAATAAGAGATATGAGAATTAGGAAGATAGTGGCATATCTTCAAATCACATAAAATATGCTAGGAGATATTTACATGCTAAGAATAAGAGATATGAGAATTAGGAAGATAGTGGCATATCTTCATCACGCCCCCGCAAGATGGACGATCTTGTGAGACCAATCTTGGACAGCAAATCATGGAACCGAGTGCGCGGGAGAGGTTTAGTCAGGATATCCGCCAACTGATCTGCACCAGAGATGTGAGTTACCCGAAGATTCTGAGCTTGAACAGTTTCACGGACGAAGTGGTAGTCTAGGCCAAGATGCTTCAGTTTAGAGTGAAAACGTGGATTGGCAGCGACGTATGTTGCACCCATGTTATCACAATAAATGACCGGAGTGGAGGAGAGGCGTACTTTGATTTCTTTGAGCAGATTTTGAAGCCAAAGAACTTCGGCAGTGGTGGCAGCAACAGCTCTATATTCTGCCTCGGTGGAAGATCGAGCAAGTGTTCGTTGTTTCCGTGAGCTCCAAGAGATTGGGTTTTTGCCCAAGTAAACAACATACCCAGTAGTGGAGATGTAAGTATCCTTATCCCCTGCCCAATCTGCATCTATAAATGCATGAAGAGTGGGAGGAGAGTTTTTCTGAAGAAGGAGACCATGTGAAGAAGAACCGGCAAGGTACCGTAGAACACGTTTTAAGGCTGCCCAATGGAGATCTGTCGGACAGTGCATATATTGAGAAAGTTTGTTCACAACAAAAGAGATGTCAAGACGTGTGAGAGAAAGATATTGTAGGCCCCCAACGAGGTTACGATATTCAGTGGGATTTTGAAGTGGGGTTCCAGCATGAAGAGAGAGGGGTGGATTTGGGGTCATGGGAGTAGGGACTGGTTTTGCGGAAGACATGTGGGCACGAGAGAGAAGATCTTGAATGTATTTGTGTTGAAAGAGGAGGAGACCATCCGGATGAGGAAGTACTTCGACCCCAAGGAAATAAGAGAGAGAGCCGAGATCCTTTAGGGAGAAGCGAGAGGCAAAGGCGGAGATAAAGGATTGTAGAAGAGTTGAGTTTGAGCTAGTGAGTATGATATCTTCCACATAGACAAGCAGGAAGATGGAGCCAAGAGAGTGATTAAGGACAAAAAGGGATGAGTCAGAAATGCAATTGGAGAATCCGATGGAAACAAGGTAGGATTTGAGCTCGTTATACCAAGCACGTGGTGCTTGTTTGAGCCCATATAAGGCTTGCCGGAGTTTACAAACATGATTGGGGTGAGTGGAACATACAAAGCCCGGGGTTGGACCATGTAAACATCTTCTTGAAGGGTGCCTTGGAGAAAGGCATTATTTATGTCAATTTGACGGAGTGGCCAGTTATTTGTAAGAGCAAGGGATAGAATGGTTCTGATGGTAGCGGGTTTGACGACCGGACTGAAAGTTTCAGAGTAGTCGAGGCCGGGGCGTTGGTGAAAGCCCTTAGCCACAAGTCTAGCTTTGTGACGATCAACAGAACCATCCGGTTTGAATTTGGTACGAAAAACCCATTTACATCCGACAAGGTTTTGAGAAGGAGAGGAGGGGACAAGATCCCAAGTATGATTTTTGAGGAGTGCATCGTATTCGGATTGCATGGCATCCCGCCAAATTTTACTTTTGAGAGCTTGGGTTATGGTTGTGGGTTCAGTCGTATGGGTTTCTGGAAGTTGGATATGAAGATTCATTTTTGTAAGGGGTTTTCGGATGTTGTTTTTGAGACGAGTAATTGGGCCGGATGGAGGGGGTGGAGGAGCAGGTGGTGTTGAGAAAGTGATGGTGGGGGGAGTAGAAGGTTCGACAGATGAGGAGGGAGTTGGTGAGGGGCTGTTTTGGTCAGTAGATTGGGGAGATGAAGGGAGGGCAGGAGGGGTGACAGTTTCAGTAGGGGTGATAGTTTCTATAATAGGAGGAGGTAGAGTAGGTTCAGATGGAGTGGGAATAGAAGGTAGGGAACTGGGAATATGTTGAGAGAGGATGGGAAGAGAGGAGGTACACCAATCATTAACAGATTCAGAATTTGTAGGGATGATAGGGTGAGATTGTGAGGAGTATGGAAATTGATCCTCAATAAATTTAACATGACGAGATGTGAAGATTTTTAGAGATTTGGGTTCAAGACAATAGTAAGCACTTTGAGACGGGGAATAACCAACGAAGACACAAGGGGTGGAGCGGGGTTCAAGTTTGTTGGTGGTGTAGGGTCGTAGCCACGGATAGCAAAGACATCCAAAGCTTCGCAGCTTGAGATAGTTAGGTGGTTGATTGTGGAGTTTCTGATAGGGAGAAAGAAGTTTAAGAGTAGGAGTGGGCATGCGATTGATTAAGTAGCATGCAGTGGCAAAGGCAAGAGACCAAAATTTTGGAGGTAGAGAAGCATGAGTAAGGAGAGAAAGTCCCGTTTCAACGATGTGACGGTGACTTCGTTCGGAGTATCCATTGTGTTCGGGAGTGTGGGGAGGAGAGGTAAGATGATTTATGTCGTGAGATGAGAGGAGTGAGCGTAAGCCTAGATACTCACCACCATTATCGCTAAAAATGGTGAGAATTGGACGATTAAAATGTTTTTCGACCAAGAGTTTGAACCGAGAGAAAACGGTAGTGGCATCATTTTTATGTTTTAAAGGGTAAAACCAAATGTATTTTGAGAAGTGGTCTACAAAAATAATGTAGTATTTGAACCCATCATAAGAGAACGTAGGGGATGTCCAAACATCACTATATAGAATGTCAAGGGGACCAAATGATTGAATGGAATTTTCATTAAATGGTAGTTTGTGACTCTTAATGCAGTCACATGAATTACATTGAAAAGAAACGGAACTAGGAATGTTCAAATGAAAGCTATTGCTAATATGCCTCAAAATGGAGTAGGAAGGGTGGCCAAGGCGATGGTGCCAATTTGTAGTAGAGGAGAGATGAGCAGAATGTGTCGAAGGTGGGGGAGGACGCCACTCATAGACCCCAGAATTAGGTTTGCCTTGAAAGAGAATTGCGCCCGTTGAGAGATCCTTCACAAAATATGAATTAGGTAAGAACGTAATTGAAGAATTATTATCGATGCAAAATTTTGAAATAGAAATGATATTTCGAGATATTGATGGAACATGCAGAATATTTTTAAGATGAAGAGTAGTGGTAGGAGTAAGAAAGGATGTAGAACCGGTGTTGGAAATATGAAGTCCCGAGCCATCACCGATGAGTAACTCTTCGGTCCCATCATATGGAGAGTGGAGAGCTAAGTTCTCAAGGTCGTTAGTGGCATGGTGCGTGGCACCACTATCAAGCAACCAAGCCGGAGGAGAGGTAGGGTGTGTGGTAGCAAGGTGGGCACTTGGGCTGGTATGATGTGGTTTGGGAGAGGGACAGTAACCAGTAGGGGTTAGGGAAGGTGGGTTGGGGATTACGGCATGAGGGTATTGGGATCGAAAAGATGAACATTGAGAGAGATAGTGCCCAGGAGTGCGGCACCATTGGCATTTGCCTTTAAAGACAGTTTGAGTGCGAGAAGAAGAAGTGGACAGGGAGTTATGTGAGTGGCTGTTGAGTGTGGGTAAGAGGCCAGCAGAAGGAGAGGAATTTTTGGGAGGGTTGCGGGATGTGTTTTTGGCTAGGTAGTTAACTGTGGCTGGGAAAGGAGAGATGGATTTGGATTGGTGTTGAAGAGAAAGTTCTTTGTTTATTAGCTTCTCATGGAGTTCATCGAATGATATTGGAGTGTCACGGCTTTGAACCGCGTTGATTACACTCTCATATGCCGGGTCATTAAGTTGATCCAAAACACGATCAACAATATCATCATCGTCAAGGGGTCGACCAAGGGAAGCAAGGTGGTCGGTGCAAGTTTTGATATCTTGCATATATTCGGAGATGGTGCGGGAGCCTTTGGTTATGGTTCGGAGTCGGTCTTTTAGTTGTTTGAGATGTCCCTTGGATGGATTAGCGTAGGTCTTGGCGAGGGTTTTCCAAGCGGCTAGGGTGGTACAGCATTGGGAGATGAGGGGAACTAGGGGAGGAGAGAGTGTACCAGCAAGGGCTCCAAGGATGAGCTTGTCTTGCTGGAACCACGTTGTATAGGCAGGATTAGGAGTAGGTGACTTGGGTGCAGCAGGTGTTATGGCTGGGTTTTCCTCGGCAGTGTTAGTGGATGAAGTGGGGGTGGCGGGTGGTAGGTATTGTGGAGGGGCTAGATGAGAGCCATCGATGAATTTATAAAGGTCGTGGCCCAAGAGAGTAGCTTCCATTTGGATTTTCCATGAGAGATAGTTGGAGGGAGTGAGTTTAAGAATGTGAGAGAGGGATATGACGATGAGAGGGACGGAGGGTTCAGCGGAGTTTGGCAGAAAACTATGATATGCGGCAGCTATGAGGGTTGGTGAAGATTAGGTCTGGACGAGTAAGAGAAGGATTAGTGTTTTGAGCTAAAAAAAATTCTGGATCTTTTTAGCTCTGTGTACCATATAGAAGAGAAAGAATGATTGAAGAAAAGTAATTTATCTCATTGATATTGAATCATATTTATACAAGCCTATGTCAACTATATTGATTTACAAGATATATACAAATCACATAAAATATGCTAGGAGATATTTACATGCTAAGAATAAGAGATATGAGAATTAGGAAGATAGTGGCATATCTTCAAATCACATAAAATATGCTAGGAGATATTTACATGCTAAGAATAAGAGATATGAGAATTAGGAAGATAGTGGCATATCTTCATCAAGAAGAACATTTACCTAGTGCTGCATGAAAATCGGTTGCCTCTTCGGATATGGACCAGGTCCAATCAACTCTCTCCTGCTGTTCCAATGCAAACTCGAGACGTGAAACTAAAGTAGCCATTGTAGGCCGTTTCTTTGGTTGATTATGCAAGCACTTTTCAGCTATCTCCACGAAGACCTTCCGACTGAGGGGAGAGATTTTTCCCCTCAAGCTGGGATCAATGATTTGATCCAACTTTCCCTCTCTAATGCAATGTCGAGCCCATACAGAAAGGCTACGTTGCTCCTCATCCAATCTTGCTTCCACAGCTGCTCTCCCACAAAGGACCTCGAACAACACTACCCCAAAGGCATACACATCGGACTTGCTTGAAAGTTTATTGGTCAGGAAATAGTCTGGATCCAAGTAGCCGACCGTGCCTTTTATGTTTGTGCTAACATAGGAGTGGTCTAACTGGCTTCTTTTCTCCACTTTCGACAACCCGAAATCTGATATCTTACCTATCAGATTCTCATCTAGTAATATATTGGATGTCTTCACGTCACGGTGAATGACTCCATTGATGGTGCCTGTATGAAGATAGTCCAGTCCACGAGCAGCACCAACACAAATCTTAAGCCGTTGCTCCCAAGAGAGAGTCAAACGATTCCTCTGGTTTGAATCAAGGTTGAAGAGATGCTCACCGAGGGTCCCAAGTGGAATGTATTCATAAACAAGAATCATTTCCTCTGCTTCGTTGCAGTAGCCAATCAGGGAGACAAGATGATTGTGTTGAAGATTACAAATCATCTCAATCTCTGTCCAGAACTCGCGAGCACCTTCTTGGGAGTTTGAACACAATCGCTTGATGGCCACTGTGTAAGCCCCACCATCAATGGTTCCTTTGTAAACATTTGCAAATCCACCGATGCCGATAAGAAATACATCGTTGAAATTTTGGGTTGCAATGTGCATTTCCACAAGGGAAAAGCGACGACATAGCTTTTCAGGGGAGGGCGGTACCTGTACGCTTTTCTGCAGAAACTTTTCTTCCCATATATATCTTTGGATGTAAACAATGATGTTCAATGTGGTGATTGCCATAATCAATCTGGTCGCGATTGAATTTAGACTGCCGAAAGCTAACATGAAAATCCCAAGCTCTGGAATCCATGTTGTAGGACTCCGTTTGGCTGCAGGGTTGGGATCAGCCAGATTATTGTCAGGATTGCTTAACTTGAAAACCTCTAACCCATTCAGACCCCCTTCAAACGAGACGTCCTTGGGGTGTAGAGATACAACAATATCACGCTTGCCCATCGTCCGGTCTCCTCTCATCGTCACAATGTAATCTCTGTAAACAGCAACACCATATCCGCCGCTCCATTTTATCACATCAGCATTAACCTCAGCCACCTCATTATTAATAAAGATACCAAATACCATCTGCCCGCTTCTTGTCTTTGCAGTTTTATGCTGGCAAAAATGCAACCTAACCAGGTACCTAAATCCTAAATTCACTGCTAATTTCCATTTGTAATCATAAACTTTCTTTCTTCGTTTGCTTTGACCCGTTGACCATGTTGTTTGATAAACTTTTAGTGGTGCAGTGAATGAAGGCGTGCTGGTGGTATATTTGATCATACTAGTTGCATGATTTACTGGTAAAACTCTGTTTTTCTCCAATAAGTAATCAGAGTCCTTCAACCACTTTCTGTACATGCCCGAATCTTCTGTTGCTGAAACTGAGCTTCCACCAATGTTCAACCGATGAACCATTTCGAGTGCTGTATTATTATCAACATAGAATCTATAATTCTGGCCAACAACAGAGATACCCACATCATCACCATCACGAGAGTAGTAAAGACCAGAAGGCATGGAAACAATCTCAAGGCCATTGATAAAAGCATATGTGTCTCCCGATGGAGATGGAGAGAAACTTATAGTTAACTCCTCATTTTGTTCTACGTGAATGCAGAACTCTTTAACGAAAGATTTCAAACCAAGGTCATCTGCAGTAAGAGAAGGGCTGAAGTTGCTGAGGAGTTTGTAGGGCCCAGCTTGTACAGTAAAGAAGTCTCGGGACTTTTCAAACCCCAGATATGAAGCAGAATTGAAATGGAGACGGATGAATTTTTGGCCTGGTTGAACACGAAATGTGTAAAAGAAAGGTGAATCTGAAACTCGGGCAGTCAAGTAGGGAATTGGATCACCTGAGAGGGATGTATGTATAGCAGTTGAGCTGATTGATTTTCCAACTTGCTTACGTGATAGGCTGAATTTTGAGCCATTATCTCCCACCCATTCGCGGCTGTCTAGGGCAGATGAATTGCCGGTGGAGCCACAGTTGATGGCAATATCATCTACGGGGTAGTATGGAGCTGGTAAGTTCCCAGAAACTCCAGAAATAAAAATCTGGTGAAGAATAAAGAAGTAAAGAAGATTAACATTTGAGAATCGAAGAAAAATCATGTCTTTTTGGTGTTGGAATCTGGAAAATACAGTTTATTTGCAGATTTCCATGGTTATGTTAACTGAATCTTTTTCTTTTTTAATGGATTAAAGGTGAACTGGAGATTGAGTAGTGGCCTTCCTCAACTTCTAAATATTATATTATGAAATCCTTCAAAAGTCAAAGGCCTTGTTGTTGGGATTTCGCTAAGTCAACTGCCAGCAGTTACCCTGTATCTAGTCTCCACAACTGTCTGGCAAAATGTTCATGGCAAGCACAAACCGAGTGTTTGTGATTCTGTAGGAATTCATGTGTGAAGAAATTATGCAGTTTCAAATTTGTTCATCAGAAGAAACTGCAGCTGCCTGATTTGCTTCATTTTTGTGCTCGATTTGTTTTCTTGATGATGGGAGAGTGACATGGTAACCATGCAACCCCATTAAGGCGAGATGATGACCTTTTCGTGGTTAAGATTTATGGTTGGTCACGGTGGTACCTGATGATTATTACTCCATCCATCCGTCTCAAAAGAACTGTCGTACCTTCCTTTATGTTTTTTAAAAGTCATTCATTATACACTTTGATTAAAGTCAACAAAATATAAATATATCTATATTCTTTATTTTTGGAAGAATAGAGATACCCATCTATGTTGGGGGCCAATAGTGTATGCTTTCTGCACAGTTTGATTCTTTTCCGTCTTCCAGGTACTCGAAGCATTCTTGGCTCCCATTTGTGGATGCTGAATGAGGTTTCAGAAAAAGAATGAGAAAAAAACTAAATGATGGTGGACTTGATATTTCAGGACCAGTGAACATAAAACTTGTTCATCTTGTAGGCAATGCTGTCGTCAGAAGGCATTTAGAAAATCTTCCTTTAGAGACATTCGATTTCGTAAGTTCCCTCTTTTCTGTCATCTTCTTATTCCTCCTTCGCACCTATGAACTTGGCAGGTGAATTGAAGAGAGAGAGAGAGAGAGAGAGAGAGAGAGATGCCAAGGGAGGAAATCCTCAATTTATAACAGTATTTTATCGATATATTAACTTCATTACTTCAAAGGCCTTTATTTATAGGAAAAGCTTAAACCAATTATGTTTAAATTAAATAATCCTATGAGTGATAAGCTATAACATGATTAATTCATAGTATATTTCATCGTACGTACATGGGCGCTCTTGCATGATCCCCATAGGTTTCTGGTGGCATAAAATGTACTACCTCTGTCCCAAGATGAATGTCCAAAAAGACTTCAAATTTGTTCTTGATCATGAGCGAATTCGATTTTTTTTTTTGGATATTCATTTTGGGACGGAGTGAGTAGGTTTCAGTGAGAAGCTATTCAATTGAGTCACTGGCTTGAACTTTGCAGATAGCTAAGCCTATTCTGAAACTGTTATACGAGAATAACTGGTGATTGTTGCCTGAAATGCTACTTGGAGAGGGAGAGAACGTTATGTTTAACTCCATATTTTGTTCTACGTGAATGCAGAACTCTTTAATGAAAGATTTCAAACCAAGATCATCTGCAGTAAGAGAAGGGCTGAAGTTGCTGAGGAGCTTGCAGGGCCCAGCTTGTACAGTAAAGAAGTCTCGGGACTTTTCAAAGCCCAGATATGAAGCAGAATTGAAATGAATATGGATGAATTTTTGGCCTGGTTGGACACAATGTGTAAATGAATTGAAAATGAGACTCGGGCAGCCAAGTAATATAGAGCTGGTAAGTTCCCGGAAACTCTAGTAATAAGAATCTGGAGAAGAATAAAGAAGTAACGAAGATTAACAATTGAAAATCAACGAAAAATCTTTTTTTTTTTTGGTGTTGGAATCTGGAAAATACAGATTGTTTGCAGATTGCCATGGTACTGAATCTTGTTCTTTTATTGGATTAAAGATTAACTGGGAGATTGAGTCGTGGCATTCCTCAACTTTAAAATATTATATTATCAAGATTTTTCAAAAGTCAAAGGGCCTTGTTGTTGGGATTTAGTTGACTTGCATTTTGTTTAGTCCTTAACTCCATATATATGAAGAACGTGTACATGCCAAGCACAAACTGTGAACTCTGAAGGAATATATGTGAATGATGGAAATTTTGAATTTTCAGATATGTTCAAGAGAAGAAGAAGCAGCAGCAGCAGCCGCAACCTGATTCGCGAGGAGAGAATGACATAATAACCATGGGATTTGGCGCCCTATAAACTGTCACGCCCCTGCATCGTCATCAACTGGAGTTGGTGGAATTGGTTCACGTTGGACTCACCTACAGTAAAAGTAATACTCCCTCCGTCTCATGCTACTAGTTATGAGGGCTTATTTCCCTTTTGCATCTCATTCTATAAGTTACTACGGGGCATTTCAAAATGTTAACGAGACCTGTTTGTTACACTCACAACAAAAATCTTTTTGTCCCACTTTCTGTTTCCTATTTTACTTTTCATATCTATGGAGTATTATTTTCTTGGAACAAGAGAAACATGTGAGAAACGTTGGGTTCCTTCTCTCTCTCTGCTTTAGTATGGTCTGATATAATATTCATTTCTTTCTTAACAAGGTTTTTGCCTTCTTTTTTCTCTTTATTTCCTCGTCCTCTTTTTCTTTTCTCATGTGTTCCAATATTCCTTTTTTTTTCTTTCATCAAAATGAACTTTGTAGTTAATTTAATTATCTTCATGAAAATCAAATTGATATTGATAATATTTGTAATAGTATATCGATAACAAAAAATGAAAATACTGTTAGAATAATTAAATCAACTTATAATTATTGAAAATTTTGTTCAAATAAACATCAAAAACTGTGAACTTCATTTTGGGACGGAGGAAGTATAACACTTCTTCCGTAATAAATTTCGTTGCAGCGAGTGCTTGTGATGGAGTCAGAGTTTCCTTTCCCGAACCGTGCAGTACAAGTCAATTGGTTAATATGTGGATCCCACTAAACATGAAAATCATCTCGACTGTCGATAGGTCGATGTAGTGATTCCAAATCCCTCTTCCAATACATTTTGCTTTAACTGTTGATTAATTTGTTTATATTCACTTCAAATCCTACTGTATTTTCTTTTTATTCATTAAGTAAGCATTTTCTTAGAACAACTAGAAGAAATTTTTTTTGTAGCATATATACACATTTGTTAGGAAACAATGGCCTAATTGCTATGAATTGATAATCACAAGTATGAGATAATGATGCGAAACAATAATAAAAAACAATAGACGCAGAGATTTACGTGAAAAAACCCTTCACAACAAGAAGGATCAAAAAACCACGGGCAACGGAGAACGATTTATTAATAATCAAGAGTACAAGAGATGATCAAGGCGATGGTCAATCACACAATCTCACAAAACTCTAATTAATAAATCCCTAGCTTTTTCTCTCTCAATCAAAGGCATAAAAGCGGAATAAGACATAAAGGGCCTATTTATACTACTTAGGGTACAAATACAAATCTGAACAGGAAGCAGAACCAGGCCCGTAAGTCCAAAGTGGTCACGCGACCAGTCTGGGCGTCGGAGCAGCGCGGCCGCTCTCCCTCCAACGCGTCCGCGCCGAATTTATGAATTAAATCCCAAATCCACGTACCTCCAGCGCGGCCAGAGCGCGACCGCAGCGCGGCCGCCCTCTCCCGTCCAACTCCGTCGCACGACACCGTCGTCCCGGTGCAGAAAACTGAAGCCCTTTTGTCAAACCCGAATTGAGAGTCACCCAATTCCAACAATCTCCACCTTGACGATCAATCTCCAACTAAGATCAATCCCGAAAAACAAGCTATCTCCGAGAGAACATCTCTCTCTTAGTTGCCCCGCCCCTAAGGGCATCAATGTCTAGTGACATCAACTAAGTCCAAATCACCCTTGAACTTAGTAACCAATTTCACCCGGTTGACAACATTATTATCTTCCGCAGCCACAAGCATACCAACGACAGATACAAGATAAATTAATGTGTCACCACTACAACCCGTCAAGTAAACACAACCTACCAATTCACTCCTAGTAAAACCATGGGCATCAATAAAAGTGTCGAACCTTTTATACCACTGTCGAGTTGACTGCTTCAAATCAACCAAGGATCTCACAAACAGGACAACATGATCCTTCTTACCCTCGACAACATACCCCTCAGGCCGGCGCATATAGACCTCTTCCTCAAGCTTCCCATGCAAAAAGACTCTTTTCACAAATAACTGCTCAAGCTCTAGATCTAAGATCGCCTCAATGCTCAACAAGGCGTAAATACATGTGTCTATTACTTCCGGTGAAATCATCCCATTGTAGTCTCCTTTGAATTTGTAGACCCACTTGCGGCTGACTAATTCCTTCATCGGTGGAGGTCTGACAAATTCCCATGTCCGATCTTCCATAGCAACCAACAATCTCGCAGAAACAACACACGGTACAACTTCCTTGTAGAAGACTGCTTCATGCACAACAACAGATTTCGCAGCGGACAAGGCATAAGCAATCATCTTCTCAAAGCCATATAGAACAGAAGTACTATCATTCCTTCGTCCCCTACCAAGATCACTGGTAGTCTCCACCTGCTTGTTGGTCTTCTCCTTCTGAACTGGAGCATCAGTTGGAGTCACTATATCAGACAAGTCAACAGCATCCAAGTCAAGTTCCACCCTTTCTATATCTTCTCCGAATAACTCCACCTGTTTGTGTACCAGTTCTGCAGAACCCTTTTTCCCACGGAGAAATATACTACATGTCAGGAACTTAGATGCAACCAGATCCCATGACCGGAATCCCTTCACTCCAGAAACATGGCCAACCAAGACACACTTGTTGACCCTTGGCTCCAAGTTGTTGTTCACAGACGCACATGTGGGACACCCAAGAATACACAACCTTGAGTTACCTCCTAGAGAGCCTGACCACATCTCCACCAGAGTTTTCATCCCAATACAAGAATTTAGAGAACGATTAGCTAAGTAAGCAGTCATCCTAATCGCCTCTTCACAAAATTCTACACCAGACCATGCTTGTGACAACAAACACCGAGCCTCTGTCGAACCCTTCAAGCCAATGTGACCCAATGTCATACGCCCCAACTGAGTAACCTCCGCCTCAGTATTGGACTCCTTTGCAACAGACACATTACCAACAACCGTAGATTCAAGAAGTTTATACAATGTTCCCTCCTTCTTTCCCTTCAAAGCCACCAAGTCCCCTTTAGTTGCCAATAGTTCACCATTAGCAATGGTGCAACTATAACCAAGGCTATCCAAAGTGCCTAAGGAAATTAGGTTCTCCTTTAATTCAGGAACATACCTGACATTCCGCAATTTTCTTACTGCTCCATCAAACATCTTGATCATAATAGTCCCAATACCAACAACCTTGCATGCAATGTTGTTCCCCATCAAAACCATTCCATCTTCAACATCCTTGAATGAACAAAACCATGCCCTGTTGTGACTAATATGATAAGAACAGTCCGAATCCAAAATCCAACTTTCATGAATTTTGGTATCCGAATCACAAGCAATAAGTGCATCGCAGTCACTGTCATCACTGGAGTTTTCGAACACCACCCCAACTTCACCTCTTGCTTTAGCGGTTGTTCCATCATCCCTTTCACCTCCCCGGTTAGGACAATTTCTCCGAATGTGTCCCTTCTCCTTGCAACCATGACATATCACATCTCTATGCCTTGAATTCGACCCCTTCCTTGTCCTCTTACCACTTTTATCAATTAAACCCTCACCTTGAGATTCAGCACTTGGGGAAGTCAAGTGCGTCTCAATAACCTCACGGTTTAATAAAGCGGTCTTGATCTCTTCCAAAGAGATCCTATCCTTACCATACAAAACTGTCTCGCGAAAGTGTACATATTCTGAAGGTAAAGAACAAAGCAATTTAATGGCTAATTGCTCATCATCAATCGTAACATCCACATTACCCAAATCCATCACCAAACTGTCAAACTCATCAAGATGACGTTTAAGAGACTCACCGGGTTTGAGTTTGCATTCCTCGAGCTTCTTCAATAGTAATAGGCGATTACTAATGCTCTTGGTCATGTACAATTGTTCAAGCTTGAGCCAAATTCCTGCAGCTGTGTCCTCCTTCAATACCTCCCTCAACACCTCATCGCTAAGACTCAATTGTATAAGAGAAAGAGCCTTCTCATCCATGTCATCAAACTGCGCATCAGTCAAGCTTTCCGGTTTCTTTGATTTACCGAGCAAAGCCTTGACGCATTGCTTTCCCACCAATATCGCTCGCATCTTCACTTGCCATAGCCCAAAGTTAATCTTGCGATTAAACTTCTCAATCTCGTACTTCCCTGACATCTTCAATCAATCAAGCAATATAGGACCTTCTCAACCAAGCTCTGATACCAATTGTTAGGAAACAATGGCCTAATTGCTATGAATTGATAATCACAAGTATGAGATAATGATGCGAAACAATAATCAAAAACAATAGACGCAGAGATTTACGTGGAAAAACCCTTCACAACAAGAAGGATCAAAAAACCACGGGGAACGGAGAACGATTTATTAATAATCAAGTGTACAAGAGATGATCAAGGCGATGATCAATCACACAATCTCACAAAACTCTAATTAATAAATCCATAGATTTTTCTCACTCAATCATAGGCATAAAAGCGGAATAAGACATAAAGGGCCTATTTATACTACTTAGGGTACAAATACAAATCTGAACAGGAACAGGAAGCAGAACCAGGCCCGTAAGTCCAAAGTGGTCGCGCGACCAGTCTGGGCGTCGCAGCAGCGCGGCCGCTCTCCCTCCAACGCGTCCGCGCCGAATTTATGAATTAAATCCCAAATCCACGTACCTCCAGCGCGGCTGCCCTCGCCCATCCAACTCCGTCGCACAACGCCGTCGTCCCAGTGCAGAAAACTCAAGCTCTTTTGTCAAACCCGAATTGAGAGTCACCCAATTCCAACAACATTTATTATATATAATGTGTAGCACAGGAATGCATTTTTCATATACTATAGGAAACCCCATGTTACTACTTGCAAACTCTATATGACTGTATATTAAACTCTTAAAATATAAGAGGCAAATTTAGAATCACTGGACAAAACCTTTTGTAAACTTCACACATTCCCATTTGTGATTCCTTGTTCTATCCCATGGCTCAAGTCCATAATATTTATAGCAAATTTGTACAACTTCTTTATATTATTTTTACATCCAATCTTATAAACATCACATTTATATATATATATATATATATATATGGCTTCATCAATTTCATCTTCTCAATATCTATACTCATCCCTTGTCAACCCATCGAGCTTTGTGTCCGTAAAATTAACAAGTACGGACACCTACACTCGATGGGAAGCACAGATGCTTTGTCTCCTAGAGAGCCAAGAATTGGCGGGTTTTGTTGATGGCACAGTCTATCCACCACCGAAAACTATTATAAGACTACGGGAAGACAAAATTGTTCAATGTCCATGTAATGATATTAGTGGCGGCACCACCACGGATGAGGCGACACTGGCGGTGGTGAATGAGGAATACAAAATGTGGAAAAGGTCTGATAGACTTGTGAAAGGGTGGATATTGGGTTCACTTTATGAACTTGTTCTTGATATTGTAGTGGGACTATCAACTGCAAGAGCCTTTTGGTTAACGTTGGAGTCTACATTAGCACCAAAATTCAGAGGTACATAATTTTATTTTATTTTTGATAGTCCAATCCAAATTTAACTATCAATCTCGTGCTATTAGTTATAAGAATTATTAATCAATATAATTAATATTACTCTTGCCATTTCCCTAGTTCTGTCAGTGAGTCGAAGGATGATTTTCACCTCATGAATTGTTTTTATGTTTCAGAAAACAAAGACGAAAAACATGAAGACCATGACAAAGAAGAATTGATAACAATGCAGCAAGAAAAACATATCATACATTACCCGTACCCATCAATGTTAAACGTGGCAAATTTCGTTTCAATCAAACTAGCTGAAACGAACTACTCAGCTTGGTTGAGACAAATATTTTCTCTACTTGAAACTAAAGAACTCAAGAGATTTGTTATGGATCCTCCACCCACTAAATACTATGGGAGATGTCCTAATAATGTTACTAGTGAGGAATACAAGCTTTGGAAGAAAACAGGCCGACTTCTTCAAGGATGGATCTTAGGTTCCATAAGTAGCGAAGAAGTGATCTTGAGCGAGGCAAAAATGGATACTGTTAGGACCTAACTTTAATCAAAGTCACAGTTAGTTGGTTTTGATAAAGGAATATATCAAACAGGTTTTATATCAAAGGATGTGACAGCTAAGGCCATAACTGTCCAAATCAACATTCATATTCATCTTGTTACTCAATAGTTATGTAACTCAAAATAGCTAAGAACAATAAGTTAATTACATGTTTACATTATACAAATCAAATACATGTCTTAACTAATGATCTAAGCCACAGTATAAACTGACAGCTAAGGCTTCAGTTTATCTGACAGCTGTGAGTCTGACAACTATGATTCTCATTCTTACAATGATTATATTATTACAATAACATGAATCATATATCTGTACTAAGCTATCAAGACCATCAACAGCACCTCCATCCATATTGAAGATCATCTCTGATAGCTAAGCCTTGTTATGATCTGACAGCTATGGCTTCTTCATCAGACAGCCATTGCTCTGTCTCATCCTTTGCTATCACAATCTCAACCAAGATGGATCCTGTATCTTCACAGCTATCAAGTCCACCATTTAAGACCATTGAAGATCATTCAAGACCCTCTGGAAGCCATTTCCTCAAACCAGCTCATGAAGACCTGCAAGTGGACAAGTGGGGCAAAGACCAGTCAAAGACACATTAATGGTGCTGCAACAGTCATATTTCAACGGCTACATTGATGTGTATAAATAGAAGACTTCAGCCTCTGCACAAACCACCCCTTTTAGACAATCCAAAACACCCTTTCCCTTACCCTTTACACACCTCCTGTAATTCAAACCTTACATATCAATCTCTACCCTTCAAACACAATTCCAAACCCAAACCTTCAACCCCTGTTTCCTCAACATCAAACCATAGTGTGTTAATTCACAATTAGTAAATCTTGAGACTGTACTTCAAGTTGAAAAATCACTTAAGACTATACTTTAAGTGTATGATTGTAAACACCTAAGACTGTACTTTAGGTGTATAAATATTTTGTAAACACTCAAGACTGAACTTTGAGTGTATTTGTTTTGTAAATCTTGAGACTGTACTTCAAGTTGTAAAAACACTTAAGACTGTACTTTAAGTGTATCCCTAGTTGACTGTACTAATTAGGAAGAGGAATTTCAAGGAACTTGCCTAATCAATTCTTGTAATTTTTGTTGATTAAAGATTATAATAAAATTGATCTCACTTGTCAAGTTTGACAGTGGGGGTGGATGTAGGAGGAGTGAACTCTGAACCACTTTAAATCTTGTTGTGTTATTATCTTTTCTGCAATCACACACACACACTTGCATTATTTCATTGTGTTCATTGTCCTCTCATTATTTCAAACCATATATATTCCGCTGCACAACTCTTCAAATATCTGACAGCTAAGCCAAACCATAGCTGTCTGATCATTTGCAATTCAAACAAAGGCCTTTCAATTGGCATCAGAGCTTGTCTTCACATTCAAGAGTCTAAACAACTTGTGAAAGATCCTCTTCAAACCCACCATGCCTCAACCAAGAAGAAATAATGAGAAAGACATCCCACACATTGATGACTGTGGATCTTTTGAGATCTATGCATCAAAAGTCAAAACATATCTTGATGCTAATAGTATATGGAACTGGTATGTTCTAAATAATGAAATAACCTACCCAACTCAAATAGATACTAATGGAGGAGGTAGTAAGATGAAGTCCCCAGAAACATGGTCTGAAGCTGAAAATCAATTGGTCAGTGCAAATTTAAAAGTTAAAAACATTCTTCAAAAGAGTGTAAATGACTCTCTAGCACAAGAAATTACTAAAGAACCAAATGCCAGATCAGCATGGGCTCTCATTCAAACCAAGTTCACTAAACACACCAGTGTCAGGACTTAAAACTTGTATAACTTGCTTAGACAATTAGACAACTTCAAGTTCTATCCTGGAGAAAAAGTTAGTGCTGCTCAACCAAGATTTGAAAATCTTGTCAGATCCATTGCTGATCATGGAAAAACTTTTGAACAGCAAGATATATGCCTCAAGATATATTCCAATCTCCCTCAAGAATATGAAAAGGTAGCATTACCTATCAGGGAAGGATCTGAATGGAGCACAATGACTGTTGAGCAGTATTTTGGAAAGCTTGAGGCCTATGAACTGGAAGGAATGATTAAAATTCAACCAGTTCCAACCATTTCATAAACCTTAGCTTTAACTGCTCAAGAAACTGCTCACAAGCCTATCACTCACCAAGACATTGAGACCATTGTCAACAATGCTCTCCAAAAGATAAACATCTCATCCAAACCTGTGAGTAAACCTGTCCTTCAAGAAGACCTTCCAAGCCTCATATCCATGGCTGTCAGAAATGCCATGAAGTTTCAAAAGAAATCCTCTGACAGAAAATACAATCCTTCCACATCTAATCCTCAACAAGATAATCACAAGAAGATAGTTGATTGCTTTAACTGTGGAAAGCAAGGCCATTACTCTTCAGAATGCCCTGAACCAAGGAAACCTAGGGATAACCAGACAGCTAAGAGAATGACCTACTCAAAATAAATCATTCATAGCTCCAGGTGCAACTGCTTCAACTGCTCCAAGAACAAAAATGACAAAAACAAGGAACAAGTGATGATTGCTGACTCATCAAAATTCAGTGATGAAGAATTTGAGTCCAGTGATGACTCTGACAATGAAGGAGAGGAAGCCATGCTATGCTTTATAGCTGAAGATGAGGAAGAGTCAGATAATAAGGAAGAAATGGAAGCTCTTGCTGCTGCTGAAGAACTAAAAGAGGTACATGATTTTAACTCTTTAAACATTGATGGTTTTAAACAATTAGTTTGCACTCTGTTAATTCAAACCAAACGACAAAAAACTAGCTTTGCCTCATTGGTCAATGAGAACCTCTCCCAATCCTCAACCATAGACAACCTCACTAAAACCAACTCTGAGCTTGAGAAAGCCTGCCAAGGGCTTAAAGAACAATGCCACATGCTTGAAAAACTAAACATAGATCTGACAGCTGAGACATCCAGTACTCAAGAAAACTGTCAAAGACTCATAAATCTGGAAAAAGAAAATGATGCTCTTAAAAGGAAGATAGATTCATGGAACAAATCAGGCAAGGCATTATCCCTTTTCACCTACAACCAAATACATCCTAGTGACAAAACAGGGATTGGTGCTAACAATCCTACACTAAAGATGTACAATCCTCCCACTGGTGAAAGGGCAATTAAAAAAATGGTTCTTCAAAGCCTAATCTCTGGCAGCTATCAAGCTCAAACCTATCCTGTTCAAGCCAAAGGAAAATCAAAAGAAGTCTCAACTGGTCCAAACCATCCAAAGTAAGGACCAAGAAAAATTCAAGGAAGCAAGTATATTTGGGTTCAAAAAGGAGCCAATATACAGGAAGAGATTATGCTGCAAAAAGGGGCTAGTCAGTCAAGATCTGTCAGACAGCCAAGACCTGACAGACAGCCAAGGTCTGACAGACAGCCAAGATCTTCCAAACATCAAAGAACCCCTAGGCAACAAAGATTCTACAACAAGCATAGATACTCCAAACAGCAAAGACCTCAATGGCAATGCTCAAATGGAAAGGGTCATGCTTATCAAAATGAATCTCCTAGATCATCCTATCCAAATGCCTTCCAATTTCAGCCCCAATACAATAACCCCAACCACTACCTTAATCCATCCCAAACCAATGCTCCTACACCTTACATGATGCAAATCATGTCATACTACAATACCCTAAACCAGTTTTTCAAAAGACCAATGAACAGAGCTAGGGTACCAAAGAAAAACTAATCCTTTGGACTTCAAAAGAATAAAAAGGGTACCATAAATTTTACTTTTTGTTTTGTAGGTACCTAGAAAAGGACTCTGGTATTTAGATAGTGGTTGTAGTAGACATATGACCTTCAATAAAGACTGGTTGCAACAATATATCCCCAAAAATGGTCCAAATGTAACCTTTGGTGACAATTCCCAAGCTAAGGTCAAAGGATCAGGAAATCTTGTTACTAAAGACATCATTTTCACAAATGTGTCTTATGTAGAAGGTCTCAAACACAATTTGATTATTATTAGTCAAATCTGTGATAAGGGATATCATGTTGTTTGCACCAAGGATCTATGCACTGTAAAAGACAAAAGCAATAAAGTCATTCTGACTGGTTCAAGAAAAGGATATCTCTACTGCCTAAACTTAGATATTGTTGAATCCTCAACTGCTCACTGCTTTCTGTCATTCAGTCAATCTGATATGTCATGGTTATGGCACAAAAGATTGGCTCATCTCAACCACAAAACCATATCCAAGCTTGCAAACTTCAACCTAGTCAAAGGCCTTCCAAAGATTCCATTCAAGAAGGACAAACTTTGCAAAGCATGTCAATGTGGGAAACAAAAGAGATCTTCTTTCAAGCCCAAGACAAGACTGGACACCTCAAGACCTATTGAACTTTTTCATATGGATCTATTTGGACCCATAAGAACTAGATCCTTAGGAGGAAAAAGATACTCCCTAGTTGTGGTTGATGACTACACAAGATTCACTTGGATCATTCTTCTTGAATCCAAAAGTGACACCCTTAGCTGTCTGACAAAGCTGTTCAATAAAATTCAAAATCAAAAAGGAACTTCCATTATCAAAATCAGATCTGATCATGGAAAGGAATTTGAGAACACAGGAGTAGAGGAATATTGTGACAGCAAGGGAATTGAACACAATTTCTCAGCCCCAAGAACACCCCAACAAAATGGAGTTGCTGAAAGGAAAAACAGAACTATTTGTGAGGCAGCAAGAACAATGCTGTCAGAACACAACCTTCCAAAATACTTCTGGGGTGAAGATGTCACTACTGTTGTGTATGTTCAAAACAAGACTCTAATCAACAAATTCCATAAGAAGACTCCATATGAATTATGGAATGACAAAGTTCCTACCATTTCCTACTTTCACAGTTTTGGAAGTAGATGCTTCATTCACAACAATGGAAAGAATAATTTGGACAAATTTGACTCCAAAAGTGATGAAGGAATATTTCTTGGCTACTCTAATACAAGCAAAGCTTATAGAGTATACAACAAAAGAAGACTTGTAGTGGAAGAATCAATTCATGTTGACTTTGATGAAAACAATGATCAAAGTGGGACTGAATTGTGTGATTTTGATGAAGGATTAGGAAACTCAGACAATCTTCCTGAAGTTTCTCCTATCCTTGACTCAACTGTGCTTCATCATGAACAAGATTCATCAAATCTTCCCTACATGGTACCAAGAAATCCTTCTGACAGCTATCCTATGCCAGACAGTCATCATCTGTCTGACAGCCATGAACCAACTCTTTCAAATCATCAACCAAACCAGCCAACCAAGTCAACAGCCAACATTCCCACAACCATTCAAGATGATGAAGAAGAAATCACTAAATTAAACATTCATACCTTGACTGACATCTCTCAAATTTCTTCTTTAGCTGACAGCCAACCCTTAGCTGACAGCCATCTAAACCTTCCAAGTAATCCATCAACTAGCCACCTTCCATCCTCATCCAATAATCCTCTTTCTCCACCCAAAACCAATGATGAGTCCACCATTACTCACATCATTCCACCCAATAAAGATCTTTTCATCAGTCTGCAAATAGACAAAACACCCATTCCAGACCACATACCTTTTATCATGAGTGCATTCATATCCCAATTGGAACCCAAGAAAATAAATGAAGCACTCCAAGATGCTGACTGGATAGAAGCTATGGAAGAAGAATTAGAACTGTTTGAGAGGAACAAAGTATGGCAACTTGTTCCTAAACCAAGAAATCAAACTGTCATTGGAACAAGGTGGGTTTTCAGAAATAAAATGAATGAGGAAGGGATTGTCATAAGAAACAAAGCCAGATTGGTAGCTCAAGGGTACAAGCAAGAAGAAGACATTGATTATGATGAAACATTTGCCCCTGTTGCCAGACTGGAAGCTATCAGACTATTACTTGCTTTTGCATCATCCAAAAATATGAAAGTCTATCAAATGGATGTCAAAAGTGTTTTTCTTAATGGAATATTAAAAGAAAAGGTTTATGTCTCACAACCCCCTGGCTTTGAGCATCCTAAGTTCCCTGACCATGTATATAAGCTTGATAAAGCTTTGTATGGACTCAAGCAAGCACCAAGAGCATGTTATGAAACCTTGTCAAAATTCTTACTTGGCAAAGGCTTTACCAAAGGCCATATTGATAATACCCCATTTATCAAGAAATATGGTGAAGATACCTTTCTCATTCAAGTCTATGTGGATGACATAATCTTTGGATCTTCAAATGAGTTACTCTGCCTAGAATTTGGAAAAACCATGCAAGAACAATTTGATATGAGCATGATTGGTGAGCTCACATTCTTCTTGGGACTTTAGGTGAAACAATCCAGTGCAGGCACATTCATAAATCAGGCTAAATATACAAGAGACATGATCAAGAAGTTTGACATGAAAAATGCCTCTCCTGCAAAAACACCTCTATCAACCACCACCAAACTTCATGCTGACATTGATGGCCCAAGTGTTAATCAAACACTTTATAGAAGTTACATTGGATCCTTGCTATATGTAAATGCATCTAGGCCAGATATCATGTTCAGTGTATGTCTTTGTGCAAGATTTCAAGCAAATCCAAAAGAATCACATTTGGCAGCTGTCAAAAGGATCCTTAGGTATCTAAAGGGGACCCCTGATTATGGATTATGGTATCCATGTGAAGCTCCTTTATTCCTAATTGGATTCACAGACTCAGACTATGCTGGATGCAACTTGGATAGAAAATCCACAAGTGGTAGCTGTCAGTTTCTAGGTTCAAGAATAATTTCTTGGTCCAGCAAGAAACAAACCTCAGTTGCTACTTCTACAGCAGAAGCTGAATATGTGGTTGCAGGACATTGTTGCTCTCAAATTTTATATCTCAAAAGTCAACTTCAAGACTTTGGAATTTTTGTAAACAATGTTCCTATTCTGTGTGATAACTCAAGCACCATTGCAATGACTGAAAATCCTGTTCAGCATTCAAAAACTAAACACATTAAAGTTGGAACAGAGGACAATGTTGCTGATATTCTTACAAAAGCAATGGATGAAAAGAGATTTGAGCTTTTAAGAGCTATGCTTGGAATGATAATCTTGCCAAAATAAAAGGTTTTCATTAATAAAAAGGAGCACACAAAAAGAGCAATGCTGTCCCAGTAGAGCCTGACAGCTATTCCCTTATAACTATCCTGATAGCTATCTACTAACAGCTATCTATTCATAAACACAAGAAAGCCAAAAACATACATAAAAACAACCCACTAAAGCCCTCTCTCACATTTCCTCCATACCAAAAAGTATCCCAAACCCACACAACAGCCAAATCCAGTTCTTCTTCAAATCTTCACACCTCAGCTGTCAGACATTCTTTGGAAATGTCACTGTTTCCCCTGATCCACCACCTGTGCTCATCACACCAGCCTCATAAGTGAGTTGCATTCTCTCACAATACCTCTCAAGCCATACTGGATGCCTCTCCAAGTATGGATCAACATAAGTGACAGAATACTGGAGAGATGGACTTGATCTCCTTGGCCACCACTCATCAACAGCATCATAAGGCTGCAAAGTATTTTCTGGTGGAATCACAAAGCTAAACTGATCTTCACTAGTTGGATCATTGACATCAAAAGAAGTTTGCTCTGAAACAGGAACTTCACTACCAGAACCTGCAAGTCCAGCTAGACTGAAACAACCAAAGAATTGATTGAAAAGATGAGAAATAATGGAAGAAGGAGAAACACTTGCTCCCTTGAAGTTGTCACCCCTTCCCTCCAACAAACCTACTCCAGGTGACAATTCATCCCTTGTCACAGCTGAGTAATGTTTGACAGGCTGTGTTCTTGACCTGACAGCTAAGGCTCTCTGGTTTCTCACCTCAATCCTATCTTGTTTAATCAATTCTCCCAGTGTATAAACCCTCTCTACCCCACATTTTCCTTTGCTAGACTCACCCTTATCAACCCTGATATTCTTCCCAAAAAGCCTTATCCCCTCTTCACCCCTACTGTCTATTTTCTCTCTAACAGCTATCTCTTTGGACCATCATCCTGATCTACTCTCACTCTCTTATTTTTACCCTTATCACTGACCACCCTAGAACTCTCAAGCACATTGAAATTCATTCTCTCTCTCTCCCTTTCATCTCCTTCTGATTCATCATCATGATCTTTCCCAAAAACCAATTGCTTAGCTGTGTGAGCCATTCTTATGGGACTAAACTTTGAAGTAAATCTACCCATCTATGTTTATAAAATGAATTGAATGAGTTTCATCAAAGTTGTTCATTGTTTTATAGGCAAATTTATCCATAGTTATCCTAGACAGCCATCATAGTCTTTCTTGGTCTAAGATGTCTAAATCCCTTAAATTGTGTCTGACAGCTATGTTGATCTGATGGATTTCTAACTTATGGATAAGAATTTGTGTTAATTGCTCACAAAGTTCACTAACTCAGCTGTCTATTCCCCTGCAAAAGCCTTGAAAAAGAGAATGTTTTTCCCATGTTTTGTGGGAGTTAATGGTTGTAACGTGGGGAGGGCAAAAATAACTGTTCACATGAACAGTTACTAAACTTTTAATCCTCCAATACGCATTAACTACATTTAAACCCACTCTCCCTTCATTCCCTCCCACTCTCATTTTAAAAACCAAAATCCCTGTTTTCATTACCTCTCTGTTTGAAATCCGTCTCTTTCCCTCACTAATCCACCATCAAATTTCTTCAACCCTAATCCATTTAACCTTCAATGGAAGAATCAAAAGCAAATTACCCAGATGCTCACAGCTACTTTATTAAACCTAGTTTCTATGAGTCTGAAGTTGGGGCCCTAATCAAAGATGCTTGAAGCTAATGAGTTACTTGACTTTATGGGAGTCAGACCCCCAATTTATGAAGACTTATGTAGGGAGATTTACCTTGTGGGAAGAAGAAACAAGGAAGACAACTCAATCACAGCCACCATTGACAATACTGAGATAACCATTACTCAGGAATTGGTCAGTGAGGTCTATGGAATTCCAAACAAATCTGATGCTGTGAAGAACATCTGGGATAGAGGGTCAGAAAGATTGAAGACTGTGTATGAAAAGTTCTTTGGTGTTGATGTCACTGAGTTCAAAAATGTACAGGACAAGGCAATGGCTAAAGACAGGTCTGACATCTTCAAATCAACTCTTATGGATGTAGTCAACAAAGCCATTGATGGCAAGCAATCATCTTTTGATCAGATGGGATCAAATGAATGGAAGCAGATGCTGAGCCTGATGACTACAGACACAAACTGGTGCACAGTTCTACTCCACAACTTCCAGCTTGCCTCCTCAACTTCTTCTCTAAAGTTCAAGAAACAAGGTGGTAAGATGAACAATTTCAGATTTATGAGTGGATTACTTGAAGTCTTAATTCCCAGACTCAACCCTCCTCTTGCCAAGAAATGGTTGAAGATGTGAAGCTATCAGAGACAAAGTGCATCAATGACAGAACATTTGTATTGAAGCAAAAGAAAGGACCAGTAGTGAGAAGTGCTGAAGATGGCACCACTAGAGATTTCAATGAAGAGTTAGAAAAAGTGAGGGAAGAAACAAGAACAAAGACTGCACATTGGAAGGACTTGGTAGCATTGGCTACAAGTGTTAATGAAGGTGTCTACAAGAGAAGAAAGAGAGGTGTAAAAACCAATGTGAAGAAGACAGGTCTATTGAAGAAGAATGTGGTGTCTCCTGGTGATAAAGGAAAAGAAAAGGCTGCTCAAGATGAGAACAGTGAAAGAACTGTGTCTGACAGCCATGGAAAAGTTGATGAAGAAAGGGGTGTTGTTGACAGTCATGGGGATGTCACCATGGGTCAAACTAATATTGATGATGCTGATGTAGATCCACAAGAGCTTCAAGCAGCTCTTGATTTGTCCAGAATACTGGAGAAAGGGAAGAAACCACTGACAGCTATGCCTCCTAGGAAAGTTGTCACAAGATCAAAGGTACAATCTTCCTCATCCCTTCCCTCTATTTCTCTGCAACAGAAAAGAAAACAAGAAAAGAAAGCACCCAAGCCAAAGAAAACAAAACCAAACACCCCTCCCCCATCTCCAAAATCCTTGTCTGTCAGCCCTTCCATTGAAAAATCATCATCACCTCATCCTAAGGACCAATCTAGTTCTGATCACCAATCAGCTCTAGAAGGTATCCTTAATCTCAAAACCTCCACTCAATCACCAGACAGCCAACCTTTGAGCGGGAACACTGATGATAATATCCCATCTGCCCAACAGCTGTCAGCCAAAATTTTGAGTGCTATTGAAGCTGTTGAGCTGGATGGCAACCCTAACACAGAAAAGGCCAGTCTAATCTTTCTTGAGCAAGTTCTAAGTAAAGAAGAGACAAAATTATCCCTAGATGAACTCAGGTCTAGGTACATTAAGAAAAGGACTAGTGGACTAGGAGAGTCATCTAGTCATCCCAATGAGACAGCCATGGACACTGACACCCAAACCATCCCTTCAAGAACTGAGCCTGAGAGTGAAACAGTCCCTAATGTTGAGACTGGTGGGGGGAACATTGCCAAAACTATTCAACAGTTAAATAAGGAAGGATTTAAGATTGACCCAAAAAGGGTCTCAAAGGGAGACCTGTTCATGAAAGCATGCAAAGGGCTTGTCTATGATGGACCCCAGAAAATGAAACAGCCCTTATGCTTGAGCTTGAAAAGAGAATAAACAAAACTCAAGTCAAGTCAGCCTTGTTCTGGCTGAAATCCCAATTCAAAGCTGACCTTCTTAAGTACAATCCTGGTCTATCACCTCATTCTCTCCCCAAATTTTCAACAAAACTTTCTGCCCCTTCCAAGCCCATTTCTTCAATCCCTGAAAATGAATCCTTTGAAGAACCCTCTCACAGTCCAATCTTAGCTGGACATGGCCAAAATATCTCTGACAGTGAACCCATTCATGACAGTCCTGGCAGCCCTCCAAGTCATTCCAGTCCTCCCATTCTAAATCAAGCCTATCTTCCCAAGAGAGAACCTTGGATGCTCAGCTGTGGCATTGATTTTTATATACCTTCCATCAAGGCAGCAAGCACCAAGTTAGCTAATGTGACTCATTTCCCAGACATTGTGAATTCTTCCATCTATCCAAAGTCCTGGGAACTATCTAGAAATGGTCTGATTTTGGTGGCAAGAAACCTTGCAGGATTGGTTTTCTTTGCCTATGAAGAATGGAAAGTATCCAGGACATCATCAACCTCAAACTTTGTTCACCAAATCCCATCCTTCCCAAAATTCATAACTCCCAATACACTTGTTGATTGGGAAATTTTTTTCAGTCAACTTCTCTCTCCATCTCTCAATTCATGCCTGTATATGCCTCTTGGTCTGGTCTTCTCCCTGTGCATTGATCTTGCCAAATCATTTTTTCATTCCCTGTTTAATAAAAAATGTGCTCTTATGCTTTTGATAAGCAAAGAGGTCAAGATCTTTCTTCCAACCTTAAATCCAGGCATTGAGCCATATCTTTCACCTCATATCCCTGTTGATCCCCTACATTTCATCTCTCCCAATATCAACTCCCTCTCTATGAGATTGATCTCATTTCCAGAGATCAAACAGTTCAGGGAATCCATAGCTGTCAGCCAAAACAGAGTCAATGATATCATTGATCTATCCTCAGACTCTGACAGCTCTGATGATGATGATCCCTCCAGTCTAGATCCAGATTCACCCATCAAAATTCTATCTCCTACCCCTACCAACCCTCCTCAGCCTTCTGCTCAAGCATCCACAGAAGCCCAGTCTCCTGTTCAAACTCAACCAGATCCATCTTCTGTGCCCAAGCAAAAGAAAACAGCAAGGAAAAAGCAAAAGCACTTGTGGGGTCCAATGAGAATCAGAAATGATCAAATTCCTCTCTCAAGGGCTCAGCTAAGAGCAAAAGAAGATAAATTTTTCAAATATGATGAGCAGATGACCTGGGAATGGAATAATGAGTTCTACTACAGGGAGTTGAACCAGAAATGAGAGAAGTGCTGGAGGAAGAAAGAAGAGAACTCAGGGCAGCAAGGTAAGAACATGAAGAATTCTATGATCAACTTCATGATAACTGAATTCTTATGTTGTATTAGAACAATTGTTTTGTTTTGGTGTTTGAAACAATTTATTTTGTTTAGTTCAGTATTGATGGTTGTAATTTCTGAACATGTTCCATTTTGAGTTACATTCAAGTATTTCAATTTCATTCAGATTGCTTGTGAATGTTGAAAATCCCTGAATTATTCCTTTCATAATTTTTTATCATTAACTGTGAAGACAAGTTCCAAATATATCTTCCTTTACCAAAAAGGGGGAAATTGTTAGGACCTAACTTTAATCAAAGTCACAGTTAGTTGGTTTTGATAAAGGAATATATCAAACAGGTTTTATATCAAAGGATGTGACAGCTAAGGCCATAACTGTCCAAATCAACATTCATATTCATCTTGTTACTCAACAGTTATGTAACTCAAAATAGCTAAGAACAATAGGTTAATTACATGTTTACATTATACAAATCAAATACATGTCTTAACTAATGATCTAAGCCACAGTATAAACTGACAGCTAAGGCTTCAGTTTATCTGACAGCTGTGAGTCTGACAGCTATGATTCTCATTCTTACAATGATTGTATTATTTCAATAACATGAATCATATTTCTGTACTAAGCTATCAAGACCATCAACAGCACCTCCATCCATATTGAAGATCATCTCTGATAGCTAAGCCTTGTTATGATCTGACAGCTATGGCTTCTTCATCAGACAGCCATTGCTCTGTCTCATCCTTTGCTATCACAATCTCAACCAAGATGGATCCTGTATCTTCACAGCTATCAAGTCCACCATTGAAGACCCTCTGGAAGCCATTTCCTCAAACCAGCTCATGAAGACCTGCAAGTGGACAAGTGGGGCAAAGACCAGTCAAAGACACATTAATGGTGCTGCAACAGTCATATTTCAACGGCTACATTGATGTGTATAAATAGAAGACTTCAGCCTCTGCACAAGCCACCCCTTTTAGACAATCCAAAACACCCTTTCCCTTACCCTTTACACACCTCCCGTAATTCAAACCTTACATATCAATCTCTACCCTTCAAACACAATTCCAAACCCAAACCTTCAACCCCTGTTTCCTAAACACCAAACCATAGTGTGTTAATTCACAATTAGTAAATCTTGAGACTGTACTTCAAGTTGAAAAAGCACTTAAGACTGTACTTTAAGTGTATGATTGTAAACACCTAAGACTGTACTTTAGGTGTATAAATATTTTGTAAACACTCAAGACTGAACTTTGAGTGTATTTGTTTTGTAAATCTTGAGACTGTACTTCAAGTTGTAAAAACACTTAAGACTGTACTTTAAGTGTATCCCTAGTTGACTGTACTAATTAGGAAGAGGAAGTTCAAGGAACTTGCCTAATCAATTCTTGTAATTTTTGTTGATTAAAGATTATAATAAAATTGATCTCACTTGTCAGGTTTGACAGTGGGGGTGGATGTAGGAGGAGTGAACTTTGAACCACTTTAAATCTTGTTGTGTTATTATCTTTTCTGCAATCACACACACACACTTGCATTATTTCATTGTGTTCATTGTCCTCTCATTATTTCAAACCATATATATTCCGCTGCACAACTCTTCAAATATCTGACAGCTAAACCAAACCATAGCTGTCTGATCATTTGCAATTCAAACAAGGGCCTTTCAGATACGTCGAGAGATATTATGGGCAAGCTCGAAGAAAAGTTTGTTCCAGATATCAAGAGCCACTTTATATTTCCTCCCGTTCACGAAGGTATGCACAACTCTCTCTCTGAAGAAGGAAGAGGCACGCGACCGGCTTTTCTGACCAATTATTAATTTGAACCAGTTTTCAGTTCCTAGAATGCATATTGCGCATAATGTGGTAGCAAAGGCTCTATTTCCATACAGTTTTTAGGTCTCTCTATCAACCCATTTTATTAGTTTTATTTATTTATATAAAAAAGATTTTAGTTTTTGTTAAAATAAGTACTATAACTTCTTTTTTTTTTTTTTTCAAAAATACGAAAAATGAAACAAATGTAAAAAAAAAAATGACCATTTTAGATTTCAGGTGTAATTAAGAAAGTTGGATTTAAAATGAACATTCGTTTGGGGATTTTTTTTTTTTTTTTTTTTGAAAAATGGACATTTATTTAAGTACAAAGTGAGTATTGTATTTGCCTAATTGGACACCAAATTCAACTGCAGTTACCACAAAAGAGAACGACAGAAGTCGATACCTGCCACTAAACAAGGCCGTGCTCATGGGCAACTGGGAGACAGCAAAAACATTCATGGACAGGAACCGGGATGCGACAACAGCCATTATCACCGAGAGTGGACACACAGTTCTTCACTTAACTGTTGGAAGCGGGAAAGATATTCATTTCTTGGAAAAGCTAGTGGAATATTTACCAGCTGAAGCCTTCACAGCTATGACAACCAACCATGGTGACACGGTCCTTAACATTGCAGCAAAGGTAGGAAATATCGAGGCTGCAAAGATTTTGATGAAGAAAAATCCATCTCTCCTTCGCGTTAGGAATGATAAGTATATGCTTCCTCTTTACTTGGCGGCCCAAAATGGACATAGGGACACACTTCTTTACTTCCAAAGTATAAGCTGCGACGAAGATTATGCAGGACAAGCTGGTGCTGACCATTTGTCTTGGATCATTACCCATGGGTATATCGGTAATTAGCTTAACTTTTCCTATGCATTTTGTGAGACATTTGATTCAGTAACTTGACGATAATGTTATTAATGTATAGATATTGCATTGGATTTGATTAAACGCTATCCTCATGTGGCAAGATTGGAAACGAGTGAGATGTGTGTGCCTCCTTTGATTGCGATAGCTGAGCATGGACACAGTTTCTTCAGAAGTGGATTTCACCTCAACTTTGTCAAAGACTGTATCTACGACTACATACGTTAGTTTCTCAAACAGTTAACACTAATCATGAGACGTTTGATTTGATGGATGTGGACATATACTCCCAAATCATTATAATTGGCGTTATATCATAACAAGTAAATAATTTTACTGGCATTTGAAAAATAGTGACGCTAGAGCATTTTGATTCATTGACATCTAAGGAAAACAAGGGGGTATATGGACTTTCTATCTATGAACTCGAACATGTAAGTAGAATACTTTGTTATCTTCTACGTTCACCTTCATTTGTTTGTCTTGAAGGTATTCCTTTAGAGCTTGAGAAGTGTTATGACGTCGGATATGGAGGTAATGTTGATGTTGAGAACCAAGCTTCCGGTTACGCTCAAGTACTAAAGAAATGGAGGGTACATTTTGTGAGAGGTGAACACTTTGTCTCTAGGCTTGTCGTAAATATTTTCTTGATATTTATTATTTATCTTTTTATTTTTTTTTTTTTTTTTTATTTTACAGTTTGGGAGAGATTGCACATCATGCTTTCGGATGTCATACGATTACTAGGTGAGCAGATAAAAATGACGGACTATTATTTTCTTTTGAGGAGAAGACGAGTTTTTTTTTTCTCTAACTCAATTTGTAATCCAACTTTGTGTCATAGTTGTACTGCCAAATGCCAATGAAATTCATCGGAAGAAACTAACTCATCATCGAGCTGTTCAACTTGTTAAATTCTTGTGCGAAGGTATAAGGTCTACAAATGATGAGAATGATTACGTTCGTCGTACCTCTAAACCAATCACGATCGCTGCCAGCTTAGGCACATTTGAGATCGTTGAAGGGATCGTGGATATACTTCCTCAAGCAATTTGGGCTTGTGACGATAAAGGTCATAACATACCTCAGTTAGCAGTTATAAATCGTTCTGAAAGAGTTTTCAACCTACTTTATCAAATGAGCGGGTTTCAACAGTATATCACAACACGAACAAATGATTTTGGGAATAATATGTTACACTTTGCTGGAAAATTGGCTCCTCCACATAAACTCAACCATGTTTCAGGTGCAGCATTGCAAATGCAACGAGAGTTACAGTGGTACTCTGATCTAACATTATATTAGAACCGAGCTAATTAACTTCTTTTTAGTATATATATATACACTCTCGCCCTCTCAAAATGATGTCTCGTTTTGATTGATCTCGGTCAACTTAATTTAACTTGGACATACCATTTTTATATAATGCATGTAAAATAAAGTATACATACTCGAGTCAAACTCATAGAGGTATCTAATTTAACAATGGTGCAGGTAGTGGCGGAGTTAATGAATCCGATATGCAAAAATACAAGGAATAGCGCGAACGAGACGCCTGCAATGGTATTCACAAGAGAGCACAAAGAGTTGGTGATAGCAGGAGAGAAATGGATGAAAGACACTGCAAACTCGTGCACGATTGCAGCATCACTCATCATCACCATTGTATTTGCAGCAGCAATTACCGTTCCTGGTGGCAACAACGACAACTCCGGCCTCCCTATTTTCTCTAAAAACAAATGAATAGCGTTTTGGATATTTGTTATTTCAGATGCATTATCTCTATTCGCTTCCACAACTTCGTTATTGATGTTCTTGTCCATACTCACGGCCCGTTATGCAGAGCAAGATTTCCTTGTCGCTATGCCGTGGAGGTTAGTGTATGGCTTAGTTTTCCTCTTCCTGTCCATAACGTCAATGATTATGGCATTCAGCATGACGGTTTATCTCGTATTTGGGGAGAAAAAGGGATGGGTAATTTTTCCGTTGGCTACGTTGTCGTTGTTTCCCGTGAGTTCGTTTGTGACATTGCAATTTCCTTTGCTTAGAGATGTGCTGAAAAAGACTTGGGGTCGTGGTCTTTTTTACAAGCAGAGTGATGATCCATTCTATTAGATTATTTGAGAACTAATGTTTCACAATGAAGTCCTTTATGGACTCATACTGGGGTAAATTCCATCTATGTTATTTTAAGTGAAAGGAACATAGTATACTCCCTCCGTCCCGGATACCATTACCATTTGTAGTTTTCAAAAGTCAATTTGACCAAACTTTTTTTTGACCATTAATTTAAAGAAAAATAATTATTCAAATGAAAATTTAAAAACTATTATTGAATCACAATCAAGAATATTTTCAATTTTAATTTTAGATTTTCATTAGAATAATTATTTTTCTTTAAACTAATGGTCAAAGTTTGGTCAAATTGACTTTTGAAAACTACAAATGGTAATGGTATACGGGACGGAGGGAGTATACTATTATGCAATTCTTGTACTACCTATCTCCGTCACAAAATTTAAAAAAAAAAAAAAAAAAAAAAAAAAAAAAATCAAATTTGCTATTGATTAATTGAAAATTCGAAAAAAAAAATGCCATTCAGTTTGGAGCGGAGATAGTATAAAATTTGATGCTATCAATGAAATGCAAAAATATTCGGTGTAACGATGATACCGTTGAAGCTTAATCCGATGCTCACTTGCTTCAGGATGGTACAGATTGTGAACTCTATAGGAATTTATGTAAATGAAGAAGTTATGCATTTTAACTTACTGTATGTTCGACTTCATGATCATAATAATCATTTTCTTATGGTTCATACCATTATCTTCTACCTAAATATTAACCAGAGAGCCAATGTAATGTTTTTGTCCAACTACGAGCTTTTTAATCGCAACAAGTTTATGTACAACCGAAGAAACTGCAGCAGCAACCAGCCTGGTTAGGAGAGAATGACATATCAAACATCAGATTTAGAACAAGTCGACGGCCCATAAATTGTCACGTCTCCCCTGCACGTGTTCTATGTGGGACCCACCTATTGTAAATTAGTTTCCGATATAGATATCAAAATGAGCGAAATGTGAAAAAAATCTTGGCCATGGCTGCAACATTGTAGACAACCATGCAACCCCACGGTGATGTGTGGATGGCCTTGCATGGTTAAGAATTATAGTTGGTAGTGGTGGTACAAGTACAGATGATTAGTATTCCATTCATCTGTTTTAAAAAACTGTAAGAAGATTTTTATATTTTTTTATTGGTTTTATAATACCCATCGCACGTCGACTAGATGAAAAGTTTAGTGGGCTACTTTAGTCTCCTACACTATTATTGATCAACAATATTATTTATGGACTTTTTGAATGAGTTTTGAGTCCAGACCCAAGCTGAATGTGTTTCTACTCCTTTCGTCTCATATATTTCAGAGGCTGTCTCCTGTACAACGGATGTACGGCGTGCGGCGGCTCCGAGCCGAGCCGTCTTTTTTTTTTTTTTTTTGCCACCCCAACTTTTTTTTCCTCCCAACAAAAGTAACACTTGTTATAAAGAATGTAACACTTTTTTCTTTCAAATGTAACACTTTTTTAAAAAAAAAAATGTACCACAATTTTGATTCAATAGATTAAAGATAACATAAAAATTAACGACTAAATTAATGTAACACTTTTTATAAAGGATTGTAACATTATTTTTTCAAATGTAACACTTTTTTTTCCAAATGTAACACTTTTTTCCCCCAACAAAAGTAACACTTCTTATAACAAAATGTAACACTTTTTTATTCAAATGTAACACTTTTTTTAAAAAAAATGTACCACAATTTTGCTACAATAGATAAAGATAACATAAAAGATTGGCAACTAAATTAATGTAACAATTTTTTATTGAGAAAGTAACAATTGAAATGCAAACCCAATTCTTTCTTTTTTGTAAAATTGATGTTACATTTGACAGTAGAAAGTGTTACTTTTTGAAGATGAAAGTGTTACTTTTATCAGAACAGAGTGTTACATTTCAGCTGGCAAGCACCTCAAACTTTTTATGTGTAAAAAAATGTTTAAAAAAAAAAAAAAAAAAACCATATCATGACCTATGTAGTTTTATTCGTCTCGTCGAGACGAACACAACGGTATTTTTAATTTTTTTTTCTGAGTTATAAATCTCAAGATATAGCATTTTAAAGTTAATGGGGTTTTTTTTTTATAGGGGGACACGTGGCACGATCTGAGAAGAGGGAAGGGCTGGATCTGGCCGTCGGTTGTAGCATAGCAGTACAGGCCGAGAAGTAGCGGAGCCGCACACCTTGCCGCACGGTGTGCGGCCGTTGTATTTGAGAATTTGTCTATATTTCAGTTTAAATAGTGGGATATAGAATAATAAGTAAGTAAAGTAGCTATTTTAGTATGATCATTTACTAAAAAACCTATTAACTTTATTTTTAGGCTTATCTAATTTCAAATGAAATAATCAAAATAAATATTTTTAAAGGAAATATACTAATTTCATCTTTATTCTCTAGTATTTTGGAAACATGAGAGAAACGTGGGTTTAAGTAGTATTTAAGTAAGGTATCATATAATATTCATTTCTTTGTAGGCAAGGCTGTTGCCTTCTTTTTATCTTTATTGTCTTTTCCTCCTTTTCTTTTTTAGAGTGTTCCATATAGTTGCAGGCCTTTTACATTTTGAAGAAATCCATAAATATACTTCCTTCCTTCGTTCCGTTAGAAACTTCACCATTTTTGGTGTGACACAAGATTTAATAAAAATGATGAGTGAGAAATATTTGTGAGAGGGAAGAAGTGAATGTATGACATGTGGGGTCCACAATTTAAATGTGTGAGGGGGAAATGTTAGTGTGTATGACAAGTGGAGCTCATATTTTAAGTATGTGAGAGAAAAAAATGAGTGGGGTTGACAAGTGGGTCCCATTTTTATTACCATTTTAGGAAAGGTGAAGCTTCTAATGGGACACCCATTTGGGTAAAAGGTGAAGCTTCTAGCGGGACGGAGGGAGTATATATATATATATATATATGTATGTATATATATATGTATGTATATATATATGTATGTACAAGACACAATGTAGGCCCTGCACGAGAATTAAGGAAAACATATAGGTGTGTAAGTGTTGTGAGTAGAAAAAGTGATGTATGAAAGAGAAAGTGGGGTAGAGAATAGTAAGTAGATATTTATTGAGTATGACAAGTGGACTCCATGATTAAATTAAAGAAGTATTAAAAACTTTCCATTTTGGGTGTGTGCCTTTTTAAATGGGACACCCAAAATGGAAAATTATGCCTTTTCGAGTGGGACGGAGGGATAAATTTCCATTTTGGGTGTCCCATTTAAAAAGGCACACACCCAAAATGGAAAATTTTTAATACTTCTTTAATCATGGGGCCCACTTGTCATACTCACAAAAAATATCTACTTACTATTCTCTACCTCACTTTCTCTTTCATACATCACTTTTTCTACTCACAACACTTACACACCTACATTTTCTCCTTAATTCCCGTGCAAGGCCTAATTTGTGCCTTTTCGGGTGGGACGGGGGGAGTATGTGTGTGCATTTTTCATAGGAAAACTATTTTTATTTTATTTTTCTTAAACCAATTTTAGTTAAAACCCCGAATTTAACATCTAAAACCCATAGCTTATCATTCAATTCATCCTAAAATAAATGTTCAAAAGAATTTTAAAATTAATCTTGATCAATAAAAAATTAAAGTTTTCTTTAACATTCATTTTGAAATGATGAGAGTATTTAAAAATGAACTAGTACTTTTAAGTAAAGCTGTCAATACGGGCCGGCGGGCCCAACCCACCAAAGCCCGCCAGTAAACGGGGCGGGGCGGGCTGACCCGAATTTTCGGCGGGCTAGAAATATGTCATCCCAACCCAACCCAACGTGGGTTGGTGGGCCAGGTGGGCCAGGCGGGCCAATTCAAAAAAAATGAAATATGAGTTTAAAATTATGCATAAATTAATACCATAAATCAAAATTCATAATAGTTAAACAAACACAAACTTTCAAACATATTAATAAGTCAAAAAAGGACCAAAATCATAATATTGAGTAGGTGGTTGAGTGCAACGACGGCGACGAGGGTGACAGCGTCTTATTAGGGTTTCTCCGATAATGTTCTTTAGTTCTCTTTATTAGGGTTTCTCCGATAATGTTCTTTAGTTCTCTTGAGTCTCTCTCACTTCATAATTCACGGATTCAGTACACAATATTCTTTTAGTCCTAGATTTTCCAATTATAAATGTTGTCGTTTTGCGGAAAAAAATGAAGATAATGGTGGGCTGGCCCGCCCCAACGAGTCCCAAACCTGCCTTGGCCCGCACCCAAATGGGCTGGCCCGAATTGGCCCACTTTTGGGTTAGTAATTTTAAAACCCAACCCACCTCTATTGCATGGCGGGGCGGGCTGGCCCGACGGGCTCAACCCAAATTAACGGCTCTACTTTTAAGTCGCTAATTGGAGGTTTTAAAACCATCATTGTATAAGTTGAAATGTCTATTTGTTTTTTTTTTGTATGTCCTGATCGGGAGGCAAGGAAATGAATCAAATTTTATATTTCATTTGTTTCATGTAAAATTTTCTTTTGAGGTGGTCTCCCATGAGAACAAGGGGATCCGTCTCATGCATGAGACGGGTCGCCCCATAACCCATGGGCCGAACCCGCCACGTGGCAACCCACCATTGGCCGAAAAAAAAAAAAATATTTTTTTTTTTTTTTTTTGGTTTTTTTTTAGTTTTTATATTTTTTTTTCCGGCTTTTCAGTGGTTTAGCAAAAAATAATAGTTACCATCTCTTAAAGTAACATTGTTCATAAGTAAACGTAATACTTGTTTTAAAAAAACAAAAGCTCGTTTTTACCCATTTAAAAAGTAATAACTTATGTATATGAATGTAATAGTAAGTTTATACAAATAAATGTAACACTTTGATTGACGAAATTGTAACAGATTTCTATAGATAATGTAATACTTTTACATGTATCATGATAAATTTGACCCCATTGTAACTTATTGTTTGAAAACAAATAGATATCTATACATATGTATTACAATTATTTACAAATACTATTACATATAAATAACACGTTTGTTACATTTTAGTTATAATAAGTATTACTTTTGGAAAACGAAGAAAACATAGGAATAACACTATTACTTTAAGAGATGGTAACTATTACTTTAAGAGATGGTAACTATTATTTTTCACATACCGAAAAAAAACCAAAAATAAAAATTTAAAAATTTTAAAAAAAAAAAAAAAAAAAAAAAAAAATTTTTTTTTTTTGGGCCAATGAGGGGCTGCCACGTGGCAGGATCCCCCAATGGGTCCTGGAGCAGGGTTGTGGGTCGGGTAATGGGTCAAAAAAATGACCCGTCTCACCCATGAGACGGGTTGGAGTGTTCTCACACAAGTTTTTGTCTTTTCTTTTTGTCATTTTGGACATTTCATATAAAATTTCTCTTTAAATGACAAAGAATCTTTACTATTTCTCCCACTCATGCTCTCCTACTTTACTTTTATACTCACAACATCAATCAACTTACTATTTTTTCCACTTATTTTCTCTCAATCTGAGCCGTTAGCGTTAACAGTTAATGACCAAAAAATCTCGCCGGAAAATGTGAGTTCCAAGGTTTTTTGACCAAACACAAACAGCCAAAATCACTTTTCTGCAAAAGCTAGCGCGGCATCGAAATCATCCTCGCGGATGATTTTGTCGCGTCAAATCATCCACGCGGATGATTTTGTCAGCCCATCTCCCCTATAAATTGAGCCATTCTCCTTCAGTTTTAACAACAACAAAAAGAGAGAAAATGGAGAGAAAACACATTTCCTAGTGTTATTATGCCGAATTGAGCACTCAAAAAGCCCAAAACACTTACATTCCAACACAAAAAAATCAAAACACAAGCCTTGATCATCTTCAAGCCCCAAACACAAAACACAAAGAAGATAGGGCAAAACCTTTGGTAAACCCTCCTTCTCCTTACCTAAACTCCCTACTTTTTTATGTCTAAAATGATGTGATCTTGTCATTTTACTCTAAAATTTAGCTTGTTTACTTTAAATCTAGTCTTCCTATTTGTTAAATCTTATTTATCTTGGGCTCTTATTTACTTATTTTCACTAGATGTAGAAGGGTCTCCATGGAGTTTCATCTCCATGGATGATCCTCCCCAAAAGATCAACATTTACCTTTTTATGTCATCTTCCATGTCTTACTTTAGTTGGTCATCTTGGAGTTAATCTCCATGGATGACCATCTTAAATGGTCTACATCATTTCTTTCCTTGCAAATGTTCCTTTAATTTCCTATTTTTGACCTAAGATTGGTCATCTTCGAGTTAATCTCCATGAATGACCATCTTACATGGTCCTTATTACTTTATTTTAGTTAATGTCTTTTGAAAGCCTAAGATGTTCACCGTGGAATCATTTTCATGGATGAACATCACTAAGGTTCATATTTTGGTCATAAAGGGTGTATTTGATACATTTGAGTGTAGATCTAGGGAATGGTCATATTTTGACCTCCCAAAGGATCCTACTCTAAAGTTGACACATCCTTGACCCAACATTGTCTTGGTTAAGTATTTCTTAATTAATCTTTTTTTCTAGTCACTTTATGTAAAAAAAAAAAAACCCTCCCTTTTGGTAAGTGAAATGCTTCAAGTCCTAATGTTCCCCCATGATGGCTTGATCTAGATTGACTTTCACTTAAACAACACTTGTGAAGTCCCTAATCAAGTCTAGGGAAAAGAGAGGACAAGCATGGATGCTCAAAATCCAAAATCTAGCTATTTACTGTTTTCCAGTTTTAGTTATATTCTGTAAATCCAGTTAACTTTTTGGAAATTACAGAATCAGGCTGAAACACGGTAAAATACCAAACATGCAGCCTTCTCCGCGCGGATGAGTTTGCACCTCATCTCTGTCCGCGCGGATGATCTCGTCAGTCTGCATACAGTCTCAGTTTCTTCTTGCTTTTCCAGTCTGTACACTATTTCCAGAGTCATTTCAGTCATTCCAGTCAGTTTCCAGTTCAGTAAAGCAAAGTCAAATCTTTTTTCAAAACACACACACATTGTTTTTCGAGTATCGGAAGACCCGTCTTACGGGACTTTTCGGGTGAACTCCTCATGTTCTTCCCGGAGAGTAACGTGACCTCCGAACTCACTTCTCTACTTTGGGCATTTTCAAAGTTTTGCCCCTAAACTAAAATGGCGTGGCGACTCCGTTAATTTTTTCAAAGTCCGCTAAGATTATCCCATTCCACAAAATAAAATTATTTTCAAACTCCAATTTGGTTGGTCAAATCGGATCGGGTATATCACAACAGCTACCTCAATCAGGCATGTTGTTACTAGATCAAAGGTACAATCTACACCTTCTCTCTCTTCCATTCCCGTGTCAACAAAAAGAAAAGTAGATAAGAGTGGACCTAAGCTCAAGAAAGTCAAACCAAACACTCCTTCCGCATCACCCAAACCCAAGTCCATCAGTTCATCTTAAGAAAAAACATCACCACCTCTACCAAAGGACCAATCTAGCTCTGGTCATCAATCAGTTCTGGAAGGTATCCTTAACCTCAATACCACTTCTGATTCTCCCAACCCTGCTAGTATTGAAAAAGAAAGGGGGAACACCTCAGAATCTGTTGAACACTGTCAACCCTTGAGGGGGAATAGTAATAAAGCAATTCCCTCTGCACAATCACCACTACCAACTCATATTGCCAGAGCCATTGAAGGGGTCATGTTAGATGGAAACCCTGACACAGAGAGTGCCATTATCATCTATCTTGATCAAGTTCTAAGTAAGGACGAGAGAAAGTTGGCCCTAGAAGCACTTAGGGCTAGGTACATAAGAAAGATGACAAGTGGTGTAGGAGAATCGTCTTGTAATCCTAATGTGACAGCCATGGATGTTGACTCTCAAACTTTTCTTCCCATGCCTGAAAATGAACCTCTGAATGATTCCCCTTCAAAGACTATTAGTTGGACTGATAGTGATCCCACCCAAAATCCCATCTCTGATAGTGAAGCTATTGATATTCCTGAACCCATTAGTAGATCTCCCACTATGCCCAGTGATGATACTGATGTCATGAAATCTAAATCAGAAATTGATCAAAGAAGTGTATCACCTGCTAAAAGTGTTAATTTATCTGTATTGAACCTGTCAAAAGCCCACTATCTGACAGTGATCATGCTGAAACCTCAATTCCTAACAGTAATTCCCTGCCCTTTCAAGAACCATGGATCCTTGACTGTGATATAGACTTCTCCCATCCCTCTCTCAAAGCTGCGAAGTCTAGATTTAACATGGTCAACCACTTTCCAGAAATAGTCAACCCCTTCTTCTTCTCAAAATCCTGGGAGTTATCTAGAAATGGGATGATAATTCTTGCAAGAAATTTGGGTCGACTCATTTTCTTTGGCTATGAAGAATGGAAGGAATTCAGAATTGCTACCTCTCACTCCTTCATTCAACATTCTCCAAAATTACCTCCTTTCATGGCCCCAGCCACCATTATTGATTGGGAAATCTTGTTCTCCCAACTTGTTTCTAGTACCCTCAATGAGTGCATTTACATGCCCTCTAGTATAGTCTATGCCTCATGTTCAGATTTGACCATAGCACTATACTAGTACTTATTCCAAAAGAAGGTGGCTATATTGAAACTGGTGAACAATGATCTTAAGAAAATGCCTGTGCTTTTCCCTTCTCTAAACCCTGGACCTCCTCCCAATATCTCCATTAACAATGCATCCCAACTGTATTATTACCAGTCAACTTTGATCCTCTCAAATTCACCTCTCCACACCATACCAATCTTCCAGTCATGAAAAGGTTCACGAGGACCATGATCAGTGAGCTAAGACTGATTAGAAGATCCAATGACATTGATACAAAGGGAAAATCCAAAGTAAGTAAAGTGACTGCTACTGAGTCTGACAGCGATCCTGAAGAAGGTACCTTTCTGGGAAAAAGGATCTCAATTCATTCTAGTTCAGTTGTTATCACAAGTGATGATGAAACCACTAAACAGCCACCCACTCCACCTACAATCACTGTCTCTGATTCTCCTCAGCAAGTGCACTCCACTGTTAACTATGTCAGCACCATCATCCCCTTCACCTCTGATCAACCAAATCCTAACACTCAAGTCACATCATCTCTATCAGCTCTGCTCACAAGTTCAAAGCCTTCCAAAGCTGCCAAAAAACATCTCTGGGGACCTATGAGAATTCGCAATGATCAATGTCCACTGATAAGGGCAGAACTGAAAGCTAAGGAAGATGAAAACTTCAAATATGACGAGAAAATGACTTGGGAATGGAACAATGAGTTCTACTACAGGGGGATGGAGCCCAAAATGAGAGAAGAACTCCTGGATGAAAGGAAACAACTGATGTCAGCATGGGAGGAAAAGAAATATTTTTTTTGATGAATTCTTAGTGATTTGTGTTTTGTCTTAATTTATAGCCTATGAGTTTGAACAATTTTTACTTTATGTGTTTTATGTTCAAGTATGTCAGTTGTGTTTCCAAGATACTTGTGATAGTTGAATCAATTTAAAATTGAATTCCTCATTGATGTCTTCCCTTATCATTAAGTGTATACTGAATTTTTTTCAAAACCATATATCTTCCTTTACCAAAAAAGGGGAAATTTTTAGAACCTAACTATGTATAGAACTTATATTCAAACATAGTTAGTTGGTTTTGATAAATGAATATATAAATCATAGGTTAATACAAAAGATGAAAACTGTCAGTTATGAGTCTACTATCTGACAGCTAAGATCATAACTGACCAAATCATTGTATATAATTCATCCTGTTATTTAACAGCAATACAATTCATACTTGGCATAATAAACATATCGCATATATACATTGTTCAAAAAGAATTCATTACATCACTTGATAGCTAAGGCGGTTTATGATCTGACAGCTAAGACTTCAGCCATTAGACAACAATGATTCTGTTACATACAATGCCTATACAAATACATCGAATATGGAATCAAAACTATCTATTAGCTATCAAGAACACCAACTGCACCTCAAGCCATCTTGAAGTCATTCTAGAAGAATCAGCATCAGCCAGCTCATGCAAATATGCAAGTGGGAAGTCAAAGGACTTTATTGCTGCAACCAACTCATTTAAACCTTCACCAACGACTCTATTGTGGATTATAAATAGGAGACATTCCCCTCTCAGTAAATTACCCTTTTCTTGCCCAAATACAACCAACCTTTACACACTTCCATCACTTCCTTTTTCCCTTCACATAAACACACCTTTCAACACAGACCTCATCACCCACTTCACAAAATATATGTCAGACCTTCATCATTCAACTCCCTCAACATCTCAACATCAAGTAACCTGCATCAACACAAAGATCAAGAAATTAGAAAATTCAAGACTCATAGTTCTTCTTTCTGTATCTTGTACTTAGTTAACTTTATTGTTTGTAAAAAGTATAATCTGTAACCTTGCTTTGGAAGAAGCAGCCCTAATTGACTGTACTAATTAGGAAGAGGTAGTTCAATGAACATACCTTCTCAATCTTTGTAAATTCTTGTTGATTAAAGATTATAGTGGATTGAGCTCACTTGTGTTTTGACAGTGGGGGTGGATGTAAGAGGAGTAAACTCTGAACCACTTTAAATTTTGTTGTGTTTCCTTTATTTCTGCACACACCCTTTCTTTTTTTACTCACTCTTTACTATCATTTTATTATTATTATTATTATTAAACTTCACGTATTCCGCTGCACAATCATTTGATAATTTATTCCTGACACAGCTAAGACTAGTTAGCTGTCTGATTATCACTAGCTTTAAAGGGCCTTTCACCATTTAACAATGGTGCAAGCAGTGGTGGAGTTAATGAATCCAATATGCAATAATACAAGGAATAGTGCGAACGAGACGCCTGCAATGGTATTCACAAGAGAGCACAAAGAGTTGGTAATAGTAGGAGAAAAATGGATGAAAGACACTGCAAACTCGTACACGATTGCAGCATCACTCATCACCATTGTTTTTGCAGCAGCAATTACTGTTCCTGGTGGCAACAACGATAATTCTGGCCTCCCTATTTTCTCTAAAAACAAAGGAATAGCGTTTTGGATATTTGTTATTTCAGATGCATTATCTCTATTTGCTTCCACAACTTCATTATTGATGTTTTTGTCCATACTCACTGCCCGTTATGCAGAGCAAGATTTCCTTGGTTCTATGCCGCGGAGGTTAGTGTATGGCTTGGTTTTCCTCTTCCTCTCCGTAACGTCAATGATTATTGCATTCAGTATGACGGTTAATCTCGTGTTTGGGGAGAAAAAGGGATGGATAATTTTTCCGTTGGCTACGTTGTCGTTGTTTCCCGTGAGTTCACATTGCAATTCCCTTTGCTTAGAGATGTGCTGAAAAAGACTTGGGGTCATGGTCTTTTTCACAAGCAAAGTGATGATCCATTCTATTAGCTTACTTGGGAACTATTTCACAATGAAGTCCTTTATGGACTCATACTGGGGTAAATGCCATCTACGTTATTTGAAGTGAAAGGAACATACTCCCTCCGTCTCGGGTCATTGTAGACTGAGAAAATGAGCACGATAATTAAGGAAAAATGAAAGTGTTGTTAGTAGGATATATTAAATAGGAGAGAGAATGAGTGAGAGGAATAGTGATTTGATTGGTGTTGTGAGTGTAAAAGTAAAGAAGGAGAGAGAATGAGTGGGTGAAATAGTGAAGATTCCTTTCCATTTTGGGCAGTCTACAATCACGTGGGACGGACGAAAAAGGAAATAAATCTACAATGACCTACGAAAAAGGAAATAAGTCTACAATGACCTAACACGGAGGGAGTATATATTATGCAATTCTTGTACTACCTATCTCCGTCACAAAATTTAAAAAAAAAAATTGGAACGGAGGTAGTATAAAATTAGATACTATCTACGAAATGCAAAAATATTCGGTGTAACGATGATATTGTTCAAGTATAATGCGATGCTCACTTGCTTCAGGATAATACAGATTGTATGCACAATGCAAATTTTCATGGTTTTGTCAGACTGAATCTTTTTCTTTTTATTGGATTAAAGATGAAGTACATACTGGACATTGAGCAGTGGCCTTCCTCAAACTTCTAAAGATTATATTATCAAATATATTTCAAAAATCAAAGAGCCTTGTTGTTGGGATTTTGCTAAGTCAACTGCCAGCAGTTAACCAGTATTTACCAGCAGTTAACCTGTATTTAGTCTAGTTCTTAACAACATATATATGACGGAAATGAACATACGACAAGAAGGTTGTAGCCTAGTGCTAGGCACTTCAAGTGAGACCATAGGTCTCGAGTTTGAGTCACCTATATAGGGGAAATATGGGAACACATGTTTTTTTTTTTAATGTACATACCATTCACAAGCTGTGAACTCTATAGAAATTTATGTAAATGAAGAAATTATGCATTTTCATATGCTGTATGTTCGACTTCATGGTCATAATAATCATTTTCTTATGGTTCATACCATTATCTTCTACCTAAATACTATTAACCAGTGAGCCAATGTATTGTTTTTGTCCAACTAAAAGCTTTTTAATCGCAACAAGTTTCTATACATATGTATAACTGAAGAAGCCGCAGCAACAACCAGCCTGATTGCTTCATTTTTGCACTCAACTTGATTTCTTGGTTAGGAGAAAATTGTAGAAATAAAGAGATAGAGAGAGACGGAGTCAATCATACAAGGAAGAGAAGAATAATATGAAAGACACAATTTATTAATGAACAATAGGTTACATATTTAGAGGGTACAATAGAATATTCTAGACTAATCTAATTTGGTTACTAAGATACAAATCTCCTAATTGATATAGACAATCTCTAACTATAGTAATATAATAAATACAAATATATATTTGAAGTAGTGAGCAAGAAACCCTAGAAGGTATTTTTGGTATCCTTAATATGCCCCCGCAAGATGGACGGCCGGAGAGTCCAATCTTGAACATAATTTCATGAAGATGAGCTTGATGAAGCTTCGTTAAGAATATGAATATAAGGATTTAAATATTTGGGAAGATGACATAGTAGTGGGAAGAAATTTGGGAGAAAGAAAAAAAATTGAAAATTATTGAGGGAAGAAGAAATAAGAGAGATAATTTTACGTCACAGTGACGGGAATTTGACGTTTTACTGACTACTTCTCAACGACGATTTTACGTCTCAACGATGATAATTTTACGTCCCAATGACGATAATTTAAGATGGCGAAAATAATTATGTAAGAAAGAATACTCAACGTGACATTGAGAATGGAGAAATTTTTGGGAAGAAAAGATTTAGGATTTTTTTTTTTTTTTTAGAGAGATACTTGAGAAGAAATTTATAAAGAAGAAATTTGTATAAAAACAAGAAGAAGGGAGAAAAAGAGTAAGTGGCGGCCATAGAAGGAGGGTCAAGGGAGAGAAGAAGAATCGGGGGGGGGGGAATTAATTTAGATAATTAAGAGAAGAAAGAAGAACATCGTTACAAGAAAATTAGGGTTGGCCATAGGAGAAGGGGCCAAAATTTATATAGTGAGAGGCAGAAGCGATGGTGGTGTTATGGTGGTGAGAGAAAGAGATATTTGGCGGAAAAATTACATCATGGATCATATTGCTCTGAAATTCCATATAGAAATAAAGAGATAGAGATAGAGACGGAGTCAATCATACAAGGAATACAAGGAAGAGAAGAATAATATGAAAGACTCAATTTATTAATGAACAATAGGTTACATATTTATAGGTTACAATGGAATATTCTATACTAATCTAATTTGGTTAATAAGATACAAATCTCTTAATTGATATAGACAATCTCTAACTATGGTAATATAATAAATACAAATATATACTTGAAGTAGTGACCAAGAAACCCTAGAGGGTATTCTTGGTATTATCCTTAATAAGAATGACATAGCAAACATCAGATTTGGAACAAGTCGACCGCCCATAAATTGTCACGCCCCCCTGCGTTGTCAACAACGGGTTCTATGTGGGATCCACCTATTGTAAATTAGTTTCAGATAAAGATATCAAACGAAATGTGATCAAATCTTGACCATGACTGTAACACTGTAGATAACCATGCAACCCCATGGTGATGTGTGGATGGCCTTTCATGGTTAAGAACTATGGTTGGTCGTGGTGGCACAAGTATTGATGATTAGTACGTACTCCATCCATCTGTTTTAAAAAACCGTAAGAAGTTATTTATATTTTTTCATTGATTTTATAATACCTCATCTCACATCAACTAAATGGAAAATTTAGTGGGCTACTTTAGTCTCCTACACTATTATTGATCAACAATATTATTTATGGACTTTTTGAATGAGTTGTGAGTCCAGACCCAAGTTGATTGTGCTCATAATGGCAAAGCATGCTTCTACTCCTTCCGTCGCATATATTTCAGTTTAGATAGTGGGATAGAGAATAATAAGTAAGTAAAGTAGCTATTTTAGTATGATCATTGACTAAAAAAACTATTAACTTTATTTTTAGGTTTATCTAATTTCACATGAAACAATCAAAATAATATTTTTAATTTAAAATAATATGGAGGAAATATACTAATTTCATATTTATTCATTATTTCGGAAACATGAGAGAAACGTGGATTTAAGTAGTATATAAGTAAGGTATGATATAATATTCATTTCATTCTAGGCAAGGCTTCCCTTCTTTTTATCTTTATTGTCTCTTCCTCTTTTTCTTTTTTAGAGTGTTCCATATAGTTTTATTGACTCAAAAACTTGGCGCAGAATACTTCCTGGAGTTGTTGCAGGCTTTTTTTTTTTTTTTTTACTTTTTAAATAAGCCTCTTTTTAGAACAATTTGAAGAATTCCATAATATATATATATATATATATATATATATATATATATATATATATATATATATATATACTATATGTGTGTGCATTTTTCATAGGAAAACTATTTTCATTTTATTTTTCTTAAACCAATTTTAGTTAAAACCCCAAATTTAATTAATAGCTAAAACCCATAGCTTATCATTCAATTCATCCTAAAATAAATTTTCAAAAGAATTTTAAAATTAATCTTGATCAATAAAAAATTAAAGTTTTCTTTAACATTCATTTTGAAATGATGAGAGTATTTAAAAATGAACTAGTAGTTCTAAGTCGCTAATTGGAGGTTTTAAAACCATCATTGTATAAGTTGAAATGTCTATTTTTTTATTTTTTTGGTTGTCCTGATCGGGAGGCAAGGAAATGGATCAAATATTATATTTCCTTTGTTCCGTATATATATATATATATATATATATATATATATATATATTTTGTCATTTTGGACGTTCCATATAAAAATTCTCTTTTCTAAAATGACAAAGAATCTTTATTATTTCTCCGACTTATGCTCTCCTACTTTACTTTTATACTCACAACATCAATCAACTTACTATTCTTTCCACTTATTTTCTCTCACTCATAACACTTACACCATTTACACTTTTCCTTAATTTATGTTTCCAAAAAAAAAAAAAAAACTTACACAGAACGAAGGAAATATTTCAAAAAATGTTGTGACACTTGACATTTACTACTTATAGCATGCATACAACTCCATGTCCTATTCCAATATTATAAAAACCAATTTTTCTGTACATATTAAATTAATATCGCTTTCATACTATATTAAAGTAATTAAACAAGGAAAATTTAAGAGGAAACTTTAATATCACTTGACAAAAAAACCTTTTGTAAGCCTCAAGCAGTCCCATTTGTGATACCTTGTTCATCCCATTGTCCAAAGCCATAGTATATATAACAAGTTGGCAGAACCTCATTTTATTTATTAATTTCACATCCAATCTTATAAACATCACATTCTTATATGGCCTCATCATCTTCATATTCTCAATATCCATATCCATTCCTACTCAACACATCGAGCTTTATGTCCGTACAATTATCAAGTACGGACACTTATGCTCGATGGAAAACACAAATGCTTTGTTTTCTTGAGAGCCAAGAATTGGCGGGTTTTGTTGATGGGACAATTCCTCCCCCACCGGAAACTATTAAGAGACCACGGGAAGAGAAAATTGTTCTACGTCCGCGTGATGATATTAGTAGCGGCACCACCACTGATGGGGCGGCATTGGCGGTGGTGAATGAGGAATACAAAATGTGGAAAAGGTCTGATAGACTTGTGAAAGGATGGATATTGGGCTCACTTCATGAACATGTTCTTGATATTGTGGAGGGACTATCAACTGCAAGAGCAGTTTGGTTAAAATTAGAGTCTACACTAGCACCAAAATTGAAAGGTACATTTTTTTTAACTAAGGAATTTGACTTGAAGCATTTTTAATATCATAACATGCTTATAATAGTCCGGTCCAAATTTTAATGCCAATCTCGTATACTATCAATTATAGGAATTATTAATTCATATACTCCCTAGGACCGTTTGGAATGATGATTCCACATTATTTTTTTGTTATTATGAAAAAGTTTTGCGCAATATGTATAAATTATTTTATATATTTTAATTAAATTAACTTAATATCATTGTTCAGAATTGATTCGTATTAACAACAACAAAATGGAAATATCTTTTCGAAACATAGAAACAATCAATAAATACTCTTATTGCAATATAGTTTGAGTAGGTTTTGGGGAAAATCAGTTTCTTCGTAAGCTATAAAAAGTCCATTTTTTAATATAGTGTCACTTTTAAAATATCGAGTTTAGGTCTTAAAACATTGAGTTTAGGTCTTAAAATAACAAGTACTAAAACTAGCAAGTTTAGACTTTAAAACATCAAGAGAATATAATAACGAGTTTATGCATTAAAATAATAAGTTTAGATCATAGTTGGCTCACTGTTGCCATTAGGTCGCCATTAGGGTTTTGGAATGCAGACTTTTTTTTTCTACTTGTCACCATCATTTTTTAGCGCCGCTGTCGATGTCGCCACCGGCTGCCACAATGTTCAGCCGCAAGTTCTTCATTCTTCGTCTTTAGTTTATGTTATGGTCGTGCTCCAACGTGTTTGTCGTGTAACGTCGGTCCTCGGTTCATGGTTCTTGTTCGCCGACATTCTACCAATCTTGGTAATGTTGGATTCTTGTTCCTTGCCATCATGAGCGGGTCTCTTCTCAACGCGTTTGTCGTGCGCCTCCCGTGCCACAAAGAGGCTTTCTCTTGGGCTTCTCCCGTCATTTGTTCGTCTCCGCCATATTGCCGATCATGGCAACAACGGTTTCCATCCGGGCCATCCTCTAACACGTTTGTCCCGCACAGTCTGTGCCGCGATGGGCATCCTTGGCCATCTTTTCAACAATCGAAACCTATTTAAAATTTCGTTGTGGAACCATATTCGGTCATCAGGCCTACAAATCGGAGGCTCTGATACCATGTCAAGAAATCCCGGAGATGAGTATATATGATAATGGTTTGTGTTATTCCATCTCATGAAATTACATTTACCTAGATCCTATATTTATAATAAATCCTAGACTCCTAATACTTGAGGAATACTCATCTTTCTAGATTATATCTCTTAAACAAGGTAATATAATACTCCGTATTTGCAATGATATGCTCAATCTTCTAATTTTATCTTGATCTTGGTTGACTCGATCAACCTCGGTCCGCTCAGCAAGCCAGGCTGCCCTAGAAGGTCCGGCAGTCGATCACCACGGCCATGGATTCTTCTGTGAGAAAGGAAGGACAAGGCTCTTGAGTTTAGTTTCTAATCTTGGTGAGACCAATAGATAAAGGCCGTATTGGAAGTCTTTATGCCAACCTCGGCAACAATCTCTGCGGCCAAAGTGCCATCAACGTAGCTAAGTAGTTCTTGGCACGAGAGAAAGGGAAGAAACTTGGTTCTTCCACATAAGGCAGTTTAGAGACATGGGTTTGACGGTGATCATGTGGATCAAAGTCGTAAAGGGGAGGGAATCAGATGAAGAACTAATAGTGGTAGTCATGGCGCGAGAAAGAGATAGAGGCGTCCTGCTGAAAATCATATTAAGGTTAGGGTTTTTTAGACTAATACCATGTGGAGAATATGATTTTCGTATTTCATTCGCATTAACGAATATTGAGCACAAGTCCCTAGTATATATACAAGAGTAAATGGTTAAATATGATAATGATTATCACCCTATATTAACTCGAGTCTATCTCTATCTACAAGGAATGGTTTGTGATTAGGGAAAATCAAATCCCACTAATTACGCTAACAAAATGAAGCACGATTGACGTAGCGAAAGACTTGGATAAATCGATTATTGTTATACCGCGCACGATAATCAGTAACGGATCTTCTATCCTCGTTAAATCGCGCACGATTGCTGAAAATTGGACGAAAGGAGAAAACTCCAACTTTCAAATTAAAAAGAGCAACGCTCCAATTCTATTAATCAAACAACTTCTGATCTACGAAATTAATAATACCCCTAATTATAGGGCAATTTGCAATTTGGTTCCTGACATTTACATAGTTTTGCAATGTAGTTCCCAAGTGTTCAATTTCGCAAATTGGTAGCCCACCATTGTCTTTTTTTTTTTTTTTGCAATGTGGCTATAAAACTAACAATTTGTTAAAAAACTAACAATTCGTTAAAAAAACTAACTGAATGTCAAACATACGACATTTAATGGACATTATTGTCATTTTTCATAGGCAATGTTATTCCCTCTTCCTCTTAAATAGTACCAGTAACCAAGCAATGAATTAATGGAAGATTTTGACCAATTTTCGCTTTCCTTCCTCTATTAAAACTCAAAATTTAGGGGAAGATATTTAGGGGAAGAAAATCTAGTGGAAAGAGGGAGCATGCGGGAAGGGGATGGGGTGGTGGATGGGATGGTGGAGCAAGCGGGAATGGGAGTTGGTGACAGAAAGATGACAATTAGGGAAAGAGGTGGTCTCCCATGAGAACAAGGGGATCCGTCTCATGCATGAGACGGGTCGCCCCATGACCCATGGGCCGAACCCGCCACGTGGCAACCCACCATTGGCCGGATTTTTTTTTTTATTTTTTTTTTGAGTTTTTATATTTTTTTTTCCGGCTTTTCAGTGGTTTAGCAAAAAATAATAGTTACCATCTCTTAAAGTAACATTGTTCATAAGTAAACGTAATACTTGTTTTAAAAAAACAAAAGCTCGTTTTTACCCATTTGAAAAGTAATAACTTATGTATATGAATGTAATAGTAAGTTTATACAAGTAAATGTAACACTTTGATTGACGAAATTGTAACAGATTTCTATAGATAATGTAATACTTTTACATGTATCATGATAAATTTGACCCCATTGTAACTTATTGTTTGAAAACAAATAGATATCTATACATATGTATTACAATTATTTACAAATATCATTACATATAAATAACACGTTTGTTACATTTTAGTTATAATAAGTATTACTTTTGGCAAACGAAGAAAACATAGGAATAACACTATTACTTTAAGAGATGGTAACTATTACTTTAAGAGATGGTAACTATTACTTTTCACAAACCGAAAAAAAACCAAAAAAAAAAAATATAAAAATTTAAAAAAATAAATAAAAAAATTGGGGCCAATGAGGGGCTGCCACGTGGCAGGGTCCCCCCCATGGGTCCTGGAGCAGGGTTGTGGGTCGGGTAATGGGTCAAAAAATGACCCGTCTCACCCATGAGACGGGTTGGAGTGTTCTCACACAAGTTTTTGTCTTAGGGAAATTGAAAGAGATCTGGGTTAATATACCGTTAATTTAAACGTTTTTTTTTTTTTTTTTTGATTTCTAGGTGTATATTTATATTTTAATTTAATTTCAACTTTAATACTCTCTCCATTCTGTTTGTACTTTTATTTTTACAACATTTCATATTAAAATGTCAACTTTTTTATTTTCAAAATGACAAAATGTGAATAGTGTTTTAAACATTTATATTCTCTTCTTTTTTATTTTATTGAATTACAAAAATAATTAAAAAAAAAACTAATGTACTACTTTTTATCCAATTGAATCATCAATATAGTTTAAGACTATTATTTCAATTTTCAATATTTTTTAATAACTACGCAAATTCTAGAAATCTCTCTTAATTTGGGACAGAGAAAATATTAAATATTTTTAGTTTTTTTTTGGATTATTTTATACTTTGAATCATTAGTTACAAAATACTTCTTTTTAACTACAAAACATATTTTTAAGACGTGATTTTTTCATTAACATTTTTTTAAAATAAATATTTCTTAATTTAAATAATTAAAATTATTCCAAATTTGTTATGACATTTTTTATATTTTAGATGTATTGGATAGTTTTTATTTTTAATGGAGGAGGGAGAGCAAAAATTGATCAAAATCTTTCATTAATGCATTGGTGGAATAACATTGCCCATGTTAAAAGAAAATAATGTCCATTAAAAAAACATGTGCAAGTCACATGTTTGTTATCCAGTTAGTTTTCAAACGGGTTGTTAGTTGTTTGACAAATTGTTAGTTTTATAGCCGCATTGCAAAAAAAAAAAAGACGATGTTGGGTTCCAATTCGCGAAATTGAACACTTGGAAACTACATTACAAAACTATGTAAATGTCAGGAACTAAATTGCAAATTGCCCCTAATTATATAGGGCTCCTATGACTTTAAAAAACAAGCCAAATCATTCCTAAATAACCCTAGTTTATATAGTAACATAAATAAACTATAAAACATTAAAATATCACCCCAATCTACTTCTAATATTAAAAATACTACCTATTTAAATTTACATCCGAAAATTATCATAAAATAACAAATAATAAAAATAAAACACAAATTTATCATTGATCAAAGGTATTTGCTTAATCTGACCATCATTCTGCAGTTGCTACAAAAGAGAACAACAAGCCATTATTTACATACCTGCCACTATACAAGGCCGTACTCATAGGCAATTGGGAGACAGCCAAAACATTCATGGACAGGAATCCAGATGCCACAACAGCCATTATCACCGAGAGCGGATACACAGTTCTTCACTTAACTGTTGGAAGCGGAAAATATATTCATTTCTTGGAAAAGCTTGTGGAATATTTACCAGCCGAAGCCCTCACAAGTTTGACATCCAACCATGGTGACACAGCCCTTAACATTGCAGCAACAGTAGGAAATACCAAGGCAGCAAAAATTTTGATGAAGAAAAATCCATCTCTCCTTCGCATTAGGAATGATAAGTATATGCTTCCTCTTTACTTGGCGGCCCAAAATGGACATAGGGACACACTTCTTTACTTCCAAAGTATTAGCTGCGACGAAGATTATGCAGGACAAGCTGGTGCTGACCATTTGTCTTGGATCATTACCCATGGGTATATCGGTAATTAGCTCAACTTTTCCTATGCATTTTGTGAGACATTTGATTCAGTAACTTGACGATACTGTTATTAATGTATAGATATTGCATTGGATTTGATTAAACGCTATCCTCATGTGGCAAGATTGGAAACGAGTGAGATGTGTGTGCCTCCTTTGATTGCGATAGCTGAGCATGGACACAGTTTCTTCAGAAGTGGATTTCACCTCAACTTTGTTAAAGACTGTATCTACGACTACATACGTTAGTTTCTCAAACAGTTAACACTAATCATGAGACGTTCGATTTGATGGATGTGGACATATACTCCCAAATCATTATAATTGGCGTTATATCATAACAAGTAAATAATTTTACTGGCATTTGAAAAATAGTGACGCTAAAGCATTTTGATTCATTGACATCTAAGGAAAACAAGGGGGTATATGAACTTTCTATCTATTAACTCGAACATGTAAGTAGAATACTTTGTTATCTTCTTCGTTCACCTTCATTTGTTTGTCTTGAAGGTATTCCTTTAGAGCTTGAGAAGTGTTATGACGTCGGATATGGAGGTAATGTTGATGTTGAGAACCAAGCTTCCGGTTACGCTCAAGTACTAAAGAAATGGAGGGTACATTTTGTGAGAGGTGAACACTTTGTCTCTAGGCTTGTCGTAAATATTTTCTTGATATTTATTATTTATCTTTTTTTTTATTTTACAGTTTGGGAGAGATTGCACATCATGCTTTCGGATGTCATACGATTACTAGGTGAGCAGATAAAAATGACGGAGTATTATTTTCTTTTGAGGAGAAGACGAGTTTTTTTTTTCTCTAACTCAATTTGTAATCCAACTTTGTGTCATAGTTGTACTGCCAAATGCCAATGAAATTCATCGGAAGAAACTAACTCATCATCGAGCTGTTCAACTTGTTAAATTCTTGTGCGAAGGTATAAGGTCTACAAATGATGAGAATGATTGTGTTCGTCGTATCTCTAAACCAATCACGATCGCTGCTAGCTTAGGCACATTTGAGATCGTTGAAGAGATCGTGGATATACTTCCTCAGGCAATTTGGGCTTGCAACGATAAAGGTCATAGCGTAGCTCAGATAGCCGTTTTAAATCGTTCCCAACGTGTTTTCAACCTGCTATATCAAATGAGTGGGTTTCAACAGTATATCACAAAACAAACAGATGATTTTGGGAATAACATGTTGCACTGTGCTGGAAAATTGGCTCCTCGACATAAACTCAACCTTGTTCAAGGCACAGCAATGCAAATGCAGCGAGAGTTACAGTGGTATAAGGTACTAATATTTAGCATTATATTCTAATTAATTTTGTTATACTCCTTCATTCCCAGACCAAGAGTCTTACTTTCCTTTTTGTTACGTCCCAGAATAAGTCCTACTCCCCACAGCGACAAATTTTGTTTTATTGCCAAAATGACAAATATTGTACTTAATAGTGTTTTGAATTTAAACTTTAGAATATGAATTTATTGAGGTATCTAATTTAATTTATATATGGTGTAGGAAGTGGAGTTGTTAATGAATCCAATCTGCAAATATACAACGAACAGCGCGAACGAGACGCCTGAGATGGTATTCACAAGAGAGCACAAAGATTTGGTGATAGAAGGAGAGAAATGGATGAAAAAAACTGCAAACTTCTGCACGATTGTGGCATCACTCATCGTCACCATTACCTTCGCAGCAATTACCGATCCTGGTGGCAACGACGAGGACTCTGGCCGTCCTATTTACAGGGTTTTTATCATTTCTGATGCCCTCTCTCTGTTCACTGCCACAACTTCCTTATTGATGTTCTTGTCCATACTCACTGCCCGTTATGCAGAACTAGATTTCCTTACTAATTTGCCCCGGAAGTTAATTCTTGGTCTGGGTTTCCTCGCCCTCTCCATAGCGTTGATGATTGGGGCATTCAGCATTGCTGTTTACCTGGTTTTGGAGGAAAATGCGTGGGTAATTATTCTGTTGGATATATTTTATGCTTTTCTCACATGTTGGTTTACGATGTTCTTTCCCTTGCTTGCATATATATTCACAAGGACTTGGCGTTGGCGTAGAAGTCATGGTTTTGGCATGCAAAGTGATGATCCATTCTATTAGCTTATTCAAGAAATAAGGTTTCACAATCAAGTCCTTTATGGACTCATATTACAAGTAACTCCATCTTTCCTTTGGTATCAATCCTTAGAGCTGCCTTCGTCCCAAAATGTTAGTTCCACTTTTTTTAGTTGTTAATTTGAATCAATCTTGAGCAATAATTTATGTATGTATGTTTTAACTATTCTAATGAAAAATCTACAACTTGTTATTGATACACCACCATTGTAAATACTATTAATTAATAACAAACATTATGATAATTCTCCCTCCGTAATGCTGAAGGAATGTAGAAATGAGTGTCAAATGATTTATCTATTTGTAGAACTAAGAGATCACATGGGCTTGCACTTAAAGTGTTAGAACTCTACATTGTCGGAACGTATAAATTCATCATTTTTATTAATAAAAAATCATTTTTTTAAAAAAAATAAAAGATAAAAATTGACACATTCCAAAATAGAAGGCAGTCGACCAACCCCCATAGTGTAAAAAAAAAAACTATCCCACATCGGGCATAAACGAGACTTCTCTATAACATATAAGGATCTTGGGCTACTCCCCTTAGTACCAATTGGTTTTAAGGTGGAATCGAGCTGGTTCTCTACACGTGCAGGCCCAACGGCCCATGATGAACCCTCCGCGCCACCCGTGACAACCCAACCAACCAACGGCCCACGATGAACCCTCTGCGCCACCCGTGACAACCCAACCAACCTGTCCACGTTGTAAGCCTTTGGCAAAGCCCAGCTATACGTGAGGGGGCGGGTAAGAGAAAACTATCCCACATCGGGACAACCCAACCACCCTGTCCACGTTGTAAGCCTTTGGCCCGACTACACGTGAGGGGGCGCGTAAGAGAAAACTATCCCACATCGGGAATAAACGAGACTTATCTATAACATATAAGGATCATGGGCTACTCACCTTAGTACCAATTGGTTAGAACTTGTTCATTCACACCCATAGACAACAATTATGGCTTCATCATTGGCATTGCAATATGCATATCCATCCACCCTCAATCCAGGAAGCTTTGTATCCATCAAGTTATCTAGTAGTATGAATTACTCTTTATGGGGAGCACAGATGCTTTGTCTTCTCGAGAGTCAAGAGCTTGTTGGTTTTATTGATGGTACGCCACCATGATGATTACAGAAGGAGGAAAAGATCTCTGATAGGCTTGTGAAAGGATGGATATTGGGTTCTCTTCATGAAAATGTTCTTGCTACTGTGGTTGACTTATCAACTGCTAGAGAAGTCTGGATCAAGTTACTGTCTACTTTTGGTCCGGATTCCCAAGGTAATCAATTTAGAATGGAGGAAGTAATTTCATTTAATCACCAAAAGTTGCAAGACATTCATTTCAATTTTTAATAATGAAATGCTTCCAAGATTTAGGATGATGCTCAATTTAATTGTTTCATTCAGAAATCAGACAAGAATCATCAGAAGAAGAAGCAATGTGTAACACCCCGAATTTTCTTATAATATCTGAGCATTTAATGGCATTAATTATCCATAAATAACAATAATAAATACTTCAAATTAGGGTTCACAACGGCCCCTTATTTAACCATAAATTCAACACAATAGCGGAAGCGTAACTTAAGCTTGTCTTGGTAGGTAACACCCTAACCATCAATGTACTTCATCTTACATCAAATAAATAAACGTACTTAAACTACTAAATACTGAATCTTCAATCCACCGTCTTTCTACGGCTGCTTTCCTTGTCTTGTCCTTCTACTTAAATCCTGAAAACAAAATTTATAGAGAAGGGATGAGCGAACGAATGCTCAGTAAGTTCATACGTGGCCTCTCCGGTTACTAAGGAGAGACGACCAGAACGAATACTATGAATAACTTTTTCAAAGATAGGTTCAGTTACTTTTCGATTCAAGGCTGCAGAACAATACAGTCTTATTACCTTTAAGATTTTACTTTCAAAGGATTATGGCACTACATTCCAATGGGATTCATTCAAGTTTCCGTCAATTCCTTGGTAACGTACATTATAACCTCAATGCCAAAGGTACAATTTGTACACCTAGCTTCTTCAGCCAATAGTGTGGGTCGTAACATATATGGTATCCACACACATATGCTCGGGGTCTAGAATCATCCTTGTAATCAGACAATTCCTGAGAGAAGGCATGTGATCACTCATGCAATCCCTAGTTTAAGGACGAGTCTTTTCTAACTGGACTGTCCGTCAATGTCTTTTCTAACTGGACATTGGATGCCTTAACGAGTAAGTGGTTAACTTACAAGTTAAAATTGAGAACATACCATGGTACAAGTATGTGATACAAGTTTCAAACTTCGATACTTAGTAGATCGATGGGGACATCACTAAGTATAGATTCTTTCAAGGAACGTTCAATAACGCAGAGTTCATTCAAATACTATCATGCCATACTGATAGCTAACTTTAGAAAGAAATACCGAATTCCAATAAACAGGAGTTCAAATACTGTAAGGAACGTAATCCCTTACCTGAATTGCTTTTCCTCGCAATCTCCTCTCTGTGCAAATCTACAAGGCACGGAGTAATTTACTTTAGTACTCTCTACATTGTTAACTATTTCTACTTAGTTAACTGAGAGATGCGTTTTAACTTCTGTACTTCGTTACTTCTTTCTTTACGTTTAAGTTTCTGACTTTGATTTACTAGTCAGTCCTTTAACTTGATATAATTGCAATTAAGTCCTCTAACTTTGGGTTAATTACAATTTGGTCCTTCAACTTTAGTTCAATTACAATTTAGTCCTTCAACTTTGGATTAATTGCAGATTAGTCCTTCAACTTTAATTCAATTGCAATTTAGTCCTTCCACTTTGGATTAATTGCAGATGAGTCCTTCAACTCTAATTCAATTGCAATTTAGTCCTTCCACTTTGGATTAATTGCAGATGAGTCCTTCAACTCTAATTCAATTGCAATTTAGTCCTTCCACTTTGGATTAATTGCAGATTAGTCCTTCAACTTTCCTTTAATTACAGAAAGGTCCTTGGACTTTGGTTCTGTTCATAAGGTCCCCTAAGTTTCTCTTTTCAATCACTTAGGCCCCTCTAACTTCAAAGGTTTCCTTTTTATTCCTTCTAACTTTAATTCTTTTCAGTTTAGTCCTTTTCCGTTAAGAAACTAACTGAAACTTCTAATCTTTTCCTTTCTCGTTAACTTTTTAACCTTCAAGGTCTTCCAAGTATTTCCTCAAGTTAGTTTTCTAACTTCTAACGATTCTTTTAAAGATTTCGTTTTCTTTTCATTATAACTTAACGAAATCACTAACTTTCCGTCCCAATTCTTAACATCCTTAATTAAGAATCAACACCCAAGTTAGGTCATTATTGACGAATCATACTTCATCAAGATCCTTTAATTTTGATCAGTTTTTCTAATTCTTTAAATTTTTCTAAATTCCCAAACATCAATATTATTCACAATACACTTAACAAGGATCATTTAAATCAACAAAATAATTTCCAATGGCCTAGGGCCATTCGGTCGAACCATGTTCTTGGGGAATCCATATTTTTTTCTTCTTTTGATAAACCCAATTCAACCTCAATGATTTATATGTCCAAATCCCAAGTCATTGTATAATATAAATCAATTCAATTCATGATTATATAATCAATCAAAAAGAAACAAAAGTAACTAGTATCAAGATTACTAATTTTTTTTCTCTCCATAGCATCTAGATCAACTCCATTAACCTTTAAAATTTTATCATAAATCCCTAGCATGCAAACCCTAATACTTGTATTCTTAAAACATGCATAACTTATGTTTTAAACATCCAAATCCAATGAAATAAATTTTAGGATGTGAGTTTCGATATTACCTTGAGTTAGAACGGATTAATCTTCAACAACAGTGGCGGAAATTTTTCTTCTCCTTCCTTCCTTGGTGCGGCTGCTGCTAGGTTTAGGCTTAGGGTTTTGTGTTTTGTTGTTTTTGTTAAATTAAGAAGTAAAACCTAAATTTTTCACTAACCATTTTATTTATACTCTTGGGTAAAATTAATTGGGTTGGGTTTACTAATACAATTTCGGGCCAATCCAATTTCCTTGGGCCCACTTCTTTAAATTACTTTATAACTCTAATTATGGTTTAATTAATTTAGTAAAACCGAAATAAAAAAAATAAAAAAAAATTCCGGCTATTACACAATGGCAGGGCCGCAGGGAAAACGTCTGATGAATTACCCATACCCATCAATAATAATTGTCTCAATCAAGCTTACCACAAACAACTTCTACGAGTGGTCGACGCAGATATTTTCACTCCTTAATAGTCAAGAGTTGAGGAGTTTCATAATTGATGTTTTTTTTTTTTAGTTTCATAATTGATGCAGAAAGAGGTGCTATGAGAATTAGACCGAATGGAATTGAAACAAGATGGGATTGAAACCCTAAATAAATGCTCACAGACAAATATCAATTATTATTCAAAAAAACAAAGTCTACCTAAACTATTACAGATAGGGCCGCCCCTAAGATTTTGAGGCCCCGGTGCAAACAAAGAAAATGGGCCTAATAAGCAAAATCTTCTAACAATAAAAATAAAAATTAGTACTAACCATAATTTGAAGTCCTTTCTTCACTTAAATCGTGTCATTCTTCTAACATTTTTTGAAGCAAAATCTTCAATAAGATCTTCGTTAGTACTCACAAAACTAAAAATGCCGGAAAAAAATCTTACAAACTATTAAATCACCTCAAATAACAGACAATAAACCCTAACAAGCAAACAAAACTACATATCTCAATTCTCAGCAAGTAAAAAACAACTTTACAACAATTCAAAGCTAGTAAATACTAACCTTATTATCATCATCGTCGTCCTGTTCATCACCGGAGCCATCAGCATCGTCATCCTCGTCGGAATCAACCGGTCTCGTGACGGCCTCGAGTTCCTCTTCGTCTTCTTCTTCAACCACCTCATTAGCCTGGTCATTCACTTGCTCTTCCTCCGATGAATTCGACAGTGATTGCTCCGGTGATTCCTCCGGCGATTTGGATTTCGATTTCGCCATGGTGTAAGTGCTCCAATCTGAACCGTTAGTTTTTTCGTTAGAAATCTAACAAACCCTAACGAAACTAACAAAGTGGGGGCATTTTGGGCATTACTATTTAGAGCCATGCAAGGTTAAAAGACTTTAGACAAGGTAAAAAGGCTTTATTTCCGCATGCCAATCCTGCAGCTGGAAGACTGGAAAAGGGGTTACTTTTGACCCTTAAAGCTGCCAGAATTAAATTTAAAGTAAACCTGTCTCGGCGTCAGTTTTGTCCACGCGGACAAGATTGATCCGCGCGGATGAAATTGCTTCTCCAGCTCCCCTATAAATACAGCACTTCTGTTTCAGTCCAGAACACACAGAAAATTCACCAGAACACTGCTACACTGAGAGAAAATCAGGGAGAAAATTGGGAGAATTTCATTATTGTCTCCATTTTCTCTTGAGATTTTCCTCATCCCAATCTTCAAACATCAAACACTAAACACAAAAACACTTGCACTTGGGTGAAAACCAAGGAGAAAATAGAGAGAATTTAAGTATTGTCTCTCTTTTCTCTTAAGTATTTTCCTCATCACAAAACACACTTAAGTCTTGAAATCTCTTCAAGCACAAACACAAACACAACACAAGAAGATAGGGTTAAACCATCATTGGTAAACCCTGAAAGAAAATTAGCGGCTAGGACTGTTTTCTGGGAACTGACCAACTGTGTGTTCGACCGTGCTTACAGTTGTCCAGACAGTTGTCCTGTCAGATGGCGACGTCCAGAAACTCAGAAACACAGAAACAAACGCAGCGGAAATTAAAACTGATTAAACACTTCAGCAAGAAATACCTTGCTGGAAAACTTTCATTACTAAAACTCTTTCAGAGTACAAAAGGATGAAAGAAACAAAAACAATTAAAAGATCAAAACCTATTCTATCTTGAATAGACTAAACATAAAAATACTTGAGTTCTTGATGAACAAGAACCTCAAGAAAAAACAAAAGACTCTCTTATAATACTCTGTAAATTCGTCAAAATCAATGAAGGAGTCGGCTTGTATTTATACAAGGCTTGGCCGCTCCTTACACTCCAAGAAATCCTTCTTTCTATATGAGAGTCTTCCTAAAATAAAACACCTAAAATACAAAATACTAACCAAAGATAAACATTAGTAGGTTAGTCAAGTAAATCAAAATAATAATAATTATCCTAAAATAAACTATTCCTAAATAATTACAACTAATTCCTAAAATAAATAAACTCTAAATATATACATTAATTAAATCAGAATCACAAAGATACACAATATTAAACTAAGAGTATTTCATACTCTTTCAATCTCCCCCTATCTTTGTGGTTCTGATCAAAACAACCAAAAAACAAAACTCTCCCCCTGAATTTGTACATTGGATTCTACTCCCCCTAGAACACATATTTCTCCCCCTAAATATGAAGACCACATCTTTCTCCCCCTTTTTGAGAAGAACCATCAAACTCAAAGAAAAAAAATAAGAATATCTTCCACTCCCCCTAAATTTGAATCTCCCCAACAAAAATACCTCTAAGAGCATCATCAATCTCAACTCACATCGCATCAAACCATAACAGACCAGAGATTTCTGCAGAATTACCTGATGACTTACCGGTTGACTGTACAATTGACTGTACAGTTGACTGTCCAGTTGTCCGCACAGTTGCACGAACAAGTTGCTTAACACCAGCTGGATGCTTAACAACAAAAATACCAGAGCTTGATCTGAGCAGTGGCAAACAATCATTTTGCGTCACACACAATCACTTAGAGTTTCTCCTGAATTCTCGGATTTATCTGCAAAAAATGTTAGAGAGAGAGCATTTGCAGAATAGAAACAAGATGAGATGAGAGAAATGAAGCTAGAAAGCATGAGGAATAAGATATACTAAACCATAAATCACAACCAGAATGGACAAGGAGGAAATATCAAGGGAGGACAGTGATTCTTCCTAAGAACTCGGGAATGCCAAGGAGTAAGGAAAACCGAGAAACATTGAAGTACCCATTTGAATTCCAAAACAAATAAGGATTTTGATTTTAAAATTCAAATTTTTTCCATGTTTTGTGATAAATTGTCCGTCCCAGAATTAGTACTTGCCAAATTCAACTGAATCCATTTATCCATAATGTACCATAATTTCTACCAACTGCACAATGAAACTTGAACATCACGCCATTAGATTATCGTTAATCACATGAAAACATTAAATCTGTAACAAGAAGAAGAACAGTTCAATTTGCTGATGGAAATACCAAGGGAGAAAAAAAACTTAGAAAAATTATGCCTAAACACACAAGTGAAGATTGTCTCAATTTTGGTGTGACATAGAATGGTCAACTCTGTTTATGACTCGGTCTCAACTCACAAGAATTCAATGAGATTACACCTTCAATCATGTAGCTTTTAGAACACCCCCTTTTTAAAGGCATATCTCCAATGAATCTGTTACGGGAAGAGCTATTCACTCTCACAATACAGTGTTACCCTTGATCTCAAGTTATGTATTTAAACAATTCATCTTTTTGCCTAAATGAGTAGTAACTGCAAAGATTGGAGGCGGCTTGTTCTTCCCGCAAGCTTAGATTTGATGCCCACTCCATGATAAACAACACGAATGAATTAACAAGATAATTTTATTATCAAGTCAAGAAGGGTCTCACATTCAAGGGTCAAAACTCGGAGTCAAGGAACTAAAGGAGACCAAGTGATCACAAGAGACAATCGTGCAAATAGAATGTATGCAGAACTTTTTTTTTTTTTTTTTTTTTTAAATTAATGGTTACTGTAATATACAATTATACAGTTATGCAGTCAGTTGTCTGCACACTTATGCAGTCAACTGGTATCACACAGTCCGAGAGAAAATCTCTCGAAATCCAAAGCCTTGGTAAAGATATCAGCAAGTTGATCCGTTGTGCTTACATGTTCAAGAGTAATGATTTTTTATTCAACAAGATCTCTAATAAAATGATGCATAATATCTATGTGCTTGGTTAGGAGATGTTGTACCAGATTCTTGGCAATATTCTGGGAGCTTAAGCTATCACAAAATACAGTAAAGGTTTTACTTTTAAGATCATAATCCTTTATTATCTGGTTCATATTCAACAATTGAGTACAACAAGTAACATCTCCCATACATTCAGCATTAGATGGCCTATGAACCAAGAACCTAACATCTTTGCTTTCAAATTTTACCACTTCCTCTTGCATGTCATTGATCCAATTATTACCATTTAAGGTTTCTGACACACTATCATGCTTAAACTTAGCAACAAAACAACAAGAGCTTACCTGATGGTACGCGGATTTCATGCATACCAAACTGGCTAAATCCCGGTAATTTATTCTTTTTCCTCTTGTTTTTCTTCCTTCATCCACTCCCCCAATGACTTGGGAAGTTGGATGGTTTCCCTGTATGCTTGCAGCAGCATCGTTACCTCTTATTTCCTGATCTTTAGCGATTTCAGAATCTGAACCAGAACCAGCTGCTGTCTGACCATCTGATATGGCAGTTGACTGTTCATCTTGACTGTCAGTTGTCCTCACAGTTGGCGCATCTGCAGGTTCTGTTGCATTCGTTGGTTCAGATTCATCATTAATCTGCCCATACTCCCAGGTGCAACCTGAAACATCATCCTCATCAGTTTTGACATTAAGATCAGTAGCATTATCAAAAATTGGGTTAAAACATGAATGATTTTCAACCAACTTGTAACAATGATCAGAGGATCGAATGCTAGAAAGAACACACACACTTTTGTTATCAAAAACTTCGCATTTGGACTTGTCAAACTTAACAAATAAGTCATCATCACACAGTTGACTGATACTTATCAAATTTGCTTTCAACCCGTCTACATGTAAGACATTGTGCAAATTTGGCAAGCCGTCAACACACAACGTACCTTTACCAATGACCTTTCCCTTAGCACCTCCACCAAAATTGACATTTCCTCCTTTGAAGACTTCATAATCTATGAGATGCTTAAGAGAACCGGTCATATGACGAGAACAGCCGCTGTCGAAGTACCATACTTCTTCCACACTACTCTTGAAGGAGGTAAGAGCCACTTTGCATTGCTGAGTGTCTTTCTTTACCCAGGCCTTTCTTACCTGCTGCTGTTGACTGGGCACTTGACTGGGCAACTGACTGTTAGATTGTTCCCACAGTTGTCTTGTCAAGTGGCCGCTGTTCTTCTCCAAGCCAAGTTCCTGTTTCAACTTGTAGCAAAATGGACGTATATGTCCAGGGGCAAAACAATGGTGACACACGTATCTCCTTTTTCTATTTATTTTGTTTTTGTGAGGAGACACGTGATTAGCATTAAATCTCTCATTGTTTTTCGAAGTGCCCTCACCTTCCTTAACAAACATTGGATCTCCATAGCCTATTCCTGATTTTCCTTGATTTCCTATATTCAGGACTTCTTCTAGTTTAGCCTTGCCATTGTTAAGTTTAGTGAGTGTGATAGTTTCTTTTTCAAGATCGCTTTTATACTTTTCACACTCATTGTCCTTTTTGGTAAGCATGACTTCTAACCTAGCTATGGAGTCCTTTTGAGTATCACTTTCACTCGACAACCTCTCATTCTCAGCCTTTAATTTCAGATTGTCAGAGGTGAGTTTTTCATTTACCATCTTGAATGCCTTGAGTTGTTCCATTCGCTTGGACCAATCTGCATGAAGCTCAACATATGTATTGTATAGATCTTCATATGTATCCTCTTCTTCCTGTGATGATTCTTCAGATTCACCTGCAGAAGTGGAGTTAAAACAGGTATACACATTAGTACCATTTGAGCTGACAACTGTGCTGACAGTTGACTGTTCATCTTCACTGTCAGATTCACTGTCAGAAAGGGAGGATTGTGATGATCGTAAAAATGACAGGTTTGCTGTCTGATAGTCATTATCTGAATCACTTAAGGTTGAAGAAAAACTCATCCCTCTCTTTTTGAGTGTGTTAGTACACTCATTGGCATAGTGTCCGAATCCTAAACACGCTCTACATTGAACGAACTCAATAGATCTTTTGTTTTCAGAAGAAAATTTGTTCTTACTTGTTTCTTTCTTAAATGATTCAATCTCAGGGGAAGAAGCAATATCCTTATTGGAAAACCTTTGTTGACGTTTTTTGTTCAACATTTTGTTGAATTTTTGAGTGAACAATTCACATTCATCTTCCTCTAAGTTTGAGTCATCAATATTCTTTGATAATTCAACAAAATCTTTGGACACAGTAAGAGCACTAGCAAGAGCAATTGAATTTACTTTGCTAGTTTGTTGCACTTCAAGGTTCAATTCAAACGTAGTTAGAATACCTAGAACCTTTTCAAGACTCACGGTCCGAGTATCACAAGTTTCTTCAATGACAGAGATTTTGATGTTAAATTTTTCTGGGAGAGTTCTTAAAACTTTACTAACCAACCTTGCATTGGAGATGGATTCTCCTAATGCAAATGATTCATTTGAAATATCCATTAATCTAGCAGAATATTCTTGAATAGTTTCATTATCTCCCATTCTTAAATTTTCAAACTCTGTCATCAATCTCCTTAATTTTGATTGTTTGACACTATCAGACCCTTCACAATGAAGTTGTAAAATATCCCAAGCATTTTTTGCCACTGTATGGTTTGAGAACAACCGATACAAATTAAAATCAACGTGATCAGATATGGCGGCCATTGCCTTTGCATTGAAATTTGCAAGGGCAATTTCCTCCGCATTCCAATCTTGCTCGGGTTTTGGAATAAAAACTTTTTCTTTCTTTTCTTCGTCAGACACAGAAGCTTTAGCTTTTGGATCAGCCACTTCCATGGTAGGGGATTTATATCCCACTAGAATGCTGACCCATACACGATGATCTATGTTTTTGATGTACATAGTCATATTTGCCTTCCAAATGGTATAGTTTGAACCATCTAGAGTAGGCGGCTTATTACGAGTATGAGTACAGTCCATAATGACCACTTTCAAAGATCGATCTCAGTATGTCGAGACCAGGCTCTGGTGCCAATTGAAAGAAAATTAGCGGCTAGGACTTTTTTTTGGGAACTGACCAACTGTGTGTTCAACCGTGCTTACAGTTGTCCAGACAGTTGTCTTGTCAGATGGCGACGTCCAGAAACTCAGAAACACAGAAACAAACGCAGCGGAAATTAAAACTGATTAAACACTTCAGCAAGAAATACCTTGCTGGAAAACTTTCATTACTAAAACTCTTTCAGAGTACAAAAGGATGAAAGAAACAAAAACAATTAAAAGATCAAAACCTATTCTATCTTGAATAGACTAAACATAAAAATACTTGAGTTCTTGATGAACAAGAACCTCAAGAAAAAACAAAAGACTCTCTTATAATACTCTGTAAATTCGTCAAAATCAATGAAGGAGTCGGCTTGTATTTATACAAGGCTTGGCCGCTCCTTACACTCCAAGAAATCCTTTTTTTCCATATGAGAGTCTTCCTAAAATAAAACACCTAAAATACAAAATACTAACCAAAGATAAACATTAGTAGATTAGTCAAGTAAATCAAAATAATAATAATTATCCTAAAATAAATAAACTCTAAATATATACATTAATTAAATCAGAATCACAAAGATACACAATATTAAACTAAGAGTATTTCATACTCTTTCAAACCCTCTTTCTCCTTGACCTAAACTCTCTTTTAATTTCATGCTTACTTAATTGTCTAGCTTAAATTACATTTACTTCACTTGTCTAGTTAAATTTACTTTCCTTGCTTAACTTTACATTTCGTTTACATTAATTTACTTTATGTCTAGTTTAACTTAAGTTTTGACCTAAGATGGTCATCTTGGAGTTCATCTCCATGAATGACCATCTCAAATGGTCCACATTTTAATTCATAGTTAATTTTCCTCTTTTATTTTGTAAGTCTTTTATCTTTACAAAACTCCCCTTCCCACTTGCAAAGGACATGTTTTAAACCTCATTAATCCCCCAAGGATGGCTTATTGATGTGATCACCACTTGACACAAAGTAATGGACCATCAATTAAGTCTAGGGATGAAAAAGGGGTGAACATGGATGCAAATCCCCCCCAAAAAATTACAATTTCCTTCAAGAGAATGTTGCTGTCCAGAAACATTTCTCTAAGACCTCTGTCCATTGTCTTATTTTTTGGACATACAAAAACTTGGAATTTCGTGATGGCTACAAAATACTTTTTGTATCCAACATCCGTAGCATTCCATACATATTTTTACTTTATTTTTTCTTTAAGTTTAAGTACCTCTTTCTATTTATTTTCTAAAGCTCAGTTTACCAGTCTCTGGAAATCCAGATTTCATATCTGTTATTTCCAGAGGGTTTTTGCTCATCAAATCGTGTCCAACTGGAAAAATATTTCATTGTGACCATACTTAGGATGTTTTGAACAACTTTCATTCTTTAACTTTCTTGAGATTCTGACATTTTAAAGCTCTTAAAGCCATTTCAAAATCAGGAGTACACTGCTTTTTTTATTCTGGCAGATTGGATATTCAAACTCAAGGGGTCTTTTAAGTGTCAAAACTTGACTCTAAAATCATACAAAAAATCATGGAACATTTTCAATGTGTTAGAAAGAGTTTTTAATTTTTAATTTCCAGTTTACACATCTTTTATGACATTTATTCTTGTCCCTCTTTCAAAGCAACGTCATTTCAAAACAATTTCTTCTAGATTATTTTTACTCATCACACACACACACACATATTGTTTTCAAGTAAAATAGGAAGACCCGTCTACGGGGTATTCCGGGTGCACGTGCTAATCGTCCTTCCCGGAGTGTAACGTGACCTCCGAACCCTTTTCTCTTTCGGGCATTTTTTCAAAGTTTTGGCCCTTAACTAAAATGGCGTGGCGACTCCGTTGAATTCAAAAGAAGTCCGCTAGGATCTTCTTGATTCAATTTACTAACTTTCGACCAACCTTTCATAAACTAAAATCTTTTTTCAAGAAAACCCAATTTGGTCGGAAGTCGGTTCCAAATCGGATCGGGTATATCACACATGGCTGTAGAAATTGCAGAGATTGAGTTACGGTAAAGCGGCGAGCGTCATACATACCGGCGGTGAAATTTTTTTTTGGGGCCCTTCATAATTAGGGCCCTGTTCAAATGATCACCTTGATCCTCCTCAGAGGCGGCCCTGATTACAGAGAAAATCTTAAATAAGTCTTTTTTTCTTGTTGATCAAGAACTTCCTAAAATACGATAATCCTACCATCTAAATAAAAGAACATTCCAGAAATCCTAATATTGATAAAACTCTAATTAAATATTAAACTATATTTAATATTAAATAAATAAAATAAAAACTGAAACTAAAAATCCAGCAGTTCCGTAATCGGTCCAGCGCGGCAGCTCCATCAAACAGCGCGGGCGCGCCAACGTCCAGAAACTCCCCTCGCGTCTACACTGCATCAATAATGGATCCAGCACCACCTAAATACTATGTAGGACGGCCTAACGAAAATGGGCAACAATTGAGTAAGAACTACAAGAGCTGGAAAAGAACAGACCTGCTTGTTAAAGGATGGATCTTAGGTTCGATGAGTGAAGAAGTGATTAACATGGTGGGAGGATTGGCCACATCAAGAGATGTTATGGTCATGGTTGAAATAACTTTTGTTAGAAATATCAAAAACTACATTATATCCCAAAGACCCATAATCACCGTGGAATGGAAGGAATGTAAAACTCCTGCCTCCTTCTGTCCCTTGAAGGCATGCTTTAAGCTGAAGTTCATTTCAGTTTTTCAACGAAATCTCATTATTGTTAACCATGCAATAGATAGTGACATTTTGAGCAGAAGAGAGGGCGTAGTATGGAATTTGCATGGAAATGTTGTATTCATTTAAGTAAACTATCAATCAACTGCAGCTCCCCCAAGAGGTAATGATCAAACCCAGTACTTGCCGTTGTGCAAGGCAGGACTTGATGGTGACTGGGAGGAAGCAAAAAGATTCATGGACAGGGACAGAGGCGCCTCAACAGCCGTTATCGCATTCAATGGGGAGACAATTATTCACGTAGCTGTTTGTACGGGAAAAGCTATTCATTTCTTGAAAAGTCTGGTGGAATATTTGGCCATACAAGACCTTTCCCTAAAAAACAGAAATGGTGACACGCCCCTGGTTTGCGCTGCAAGGGTTGGAAACACTGAGGCTGCAAAGATCTTGATGGGAAAGAGCCCCACTCTGCTCCATATCAAGAACAATGAGCTCATGCTGCCACTTCACAAGAGAGCACAAAGAGTTGGTGATAGCAGGAGAGAAATGGATGAAAGACACTGCAAACTCGTGTACGATTGCAGCAGCTCTCATCATCACCATTGTCTTTGCAACTGTACCTGGTGGCAACAACGGGAATACTGGCTTCCCTATCCTCTCCAATGGAAGAGCATTTTGGTTATTTGCCATCTCAGATGCATTCTCTCTATTTACGTGTACAACTTCTTTGTTCATGTTTTTGTCCATCCTCACGGCCCGTTATGCAGAGCAAGATTTCCTTCATGCTCTCCCCAAGAGGCTAATATTGGGCTTGCTTACACTCTTCCTCTCTATAGCATCAATGATCATAGCATTCAGCGCCACTGTTTATCTCGTGTGTTGGCCAGAAAAGATGATGGACAATTATTCCGTTAGTTGCATTATCTTGTCTTCCAATCACTTCGTTTGTGACCTTACAGTTCCCTCTCCTTATAGATGTCTACTCTTCAACATATGGACGTGGTATTTTTGGCAAACAAAGCGATCGTCCATTCCATTAGCACATATTTGAAAGGACCTGACCAAGATCATTAGATGCATTGCATTTAAGCCTTGAAATGATCGGGACATATTTGTTGTTAGTTCTTAATTTTCTACATTTTTTTCTCAGTTAATTGTGTCAATTTTTCGTTCAAGGATTATGAATCCGTGATGACCGATGCAGGGTCAAAAGAGGAAAATTGATTGAGAAATTCCAGTGTTGACTTTGTAAGAATGCTATTATTGCAATATCTGAATTCTGAGATACGTATTCAGCTTGGCAAAACTTTTAACCGCTAGTTTCTTCCATGGCAGCGCCAGAAAGTAGCATTGTCTTGTGTTTTATGTCATTAAGGTTATGCTTATACATGTACACAGCAAAGAGATCATCTTGGCAACAAAACCTACGTGAAGAAGCTACGGGTCTTCAAAACTTCACTTATTGCTGGCTGTTCGACTCGTGTATCAGTCAGGTAACTCTTGCTATTCTTGACAAGCTCCATCTTTCGAGCTAGCATTATATGCTTTTGCCCCTTTGTAGATGACTCTCAAGGATTTGATTAAGATTTTGCAGCTCCCAGAACACAGTAAGTGCTCCCCTTGTCCCTAAATGAATGTCCCAATTTCATTTTAAGGGGATCCCAAAGATGCAAGAATATTATTGTCATCCACTTTCTAAGCATTTAATTTTACGATAATAAATGAGTAGAAATGCGTTTAGGGACAAAGTTGTTAGGATAACTAATGATTGATAGAAGGACCAACCACCATCTTGGAGGATTAAAGACACAACTATTGCATTCTAGTTGGCTGCTTTTGTGTTAATTTTTGGAGGATAAGATACAACTATGTTGAAAGCACAACCCTGCTCTTCTCCTCTTTTCTCCTCTGTTCTGGAAACCTCTTGAATTTCCCCCAAATGTCTAGGGTTTCTTGAAAGCCCTAGAATCAATTTAAAGAAATCGGAGTAGTGAAGGCACCGACTTTGAAGGGAGCTTATGGAAGCTTCCGTCAAGAAGACTCCAGAATTTCTTCACCGACAAACTGGTAGTATAAATAGGTATACCGGTGTCTTGGTTTGGTATCAGTCAAGAGAGAGCAAGCAGTATAAGTGAGGAGTCTTCTTGGGCTATAATAGTGTGTGGTGAAGAACACCATAGATAGTGTGAATAAAGCTTTAAGAGTTGTACTCTTTCTTTAAAAGTTTAATAATAAATATTGAAGTATTTCTTGTAATACTAATATTCTCAATATTAGTGTTACTTCTTCCTTGCCTGTTTAAGTTCCAGATTCAACAATCTGGTATCAGAGCGGTACGACTAGGGACCGCTAAGTGCGACGATCGGGGATCGTAGAAATCGCTGCGGAGACGTTACGAGTTCGGTGCACTATCCGGGATAGTGAAGCAAGTTGGTCCGGGACCTCGCTTACTTGACAGCACGAGGGAGAAGTGTATCAAGTCACCATGGGAGATACCGTTGGCAGCACATCCGGCATGGAGAAGTTAAACGAGTACAACTACCGCGATTGGCGAACGTGTATGAAGTCTTACCTTAAAGGGCAGGACTTGTGGAACATCATTGATGGAAACGAAACTTCACCACCCGAGAACAATACGGAACAACTCTGAAAATGGGAGATTAAAGCTGGAAAAGCATTATACGCGATCAAGACAACTATTGACAAAAGTATGCTTGCGCGTATTGAGGACATTGATGTACCGAAGGAAGCTTGGGACACGCTGGCTGCTCTCTTCTCAAAGAAAAATGCTGCCCGATTGCAATTGCTTGAAAGAGAGCTCATGAATACATCACAAGGTACGCATTCTATCAGTGACTATTTCTTTAAAATCAGAAATTTATGTCGTGAGATAGAGCAATTGGATCCTACTTCAAAGATAGGAGATGATAGAATGCGAAGGATAATAATTAACGGGTTAAATCCCGAGTACTTGACGTTTATCACGGCAATCCAAGGTTGGCCCGTACAACCATCATTATTAGACTTAGAAAATCTATTAGCCAAATAAGAAGCCCTTGCTAAGAAAATGGCTGGAGTATCATTAAAGAATACAGAAGAAGCACTCTTTAGCAATCGAAGAGGACAACCAAGAAAAGACAATGGTACAAGGAAAAAGCGAGAAGAAAATGGAGAGAAGTCATGTGGGCAGCATCAACGAAGTTATCGAGCAGGGGGAGCTCAACGACGCCCTCAAGGAGGGGAAGCTCAACAACGTAAAACTCGACCACAAGGAGATAGGCGCACCGGTGACGAATGCTATAATTGTGACAAGAAGGGTCACTTTGCTCGAGACTGTCGGTTTAGGAGAAGGCAATTCGAAGGCAATGCAGTAACATCCGATGGTCACCAAGGAGACAAAAGTGAAGAAGAGTGGGATCTTGATGTGTCTTACGCAGTTGCAGATTCCCTTTAAAGCTTCTCGGACGATGAGATTGACTTTGAAGAAGGTGTGCAAGAGAATGTAATGGAGGTGGCAGCTGCAAGTAACATATTGGAGATGGAAGATCAAGCACTTGCCACGACAACGCAACAACCTGTTGACTACAACAAGGACTGGATTGTTGACTCGGGATGCTCAAACCATATGACAGGTGATGAGGAGAAGCTAAGTTGCATGTCTGAATATAAAGGAGGGCGAGTTGTCGTAACTGCCAACAACTCGAGAATGCCAATTGCTCATATTGGTAAGACAAAGATTGTGCCACGATTCAGTCCTCATCACGTGCAGTTGCAAAATGTGTTCCATGTGCCAGGCATGAAAAAGAATTTATTATCCGTGTCGCAGTTAACGTCTCCAAGAAATTACGTCGTGTTTGGACCAAGGGATGTGAAGGTCTATCGAGACTTACGAATTAATGGGAAGCCATTCATGGAAGGTAAAAGAGTGGAGTCTATCTACGTGATGTCAGCAGAATCAGCATACGTAGATAAGACAAGGAAGAATGAGACTGCGGACCTATGGCACGCACGGTTGGGGCATGTCAGCTATCACACGCTAAGGAAAATGATGGCAGAGTCAATGTTGAAAGGACTGCCATCTTTAGACATTCGAACAGATACAATATGTGCTGGATGCCAATACGGTAAGGCACATCAGTTGCCTTATGCTGAGGGTCAAGGATGAAGATGTGGCAAAGACAGCGTTTAGGACAAGGTATGGGCATTATGAGTTTGTCGTGATGCCATTTGGGTTAACTAACGCACCAGCTGCATTCATGGAATTGATGAATAGAATATTTCAAGAGTACTTAGACAAATGTGTGATAGTATTCATTGATGATATTTTGGTATACTCGAAGACAAAGGAGGAACATGCTGAGCATTTGGGACAGAGGGAGTATGTATTTTTTCACATTATTGGTCTAAAAAAAAATCAATCAATCAAATATAAATAGGTATACCGGTGTCTTGGTTTGGTATCAGTCAAGAGAGAGCAAGCAGTATAAGTGAGGAGTCTTCTTGGGCTATAATAGTGTGTGGTGAAGAAAACCATAGATAGTGTGAATAAAGCTTTAAGAGTTGTACTCTTTCTTGTAATACTAATATTCTCAATATTAGTGTTACTTCTTCCTTGCCTGTTTAAGTTCCAGATTCAACAAACTATTGAAAAGAGAGTGTGAATACTCTTCCAATCGCAATTTGGTCTCGTAATGATAAAGGACATGGTATACTTCAGTGGGCAAATTGCAATTTAATTACCTGAGTTTTACACAATGTTTCAATTGGTTCCTGAATCCGTTTTTCAGCAAATTGGTTACTCCAGTTTGTCATTTAGTTGCAATGTGGTATAAAAATGGATGGATCGTTTAAAAACTAACAAAAGTGGATGAAAAACTTAACGAGCTTCTTTCAAAATTGCAATGGTTAACCCTACAATTTAAATTTTCCCACTTCACCCACTAACTCCTAACGAATGTTTAAAAACTAACATAATTTGCATGCATATGTCCAAAGATTAGCGTTTCAGTCATTTTCATTTTATTTATTACATCAAAATTATAAAAATTATGATATCTATCATAAAAATAATAATTTTATTTAACTTATGACAAATACATATCATTCATAAAAATACTAATTTTATTTAACTAAAATTATAAAATATGATATCCAGAGCGGAACAGTGTTTTGGCCCGTCAAAAAACAAAGGAAACCACCAAAAATGGTGATCTCTCCACCCACGTTCCTTCTCCCCTCGCGACCACTGTTTTCTCTCTGCTCCATCCAAGTGGGTTTGGTAGTGATTGCCTTCATGATCTCTTTGTCATTTCTAATCAAAAAATTGATGGCTGGAGAAACGTTTTTGCACAAGAAATTGTGGCTTGTCGGCGCAATTTTTGTCAATTTACTGTTTCCGGACAATGCATAATATACTTAAGAAAATGCCCAATGTTTTTTAAGTGAGAGCGGGAAGATTTTTTTTTTTTATTATTATTATTATTATTTTGCTCAAGTTTTTCTAAAACAAACAATTAGAATTTGTAGGTGTATAAATTAATGTCTTTAGATGTTACAAATTTTTTATTATGGGGTAAAAATGTGAATAAGTTGAGTTGGAGGGTACACTTTGCAATTATAAAAGAAACTTGTTAGATTTTCCATCCATTTCATTAAAAAACTAACAATTCATCCATTTTTATACCACATTGCAACTAAATGACAAACTGGAGTAACCAATTTGCTGAAAAACGGATTCAGGAACCAATTGAAACATCGTGTAAAACTCAGGTAACTAAATTGCAATTTGCCCATACTTCAGTTGGCTATCGTGTGAAAAAGTTTTCAACCTAGTGCATCAGACGAGTGGGTATCGACATTATATTCTAATGCAAAGAGATGAATTCCACTTCACAAACTCAACCTTGTTTCAGGTGCAGCATTACAAATGCAGCGTGAATTACAATGGTTGCAATATCCGTACCCATCCACCCTCAATTAGGCCCGGCAATTTCGCGGGTCGGGTCGAAACGGGTTTGCGGGTTGTAACAGGTCGACCAGTTACAACCCATTTAAGTTGACGTGTCGAGCGGGTCGGGATGGGGCGGGTCGACCCGTTTAGATTTTTTTTTTGGTCCGGTTGCCTTAAATTTATTAAGCTTGATTATTTGTATTCGCGGGTTAAAACGGGTCAATCCATCAAGTTATCTAGTAGTACGAATAACTACTCTCTCGGGCGAATGACCAAAATATGTAACGTACTATCATTTTGGTTACAATTCAGGTAACGTACTACGAGTTTACAGCATAATGTAACGTACTATTAAGCTTCATTTCAAAAAAGGTAACATGGATGGATGACGTTAAAAAAAGTAACGGATAGTGACGTGTCAAGCCACATGTCAAAATGTTATTTGTCCACGTCATCATTTCGTTAAAAAATTTTAACGTCATCAAGCCATGTTACCTTTTTTGAAATGAAGCTCAATAGTACGTTACATTATGCTGCAAACTCGTAGTACGTTACCTGAATTGTAACCGACACTAAAGTACGTTACATATTTCAGTAATTATTCCCTACTCTATTCTCCGTGGGGAGCACAAATGCTTTGTCTTCTAGAGAGTTAAGAGCTTTTTGGTTTTATTGATGGTACAATCCAGGGGCGGTGCCAGAGCTAGACGAGAGTGGCCATGGCCCATACTCACTTTCAAAAAAAAAAAAAAAAAAAAAATTAAGCAGTTAAAGGAAAGCGAATATCTTAATACTCCAAAATAATTGTTATATTTTTAATTTTATCAATTTTAAGAAAAATAATTACCTCCTTTAGTCTAAAAGTTGTTGTTTTTGGGTTTTCACCAATCAAAAATTAAATATTATCATTACTTAGTAGCAAAAGTGTTAAATATATTCTTATTAAATACTTCCTCCGTCTCATTACAAACTACACACTTACCTCATTGGGTGTCCCATTACAAACTATATATTTCCTAAAATGGAAAAGAATACTCCATTTACTATTTCTCACACTCATTATCTCTCATATTTTACTTTTATACTCACAACACCAATCAATTTACTATTTCCTACCCCACTTTTTCTTTCATATTTAATTTTTCATACTCATAACACTTACACCTTACACTTTTTCTTAATTCTCGTGCAAATAGTTAGTGTTACCATTGTAATGGGACAGAGGGAGTATGTATTTTTTCACATTATTGGTCTAAAAAAAAATCAATCAATCAAATATAGCAAGTTCCGATGAAATGATAAAAGTGTCATTTAAAAGCGACAATTTTTTTTTTTAAAATAAAAAACAGTTATATAGAACCGGATATAGTTCTATCACAACTTAGTAACAAAATATCATATATGCCCCTATTTATTAAGTGTATCTTTTTTATAATATATCACAATTTTGTGATAAAAAACCAAATTTTGTTCTAAAATATCACTTTCCTTGGTGTCCTCCATCTCTCTATCCTCACTGTAATTTTTAGGGACTCCAAATAAACTTTCCTTGATGTCCTCTCTCTCTCTCTCTCTCTCTCAAATTTTAGATACTTCTATAGATTATTCTTGTTGATAGTAAATGATTATGATTTAAACAATTTGGGATGAATTTTTTATTTCATCCTCAAATTATTACTCTCTATTCCTAAATAAATGTCGAAAAAAAAAATTAAATTTGCTTTTACTTTAGAGCAAATTTGAAAGAAAAAAAAATCGTCATTCATTTAGACGAAGACTCGCTCGTTGTATGGTGTCAGGAAACGAAATGTCCCAATTATTGAATATATGAGTACCTTTCATATAATTTTTTTTGGAAATTTTATTGTACTCATTTTTTTTATTTTCTTAATATTCAATTTCTTGATGTTATGGTCTAATAGAGTTTATTGATTATTAAAGGCATCAAATACCTTTGAAAAAGAGGTGGTCTCCCATGAGAACAAAGGGATCCGTCTCATGCATGAGACGGGTCGCCCCATGACCCATGGGCCGAACCCGCCACGTGGCAACCCACCATTGGCCGATTTTTTTTTTTTTTTTTTTTTTTTTGAGTTTTTATATTTATTTTTTTGGCTTTTCAGTGGTTTAGCAAAAAATAATAGTTACCATCTCTTAAAGTAACATTGTTCATAAGTAAACGTAATACTTGTTTTAAAAAAACAAAAGCTCGTTTTTACCCATTTGAAAAGTAATAACTTATGTATATGAATGTAATAGTAAGTTTATACAAATAAATGTAACACTTTGATTGACGAAATTGTAACAGATTTCTATAGATAATGTAATATTTTTACATGTATCATGATAAATTTGACCCCATTGTAACTTATTGTTTGAAAACAAATAGATATCTATACATATGTATTACAATTATTTACAAATACTATTACATATAAATAACACGTTTGTTACATTTTAGTTATAATAAGTATTACTTTTGGAAAACGAAGAAAACATAGGAATAACACTATTACTTTAAGAGATGGTAACTATTACTTTTCACAAACCGAAAAAAATATATAAAAATTTAAAAAAAAGCAACAAAAAAAAAAAAAAAAAAAAAAAATTTTTTTTTTTTTTGGGCCAATGAGGGGCTGCCACGTGGCAGGGTCCCCCCATGGGTCCTGGAGCAGGGTTGTGGGTCGGGTAATGGTTCAAAAAAATGACCCGTCTCACCCATGAGACGGGTTGGAGTGTTCTCACACAAGTTTTTGTCTTAAAAAAATAGCAAGTTAAACCCTATAAGTTGTGTTTTTCGATAAAGACTTTGTTAATTTTTTTAATAAGAAAATACTATTATGCGTGTAAAATACTAAAATGGTGATATTAAAATATTTGGCTCACGCTAATAATTTTTTCTGGATCCGCTACGGGTACAATCCCCACACAAAATGGCGGCATTACCACTGGGGATGAACTTGTAGCCGCCACTGTAGAGGCGGTGGATGAGGATTATATAGAAGGTGGAAAAGATCTGATAGGCTTATGAAAGGATGGATATTGGGTTCTCTTCATGAAAATGTTCTTGCTACTGTGTTAATTTCTAATACATCAATTTATTAATTAGCAGATCGTTGTATTTCCTTCTCTAGATGGTAGCTGTATGCTATGTTACTTGGACTCGGGTACGGATATTTGACACGGGTACGGATCCGAGTGTCGGATTCACTTTTTTAAAAATAAATGGACACGGGGGTACTGTCCTAAATGTTGGATACGGGTACGGGGATACGCTTAATTACAAAATATATTGCGTGTATTTATATACTTTACTTATAAATGAAGTCAACTCACTTCTTTTTTGCTAAGATATAATATATAATTACGTAAAACAACATCAAATTTGTAAAATCTTTATAAATGAAATCAACTCACTCCTTTTTTTCTTTCAAAATATTCCGGTCATGTTCGAAAGAAAAAACAGGTGTCGGAGTGTTGTGTCCGACACGATACGTGTCGGTTACGGATACTTCAACATATTTGAAGAGTCCGAGTAACATTATCACGACTCTTCAAGGGTTTGACAGACATCACACTATATTTGATTAAAAGGTATCCTGATATGGGAAAACTGGAAAAAAAAAAACCAGAACTTCTTATCTGATCCTTTGTCAGAGCTGGCTGCACAAGTGTCATGTCACTCTTCCGAAGCAGGAAATCGAATGAACTTTCTACAATGCCTAATTTATATATTGTGGGGCTATCATTAACAAATGCCGTCCTAGATACAATGTCCGCCAATAAATTGACTTCACGACAAACCAAACTGACTACAAAGGAAAGATGAAGACGTAAAATGTTCCTACAAGACTCAATGATCATGTCCATTTCGTATTGATAATCAAAAAAGTGAAAATATCATTTCAAATTGGGTGGAAATACTTGTTATAAGTACAATACTTGTTTAAGAGTGTCAACTCATTTATTTATGAGTTTCAGTGTATTTGGTTTTAAAATGTTAATTTAAACTCAACAATTGAAGCAAGAAAAAAACTCAATTCGTAATTTTAATTAGGTTTGTTTTAAATCTTTTAAATCATCAATGATTAACGTTTAATTTAAAAGTGATTTTATTGCTTTTCAATAATAAAGATATACTAGTATTTATTTTTTTTAGTTTTGAATGTTGTTTTCTTTCCATTTGTAGGATCCTTTGCTTCCCCTCCATTGTTGAGGATCTATGATTTTCCTTTTTTGTTGAGGGTTGGTGTTATTTGTGTATTTTCTTTGTTATTTTTATGAAATGTTTCCTGACTTATCTCAATCAAATATCTGCGTCGAAAATGAAATTGGAGGTGGATTCAAAGGTTGTTTTGGATGAGTGCTCTCATGTTCACATAATTCTTCGGATTTAGACAACCTTTTTAATGCATGTATGGATATGTTTAATGCAATTTTTTTCTCTATGTATTTGTTCATCAAACGACAAATGTTAAAACAAATGTTGTTTCTTGGACTTTTTTGTTAACGAATGTCCCACAATTTGGATTGAGCATCCGTCATATATGGATTGTCAACTTCAAACTGTGTATGTTTGCTAATAAAATGTTTTTATTTGTTAAAAAAAACATTGACATTGATATTTTTAAGAGACATGCATTTACTTAAAATTAAAGAAAATTAAGTAAAAAATCTTAAACAAAATCTCACGGTTGTAATGTGAATCCCCACCTTCAATGTAGGTTAGGGTTCAAATCCTCTATTCACTTCCTGTCGTGGACATCGTAAAAAAAAACTCAATTTAACCCTGACGGTAGTTTATCATATTACTGCTACAATTTTTTATAGCAATAATACTACAGACGCATTCATAATCGGATTTTTCTTATTGCAAATAAAATACTAGTACACTCATAGTTTTAAACAATGAATTGTATAGAATTTTATAACCTAAGCGGTAAATCTAAAAAAAAAATGTTACTCTTTGAATGAAAGGTAATGAATCTAATATACTTAAATTATTGTTAAAAATTAATCTAAATTAACAAAAATAAAATGAAACTAATATTTAGAGACAGAGGAAGTATAATATGTTAATTTTTTTTATTGTTTATTTTGTGCACCATATTATAATCCCATAAACGGTTCTGGAACGGAGATTATGTATTTTCTTTGTTTCTCAAAACATGACGTTGGAGATGGATTTTTTTTTTCACAAAACTTGACATTTTGCACTTTTGGAGAACAATTTGGTCAATTCGTCCAAAAATACCCATATTAAATGATTTGCATTTTCCAATAATATCTCTCTCAATTTATTTACTCAGTGTATTTAAGAGGATAGATAAGAGGCAAATATGTAAAATTATTGACACGCCCCCAGGTCCCGGGATCCCCTAATAGAACCTCGAACCTGGATGGAAGTGCCTAACGAGAAACAAGAAACTTAACAAGAAACTTAATGACATCTGTATAACAAACTGACATGATATATATACTCTAGAGTAAGGAGCTATACTAGCTCACAACACGAGTTCTAGACAAGAAAATTTAAAACCAAACTTAATACATACACAGCGGAAACATGCCTAGCACATAAGCTGGCATTAAGAGTACTATACAAGATGTCTAGTGACAACAAGAACTAAACAAGACTGTCTACCCCAAAATAAAGAGTTATACAACCCAATACATCGTCCTCACCAAGTGTAAAAGGACACAAGCCCCAAAATAATCACGACCTGCGAAGCAAGCTCCCAACTATGTCGAGCCTCACTTCGCACTATCCTTCCTTTCCTGGGGGGAGGAAACAAATAAAGGGTGAGATAAATCTCAGTAAGCTATTAGATGCAACTACATGACATGTTATCATGCAATTCAAGTAGATACTCAAGTAATCATATATCAAGTATCATCAAGTAACAAGTATATGAGAGGCTAAGCCACTCATCAAGTAGCACATAAAGCTAATCAAGCAAGTTATAAGTATATTGCTTCCTTCCTTATTCCTCCCAAGAATACCATTGTTGTCGTAGCTTGTATTACTTTGACAATCACGATCAATAACAGGAACTGATTATTCAATATGTATCAGAAGACCCGGTAACCAGTATCATTCCCAATATCACGACTCATGAATATTCACGAGGTGATCAAGACAAGAGTTTAGCATTCACTTAAGTCAGGCTTATTGCTCCAACTAAGGAAGCTATGCCCTTACTATGGCCGGTAGTAAGGGGTCAAGCGGAAATACATAGGGACCCGATTGTCACTTAAACCCCAGCTCTCGCGACAAGCGTGAACCTATACATTTTCGAACAAGCAAGGAGAACCAGCTGGACTCACACAAGAAGGTACAAGTAGATATTTACTTGAACTACGGGAGAAGAACCAATCCAAAAGTAGCGGACTAGCTCAACAAGGAACATGCTTCAAGTAATCAAGAAGTCACCTTGTATCAAGCAAATGTATGCAATGTTTGCACATACACAACAAGAACATGTCTCATACACGTTAGTGCTTGTTCATAGCACTTTCAAGTTCACTACCATACATATGTATTGGTGTCAAGTCAAGTCAAGTACAAGATTTTATTATCTTATATTCAAGTTTTAATCCAATTCTTTGGATGTTCAAACCATGTACAAGATTTTAAATGTCTTATACTTCAAGTTATAATTCCAATCTTTGGACATTCAAGCATGTATAAGAGTTATACATTTACTCTTACCAAATCCCAATCCTATTCTTAGGATGTTCAAGTCTAAGACCTTGTTCTAATGCCTCTAAGGTGCACAATCATTGGATTCACAACAAGTATAACACATTAGTGCTTATTCATAGCACTTTCAAGACATAAAGAAGAGATACTACTCTTATACTTATGTTCTCATTTTAATTCAATGAGTATACATGTTTAAGACCAAGTTCTGATGCCCCTAAAGTATCACAACCCTTGCTAGGACATCTTATACTAAGGTTATATACCTTAACTAGGGTTACTTCCAACTTATACAAACTTTATACAACATTTTTGGTTTTCAGATAACTGTGCGGTCGCCCAAAATGACTTGTGCGGTCTCACACAAGCAGGTCAATTTCTTTGAAAAACCTTTCAGAAAGATGTGCGGTCGCCCAAGGATTTTTGTGCGGTCGCACAATGTACCAAAATGCGAAATTTTATTTCTTTCCCAGGTTGAAATATTTTCCGTCCCAAACGTAGGAGTAACATTTACTAACAATTTCAATATGCCCAGAATGCATTAACAAGCTCAAAACTAACTCTTTCATTTTCTTTCATTATTTCCCTCAGAGGATTATTATTCCCTTTGCTCCAAATTTACAAGTATCACAAAAATCACCCCAAACACAAAATTAACAATCACAAGTATTGAGAATAACATTTATGCATGTTATTACAAGCAAGGGGGAGCTAATAACTTACCTAGTCAAAATTCAAGTTGACCCAAACTTATTTCTGTTCGGCCTGGAACGCTCTATTCAACGCCACGAATATTAATCCGGGATCAGAATCAAGAACGGAGGGATAATTAAGCTCGAGGAGTCGAGAATAGGGTGAAACCCTAACCTAGCTTTTTTGAACAGAGGGAATGTACGTAAATGAATTTGGGGAGAAATGATTTCTCAGAGAAGGAAACCCAAAGATAAACTTAAACTTTCAAAGAATGACACTTAGGCCCCTCAAGTTTCACTTTTAACAAAAAGGCCCCTAAAGTCAAATTTTCACAAATGACCCAAAAGTCAAAACTAGACATTTAACCACCTTAATATTCTAAAGCAGTTAAAAATTTAACCCAAGTAAAACTAACACATAATATGCAAGTTCAAGTATTTAACAAGAAATTCGATGGGTGTTACATCCTCCCCACCTTAAAGAAAATTCGCCCACGAATTTTACTTACCAAGATTTTCAAATAGGCTCAGGTATTTATCTCGCATTTCTTTCTCGGTTTCCCAAGTAGCCTCTTCAATTTCATGATTCCTCCAAAGGACCTTCACAATAGGAATCCTTTTGGTACGCAATACTTGCTCTTTCCAGTCAAGAATTTCAACAGGCTGTTCCTCATAAGACAAATCAGGCTGGAATGGAATAGCCTCATACTCAAGAACATGTGATTCATCAGCCATATACTTGCGAAGCATAGATACATGGAATACATCATGAATACCCGATAAAGAAGGAGGTAAAGCCACTCTATAAGCCAACTTACCAACTCTTTCAAGAATCTCAAATGGACCGATATAACGAGGAGATAACTTTCCTTTCTTCCCAAATCTCTTTATACCTCTACGAGGAGAGACCTTCAAGAATACAAAGTCACCTACCTGAAATTCAAGATCCCTTCTACGATGATCTGTATTACTCTTTTGTCTACTTTGAGCTGTGCGCAATCTATCTCGAATGAGTTTCACACTCTCAACTGACTGTTGAACCATTTCAGGACCCAAGAGTCTAGCTTCTCCCACTTCATCCCAGCATATAGGAGATCGACATTTTCTACCATAAAGAGCCTCATAAGGAGCCATTTCAATGCTAGACTGATAACTGTTATTATAAGCAAACTCAGCCAAAGGAAGATGAGTATCCCAACTGCCTTTGAAATCAATAACACAAGCACGTAACATATCCTCAAGAATCTGTATAAGTCTCTCAGATTGCCCATCAGATTGAGGATGAAAAGCAGTACTGAAATTCAATTTAGTACCCATAGCACCCTGAAGAGTCTGCCAGAATCGAGAAGTAAAACGAGGATCTCTGTCAGATACAATACTCACAGGAATCCCATGCAGTCGGACTACCTCCTGAACATACAAAGATGCCAACTGAGACAATGAATATCCCATGGAAACAGACAAGAAGTGAGCTGATTTAGTCAACCTGTCCACTATAACCCAAACAGCATCATGGCCTCGTCTGGCACGTGGCAACCCAGTCACAAAATCCATAGTAATATGCTCCCATTTCCACTCTGGAATTTCCAATGGTTGCAACAAACCTGCTGGACGTTGATGTTCCACCTTTACTTGTTGACAAGTCAAACATTTGGATACATACTCAGCAATTTCTCTTTTCATATTGTTCCACCAGAAATGTTTCTTCAAGTCTTGGTACATTTTAGTGCTTCCAGGATGAATAGTATACTTGGCTTTGTGAGCCTCTTCAAGAACTTTCTTCTTAATCTCAAGATCAACTGGAATACAAACTCTGCCTCGAAAGGTAAGAATTCCACCACTGTTGAAAGAAAAGTCTGGTTGCTTTCCTTCATTCATTCCACTAATGATTTTCTGCAATTCAGAATCAGTTACCTGAGCTTCTTTGATCTGTTGGAGTAAATCTGAAGTAGCCTTTATATTAGCAAAAATAACTCCATGATTTGATTCACAAGGACTCCAATCACACAAATCTTCAAACATTTTCCATTCACGAATCATCAAGCAAGAAATATAAGTCTTTCTGCTTAGTGCATCTGCCACAACATTTGCTTTTCCTGGATGATAAAGGATAGTACAATCATGATCCTTTAATTTCTCCATCCATATACGTTGCCTCATGTTAAGATCTTTTTGAGAAAAAAAGTACTTCAAGCTTTTATGATCGGTAAAGACTTCAAATTTGGTTCCATACAAGTAATGCCTCCATTTATGCAAAGCAAAAATAATCGCAGCCAACTCTAAATCATGAGTAGGATAATTCTTTTCATAAGGAGATAATTTTCGAGAAGCATAAGCTATTACCTTGCCATCTTGCATCAGAACACAACCCAATCCTTCTTTAGAAGCATCAGTATAAACCATGAAATGCTCAGAACCATTAGGCAAAGCCAAGACTGGAGCTGTAGTCAAACGCCTTTTCAACTCCTGAAAACTTGCTTCACATTTGTCATTCCACTCAAAAGAAATAGCTTTTCGAGTCATATTTGTCAATGGAGTAGCAATCTTGGAGAATCCCTCAATGAACCTCCGATAATAACTAGCCAAGCCCAAGAAACTACGGATCTCTGTCACTGTAGTTGGCCTCTTCCAGTTGACAACTGCTTCAACTTTGGAAGGATCTACTGCAATACCAGTAGCAGACACAACATGCCCCAAGAATGAAACCTCTTCTAACCAGAAATCACATTTGCTGAATTTTGCAAATAATTGTTTCTCACGAAGAACTTGTAATACCACTCTGAGATGTTGTTCATGCTCAGCCCGTGATTTAGAATACACAAGAATGTCATCAATGAATACCACCACAAAACAATCAAGATATGGCTTGAAGATACGGTTCATCAAATCCATAAATACAGCTGGAGCATTTGTCAAACCGAATGGCATAACAATAAACTCATAATGCCCATACCTGGTACGGAAAGTTGTCTTTGGTATATCCTCAGATCTGATTTTCAACTGATGATAACCACTTCTCAAATCAAGCTTCGAATACACTACTGAACCCTGAAGCTGATCAAACAAGTCATCAATATGAGGTAACGGATATTTGTTCTTGATAGTTACCTGATTAAGATCTCTATAATCAATACACAATCGCAGAGTCTCATCTTTCTTTCTAACAAATAACACTGGTGCACCCCACGGTGATACACTAGGCCTGATAAAGCCCCTTTCAAGCAATTCCTTAAGCTGTGTTTTTAACTTTCTCAACTCAGCTGGAGCCATTCTATAAGGTGCTTTAGAGATTGGTGCTGTACCTGGTAATAACTCAATACAAAACTCAAGCTCTCGATCAGGTGGCATGCTATACTCAGAAGAGAACACATCTGAAAATTCAGACACAACAGGAATATCCTCCATCTTGGGAACAGATAAACTCTGATCAAGTACACATGCGAGATACCCAGCACAACCACGAGATAAAAGTTTTCTAGCTTTTAAAGCAGAAATAACATGTATAGCACATAAAGGCCTATCACCTTCAAAGGTAAAATCAGGCAAACCAGGAATAGAAAAAGTTACTACTTTTCTATAACAATCAACAGATGCATGATGCACATATAGCCAATCCATGCCAAGAATCACGTCAAAGTCCCTTATAGGTAACACGACTAGGTCAGCAAGAAGGGCATGATCACCCACAAGAACCTCACATTTCTTGTAAACCTCAGAAGTAAACATGCAATCTCCCATAGGGGAAGATACTTCTAGCACATAAGGCATAGAATCAGGAAGAACATGCAAATGCGACACAAAATGAGATGCCACATAAGAATGAGATGAGCCTGGATCTATCAAGACTCGCGCTCTCTTACTAGAAAGTAATATAATACCTCCTATGACTGCAGAAGACTCAGCTACACCCTGCTGATCTAGAGCAAACACTCGACCCTGAACTTTTGGTCGACCCCCACTATCTCTCTTGGAACCTGAAGCTGGTTGACTTGTACCCCCAACTTGATTTCCTCTATTTTTAGGACAATTTCTAGCAAAGTGCCCCGCTTCACCACACACTAAACATTTTCCTTGCTTTGACCAACACCTGTCTTCAGAATGACCTTCTTTTGAACAAAAACCACATACTTTCCGGGAACCTTGGACTGTTGTCCTCGAACCAGTTGATACACTACCTTTGCTTTCGGTTGGCTGTCGGAATCGACGATCTTGGCGGCCAGATTTACCACCTTTAGAACCAGATCCCTTAGTTTTCTCTGATACACTACCAGTCATGGTTGTTCCCAACTTTACCTTGTGTTCTTCAATATCATTTTCAATAGTATAAGCCTTCTCCACTGCTTGCTGATAGCTAGTGAGCTGTAGAGAAAGAAGTTGCTTCCTATACTCAGTCCTTAACCCTTTAACAAACCTCTGTGCCTTCTTGGCTTCGTTTGGAACTAAGTGATCACAATACCTCGCCAATTCTGTGAACTTGGTTGAGTATTGCCCCACTGTCAGACTTCCCTGCTCCAGATTAAGAAATTCCATCTCCTTTCTATCTTGGACCACTGTTGGAATAAACTGTGACTTGAATGCTTTAAGAAAATTTTCCCATGTCTGTGGTACACCTTCCAGTTCCCAACTTTTACTCAACACTTGCCACCAATGTTCAGCGGCTTTCTCAAGTTTAAAGGTTGCAAAGGTTACCTTATCACCACCTGCACATCTCAAGGTTGTAAAGATCTTTTCAATACTTTCAATCCATTCCTCTGCTTTCTTAGCATCAAATTCCCCGTCAAAACTACGAGGTTTCAACTTCAAGAACCTTGTAAGACGATTAGGATAATCCCAGTCTACATTATCAACCATCTCTTCTTGAGGAGTTATAGATCTCAGCTGATTACTACCACTAGTACCTTCAGAACTCATTGTACCTGTAGGTAAACACTCAGCGTTATTAATAACACCCCAAGACTCACCCATACCTAGGCCATAGACCCTATCCAGACTTAGAGCAAACCAAGGTAGCTAAACAGGGTAGCTAAACCAGGGTAGCTCTGATACCAACCTGACACGCCCCCAGGTCCCGGGATCCCCTAATAGAACCTCGAACCTGGATGGAAGTGCCTAACGAGAAACAAGAAACTTAACAAAAAACTTAATGACATCTGTATAACAAACTGACATGATATATATACTCTAGAGTAAGGAGCTATACTAGCTCACAACACGAGTTCTAGACAAGAAAATTTAAAACCAAACTTAATACATACACAGCGGAAACATGCCTAGCACATAAGCTGGCATTAAGAGTACTATACAAGATGTCTAGTGACAACAAGAACTAAACAAGTCCGTCTACCCCAAAATAAAGAGTTATACAACCCAATACATCGTCCTCACCAAGTGTAAAAGGACACAAGCCCCAAAATAATCACGACCTGCGAAGCAAGCTCCCAACTATGTCGAGCCTCACTGCGCACTATCCTTCCTTTCCTGGGGGGGGGAAACAAATAAAGGGTGAGATAAATCTCAGTAAGCTATTAGATGCAACTACATGACATTTTATCATGCAATTCAAATAGATACTCAAGTAATCATATATCAAGTATCATCAAGTAACAAGTATATGAGAGGCTAAGCCACTCATCAAGTAGCACATAAAGCTAATCAAGCAAGTTATAAGGATATTGCTTCCTTCCTTATTCCTCCCAAGAATACCATTGTTGTCGTAGCTTGTATTACTTTGACAATCACGATCAATAACAGGAACTGATTATTCAATATGTATCAGAAGACCCGGTAACCAGTATCATTCCCAATATCACGACTCATGAATATTCACGAGGTGATCAAGACAAGAGTTTAGCATTCACTTAAGTCAGGCTTATTGCTCCAACTAAGGAAGCTATGCCCTTACTATGGCCGGTAGTAAGGGGTCAAGCGGAAATATATAGGGACCCGATTGTCACTTAAACCCCAGCTCTCGCGACAAGCGTGAACCTATACATTTTCGAACAAGCAAGGAGAACCAGCTGGACTCACACAAGTAGGTACAAGTAGATATTTACTTGAACTACGGGAGAAGAACCAATCCAAAAGTAGCGGACTAGCTCAACAAGGAACATGCTTCAAGTAATCAAGAAGTCACCTTGTATCAAGCAAATGTATGCAATGTTTGCACATACACAACAAGAACATGTCTCATACACGTTAGTGCTTGTTCATAGCACTTTCAAGTTCACTACCATACATATGTATTGGTGTCAAGTCAAGTCAAGTACAAGATTTTATTATCTTATATTCAAGTTTTAATCCAATTATTTGGATGTTCAAGCCATGTACAAGATTTTAAATGTCTTATACTTCAAGTTATAATTCCAATCTTTGGACATTCAAGCATGTATAAGAGTTATACATTTACTTTTACCAAATCCCAATCCTATTCTTAGGATGTTCAAGTCTAAGACCTTGTTCTAATGCCTCTAAGGTGCACAATCATTGGATTCACAACAAGTATAACACATTAGTGCTTATTCATAGCACTTTCAAGACATAAAGAAGAGATACTACTCTTATACTTATGTTCTCATTTTAATTCAATGAGTATACATGTTTAAGACCAAGTTCTGATGCCCCTAAAGTATCACAACCCTTGCTAGGACATCTTATACTAAGGTTATATACCTTAATTAGGGTTACTTCCAACTTATACAAACTTTAAACAACATTTTTGGTTTTCAGATAACTGTGCGGTCGCCCAAAATGACTTGTGCGGTCGCACACAAGCAGGTCAATTTTTTTGAAAAACCTTTCAGAAAGATGTGCGGTCGCCCAAGGATTTTTGTGCGGTCGCACAATGTACCAAAATGCGAAATTTTATTTCCTTCCCAGGTTGAAATATTTTCCGTCCCAAACGTAGGAGTAACATTTACTAACAATTTCAATATGCCCAGAATGCATTAACAAGCTCAAAACTAACTCTTTCATTTTCTTTCATTATTTCCCTCAGAGGATTATTACTCCCTTTGCCCCAAATTTACAAGTATCACAAAAATCACCCCAAACACAAAATTAACAATCACAAGTATTGAGAATAACATTTACGCATGTTATTACAAGCAAGGGGAAGCTAATAACTTACCTAGTCAAAATTCAAGTTGACCCAAACTTATTTCTGTTCGGCCTGGAACGCTCTATTCAACGCCACGAATATTAATCCGGGATCAGAATCAAGAACGGAGGGATAATTAAGCTCGAGGAGTCGAGAATAGGGTGAAACCCTAACCTAGCTTTTTAGAACAGAGGGAATGTACGTAAATGAATTTGGGGAGAAATGATTTCTCAGAGAAGGAAACCCAAAGATAAACTTAAACTTTCAAAGAATGACACTTAGGCCCCTCAAGTTTCACTTTTAACAAAAAGGCCCCTAAAGTCAAATTTTCACAAATGACCCAAAAGTCAAAACTAGACATTTAACCACCTTAATATTCTAAAGCAGTTAAAAATTTAACCCAAGTAAAACTAACACATAATATGCAAGTTCAAGTATTTAACAAGAAATTCGATGGGTGTTACAATTATAATGTATGAATTTCTTGATTTGTGTAAATTGAGCTAATATACAATGTAACCTAATCATGAAAACCATTGAATTACTTGTAGTTAATTAGTTGTGGTAATGTGTGTAGCATACAAAATAGACATGCCATATGGTTTGGTTAGTATCATCAAATTCGCGGTTTTGAACCGTTGAAAATCGTGAACCAGCATACTGTCAAATAGGTCGGATCGTGAATTGCCGGTTGAAGCTTCGGTTGTGGTCGATACGCTAGAACGGGCGGTTAAGTTCGACGGTTATGACCGCAGTTTAACTTGCTATTTTAAAAATATTACCCTTTTTATTGGCTTTTTATGTGTGTTGTTTTGTCTCTCTACTAAATATCTCTCCCCGGTTTAACTAGTTATTTTTAAAATTATTACCCTTTTTTATTGGTTTTGTATGTGCGTGTTGTCTTGTCTTGTCTCTCTCCTAAATATCACCTTAATTATAAAAAGGTAAGATTGATTGTCCTTCTTTATATAAATTTACTTAATACTAATAAAGTTTTGAGGTAGATTCCTGTGCAACCGTCTCACGCTGTGAGGCGGCTGACACCGTCTTCTTCTTTTCTTTTCTTTTTTTTTTTTTTTTTTTGCAAGCGCCCGCGGACGTTATCACTGTGCCACGTAATCATTTTTTATATTTTGTTTTTTGCCAGAAAATTTTTTTCCCGCCATTTTTTGTCACCACAAAATGTAATACTTTTACTGAAGGAATGAAAAACTTTTTCGTTAAAAATGTAACACTTTTTTCTCTAAAACTAAGGATATATTTCACTGTTAAAACTGACATTTTAGAAGTAAAACTGTTACATATCAGGAAAAAAAATATTACATTCCTTCATTATAAGTGTTACATTTATTTTGCATAAAAAAAGTTACATTTGCATAGTAAAATTGTTACTTTTGTGAAGAAAAAAAGTGTTACATCCTTCATAAAAATGTTACATCCTCCATAATAAGTGTTACATTTCTTCATAAAAAGTGTTACATTTATTTCGCAGAAAAAAAAATTACATTTTCATAGTAAAACTATTACTTTTGTGAAGGAAAAAAGTGTTACATCCTTCATAAAAAGTGTACTTTTGACGTCATCACGCGCAAATCTTGTGGGTAATGTTCATTTGGGTGGGTTAGTGTAACACCCCGAATTTTCTTATAATATCTGAGCATTTAATGGCATTAAATATCCATAAATAACAATAATAAATACTTCAAATTAGGGTTCACAACGGTCCCTTATTTAACCATAAATTCAAACAATAGCGGAAGCGTAACTTAAACTTGTCTTGGTAGGTAACAACCCTAACCATTAATGTACTTCAACTTACATCAAAGTAAATGTACTTAAAACTACTAAATGAAGAATCTTCAATCCACCGTCTTTCTACGGCTGCTTTCCTCGTCTTGTCCTTCTACTTAAATCCTGAAAACAAAATTTATAGAGAAGGGATGAGCGAACGAATGCTCAGTAAGTTCATACGTGGCCTCTCCGGTTACTAAGGAGAGACGACCAGAACGAATACTTAGAATAACTTTTCAAAGATAGGTTCAGTTACTTTTGGATTCAAGGCTGCAGAACAATACAGTCTTATTACTTTTAAGATTTCACTTTCAAAGGATTATGGCACTACAATCCAAAGGGATTCATTCAAGTTTCCGTCAATTCCTTGGTAACGTACATTATAACCTCAATGCCAAAGGTACAATTTGTACACCTAGCTTCTTCAGCCAATAGTGTGGGTCGAAACATATATGGTATCCACACACATATGCTCGGGGTCTAGAATCATCCTTGTAATCAGACAATTCCTGAGAGAAGGCATGTGATCACTCATGCAATCCCTAGTTTAAGGACGAGTCTTTTCTAACTGGACTGTCCGTCAATGTCTTTTCTAACTGGACATTGGATGCCTTAACAAGTAAGTAGTTAACTTACAAGTTAAAATTAGAACATACCATGGTACAAGTATGTGATACAAGTTTCAAACTTCGATACTTAGTAGATCGATGGGGACATCACTAAGTATAGATTATTTCAAGGAACGTTTAATAACGCAGAGTTCATTCAAATACTATCATGCCATACTGATAGCTGTCTTTAGAAAGAAATACCGAATTCCAATAAACAGGAGTTCAAATACTGTAAGGAACGTAATCCCTTACCTGAATTGCTTTTCCTCGCAATCTCCTCTCTGTGCAAATCTACAAAGCACGGAGTAATTTTCTTTAGTACTCTCTACATTGTTAACTATTTGTACTTAGTTAACTGAGAGATGCGTTTTAACTTCTTTACTTCATTACTTCTTTTCTTACGTTTAAGTTTCTGACTTTGATTTACGAGTCAGTCCTTTAACTTTGATATATTTGCAATTAAGTCCTCTGACTTTGGGTTAATTACAATTTAGTCCTTCAACTTTAATTCAATTGCAATTTGGTCCTTCTACTTTGGATTAATTGCAGTTTAGTCCTTCAATTTTAATTCAATTGCAATTTGGTCCTTCCACTTTGGATTAATTGCAGATTAGTCCTTCAACTTTAATTCAATTGCAATTTGGTCCTTCCACTTTGGATTAATTGCAGATTAGTCCTTCAACTTTTCTTTAATTACAGAAAGGTCCTTGGACTTTGGTTTTTGTTCATAAGGTCCCCTAAGTTTCTCTTTTTAATCACTTAGGCCCCTCTAACTTCAAAGGTTTCCTTTTTATTCCTTCTAACTTTAATTCTTTTCAGTTTAGTCCTTTTCTGTTAGGAAACTAACTGAAATTTCTAATCTTATTCTTTCTTGTTAACTTTTTAACTTTAAGGTCTTCCAAGGGTTTATTCTATTTCCTCAAGTTATTTTTCTAACTTGTTAACAATCCTTTTAACGATTTTTGTTTTCCTTCCGTTAGAAACTTAACGGAAACACTAACTTTCCGTCCCAATTCTTAACATCTTCAAACTGAATTTAACACCCATAATTTACCTCTATTGCCGAGACATGCATGATCTATAATCCATTGATTTGATCAATTTTCTAGTTCTTTAAATTTTTCTAAATTCCCAAACACCAATATTATTCACAATACACTTAACAAAGATCATTTAAATCAACAAAATAAATTTTCAATGATCTAGGCCATTCGGCCGAAACTAGTTCTTGGGGGAAATCCATATTTTTTCTTCCTTTGATAAACCCAATTCAACCTCAATGATTTATATGTTCAATTCCCCAAACATCGCATAATATAAATCAATTTAATTCAAGATTATAAAATCAATCTTAAAATAAACTAATATCAATATTACTATATTTTATTTTTCATACTATTTAGATCAACTCCAAAATCCTTTAAACTTTTATCTTATTTCACTAGCATGCAAAACCCTATTGTTCATATTCTTAAATCATGCGTAGATTAAGTTTTAATAATTCAAAATCAATGAAATAAATTTTAGAAGATGGGATTTGATCTTACCTTGAGAATGATCGGATTGTATCTCCAAAACGATGGCCGGAAAATCCTTTCTCCCCCCTCCTTATGCTCGGCCGGCGGCTACACTTAGAACTAGGGTTTGTTTTTCTTTTTTTTTTTTTTTGTTTATGATAATAATGAATTCCTAAGTTGACTAACTCATTAATTTATACCTTGGGTTGATTCCTAATTGGGTTGGGTTTACTAATACAAATATTGGGCCAATCCAAATTCCTTGGGCCCATTTCTTTAAGTTACTTTATAATTCTAATTATCATTTAATTAGTTTAACAAAACCGAAAATAATATAAATAAATAAATTAAATTCCGGTTATTACATTCTTACCCCCTTAAAAGAAGTTTGTCCTCAAACTTTGACAATTCTTAATCCGAGAAGATGTCCGGGTACAATTCGCGCATTTCACTTTCTTGTTCCCATGTCGCTTCTCTTTCTGAGTGATTGCTCCATTGCACTTTTACATAGGGAACCGTACGTTTTCTTATGACCTCGTCTTTTCTGTCGACGATCTTGATTGGTCGTTCATCGTACGTCAAATCTGCCCGAACTCTTAACTGCTTGTATTCAATCACATGACTCGGATCGTGAATATACTTCCTTAGCATGGAGACATGGAACACATTATGCACTCCCGCTAATACCGGCGGTAACGCCAATCGATAAGCCACTTCCCCGATCTTATCAAGAATTTCGAACGGTCCCACATATCGTGGACTTAACTTTCCCTTAATCCCAAAACGCATAACTCCCTTCGTGGGTGATATCTTTAGGAATACTCGATCCCCTGGTTGAAACTCCAGTTCTCGCCTTCTATTGTCTGCGTAAGATTTCTGCCTACTTTGCGCAGTCTGTAGCCACTTTCGAATCTGTTGTACCTTATCCGCCGTGACTTGTACGAGTTCCGGTCCACTTAACTTCCTCTCACCGACTTCATCCCAACACGCCGGTGATCTACACTTCCTCCCATACAACGCTTCATATGGAGCCATCCCAATGCTTGCGTGAAAGCTGTTGTTGTATGCAAATTCTACTAACGGTAAGTGTTCGTCCCATGCGTTTGGCCAATCTAACGAAGTAGCCCTCAGCATGTCTTCCAACGTCTGGATAGTCCTTTCCGACTGCCCATCTGTCTGTGGGTGAAACGCCGTGCTCATGGTCAACTCTGTTCCCAATGCTTCTTGTAGGCTATTCCAGAACTTCGAAGTGAACCTAGCATCTCGATCAGACACAATTGTGACCGGGATCCCATGTAACCTTACTATTTCGTCGATGTACAACTTGGCTAACTTCTCCAACGAATCAGTCTTCTTGATTGCCAGAAAATGTGCTGACTTAGTCAATCGATCTACTATAACCCATATAGCATCATACTTTCCTACCGTCTTTGGCAACCCACTTACGAAATCCATAGCAATATTCTCCCACTTCCATTCGGGAATTGGTAATGACTGCAGTAACCCTGCTGGCTTCTGATGTTCACTCTTAACTTGTTGGCATCTATGCACATACTCTGCCACGTCATTCTTCATGTTATTCCACCAATATGCTTCCTTTAAATCTCTATACATTTTAGTACTTCCCGGATGTACAGAGAACTTCGAGCAATGAGCTTCTCTTAGTATCTCTCTCTCTTGATCTCATCATTGCTTGGCACCCATACTCTCTTTTGATATCTCAGAATTCCATCTTCACCCATATGAAGATCTTTTGCTTGCCCTTTCCCGATTAGGGCTTCTCTCTCCTCGTCTAATTCTTGTGCCTCTTTAATTCTACCCAACAATGCAGGTTGTAACGTCAGTTGAGCCAAATACCCGTTTACTTTTACTATCAAGTTCATCTCCTTGACATCCTTCCATATGCTTACCCCCTTAGAGATCAACGTTGCCAACATTCCATGATTCTTCCTACTTAGGGCATCTGCCACCTTGTTGGCTTTCCCAGGATGATACAATATTTCACAGTCGTAATCCTTGAGAAGTTCTAACCACCTCCGTTGTCTCATATTTAATTCCTTCTGCGTGAAGATGTATTTGAGGCTCTTATGATCCGTAAAAATCTGGCATTTCACGCCATACAGATAATGTCTCCAAATTTTCAATGCAAACACTACTGCTGCTAATTCCAGATCATGGGTCGGGTAATTCCTTTCATGCACCTTCAACTGCCTAGATGCATAAGCTATCACCTTCTCATTTTGCATCAGTACACAGCCTAGTCCCTTCAACGACGCATCACTGTAGATAACAAAACCTTCCGTCCCTGTCGGTAGTGTTAATACTGGTGCAGATACCAGTCTATTCTTTAACTCCTGAAAACTTCGTTCACATTCTTCTGACCAAACAAACTTAGCTGCCTTCTGCGTCAGCTTCGTCAATGGTCCAGATAACTTCGAAAATCCCTCTACGAACCTTCTATAGTAACCAGCTAAACCCAAGAAACTTCTTATTTCGGTTACCGTAGTAGGCCTTTCCCAATCCATTATTGCTTCTACCTTCGTCGGATCCACAAAAATTCCTTCTTTCGACACTACGTGCCCCAAAAATGCGACTTTCTCCAACCAGAATTCACATTTCTTAAATTTCGCATACAATTTCTGTCTCCTCAAAATTTCTAGCACTATCCTCAAATGTTCAGTATGCTCCTCCTTTGTCTTCGAGTACACCAGAATATCATCAATGAATACTATTACACATTTGTCTAAGTATTCTTGAAATATTCTATTCATCAACTCCATGAATGCGGCTGGTGCGTTCGTTAACCCAAATGGCATCACGACAAACTCATAATGCCCATACCTCGTCCTAAACGCTGTCTTTGCCACGTCCACATCCTTAACTCTCAGCTGATGGTATCCGGATCTAAGATCAATCTTTGAAAAGTAACATGCTCCCCTCAATTGATCAAACAAGTCATCAATTCTCGGCAGAGGGTATTGGTTCCTAACCGTCACTTTATTCAATTCTCTATAGTCAATACACAGTCTCATAGATCCATCTTTCTTCTTCACAAATAGTACCGGTGCACCCCATGGTGATACACTCGGTCTAATCAACCCCTTGTCTAACAATTCTTGTAACTGCTCCTTTAGTTCTTTCAACTCTGTTGGAGCCACCTGTACGGTGCTCTCGAAATAGGTGTGGTTTCTGGTACTAGGTCAATGGAAAACTCTACTTCCCTCACTGGTGGTATACCAGGTAAATCCTCCGGAAATACGTCTTGAAATTCATTCACTACTTCGAGCGACTCTAACGTTACTCCTCTTTCTTCTGTTTCACCTATGTGTGCCAGAAATCCTACACATCCTTTCCTCAACATTTTACGGGCCTTCATCACCGAGATTAAGCCTATCCTTTTCCTCGGCCTTGAACCCACAAATCTGTACTCTTTACCTTCCTCTCCTAGGAACGTCATTATTTTCTTTTGACAGTCCACTTTGGCTTGATGCAAAGCCAACCAATCCATTCCCAGGATTATGTCGAATTCTGACATGTCTAGTTCAATGAGGTCGATATTTACATTCGTGCCTCCTATCCCTAGAGTGCAGTTTCTATAACAGGTAGTAATGGGGATAGCGTCCTTAGTAGGAGTATCTATTACTAAAGGTATCTCTAAATTTTCTGGGTGTAGTTTTAACTTCTTTGCCACAACATTACTAACTACTGAATGAGTAGCGCCAGTATCTACTAACACATAAACATCACGGGAATTTAATTGTATCGTACCTGCCACAAGATCGGCATTAACTCCAGCTGCTTTGGCGGTCATGGTGTACACCCTGCCACGGCCTCCACCATTTCCTCCCCCGTTGTCTTTATTTCCCGCAGCCGGTTCATCCTTATTAGGTTCTGGGCACTTCCACTTCGGATGTCCCACCTTCTTACAGTTGTGACACTGCCGTTCCTTATACCAGCAAACCTCTGACTTGTGCGCTCCATCACAAATAGTGCACTTATCATAACTGATGAAACCTTGGCCCTTGCCCTTGTTCCACTCACGCTTGTTGTCATTAAAGTTCCGACCATTCCCACCATGGCCGTTGTTGGAGTGTTTGTTCCCATGACTGCCCTTGTCTCGACTGTCATCCACTGCTTTCCTCTTATTATTGTTGTGGTCCTTACCACCCTTATTTCCTTCCGATCTTTCAGTCCCTGCCTTGCCTTTCTCTTCCCGTCGATTACGGTAGTTATCCGACTCCCGTTCTACTATCTTGGCCCTATCCAATACCGCTGAGTACGTAGGCAGAGCCAGCGGTGTGATTCGGTACCGAACTCTATCACTTAATCCCGCTTCAAACTTTCTTGCCTTCTGTTCTTCCGTATCGAAGAATCTTGGCGCAAATTCTAGTAAGTCAGTGAACTTCTCACCATACTCCGCTACAGTCATACTCCCTTGTACCAAAGTCAGGAATTCCGTTATCTTAGCATTCCTCGTGCTTGCGGGATAATACTTTTCGTTGAAAATAGCCTTAAATCTGGTCCAAGTAAAGGCTGCATCACCACGAGCCACAGCAGCTCGCTTTTCCGCTTCCCACCAAGTTTGGGCCTTCCCTTTCAACATAAAGGTCGCAAAGACTACCTTCTGCTCCTCAGTACAATTCAGAGTCTCGAATATTCTTTCGGTGCTCTTAATCCAGTCCTCAGGTTTCTCTTTAGCAGTGTCCGAGAATGAGTCCGGATTCCTCCTTTGAAATAGCTCCAACGGATCTCGTAATGGAGCTTGTGGTGGTGGTTGAGCAATTCCAGCAACAGTTTGACCTATCCCAGCTACTGTCTGTGATAGTGTCTGCAAAAGGTTTACCAGGGCCGGATCCAACTGTCCTCCAGCATTACCGGTGTTGTCATTTCCCTCACCGTTCCTGTTATTTCCGCTTCTGGTATTCATCTGCAGATTTACTTTTACTTTAGAACAGTTCGTGCTCTAGCAATATTCATCACTACAAAATACGTGCAGTATTCATGGTATACTTTAACTTATTCTTTTACTAACGGGTACTTGTTAGTTTTGACTCGTGTTCGTAGGTCTGTTGTACTAGACCATTATTCAGATGTGGTTAGTTTACTTAACCTTTCTTCTCCGGTTCAGGAGTTTTCATACTTCATAATTTACAACCGTTTTACTTGGTTGCTTATTATTCTTTACTTCACTAGTTTTTTTTTCATTACTTAACTAGCTTTAACTTATTCCAATGGTCGTCTTACTTCGTACCATGGTTACGGAGATTATTTCAATCACTCCGAGGCTTTCCCTTGTCTTTTCTCGACAAGTTAACTTTTGTTTACACAACAATAGTAAATTCAAAATTTTGGGTATTTAAATTAAATAATTAATTTTATTCAACTAAGGTGTGAGATTTAAACATCCCAAAATACACCCAAAATTCAACTTTGACATAAGAAAGTTTCTAACTATATTACTCCACTAATAATAAAGTAAAAGAATCTATTCTTATAACTATCTGTCATTAATTGCATCACTTCACACAGTGTGCATGTTCTGCTGCAAGTTGGTCATATTTTTCTGCAACTCTAACTTCTCAGCCCAAATCTGATAGCCTGAAGTCCTAAGCTCTTCCTCATAAGCTTCTTGTTCATCTATTTCTTTTTCAGTTCATTATTTTGTTCTATCTCATCCACCAGTTGCACACTGATTCGATTCCATTCGCGGTTAGCTCTAACCACATGGCTTTCTAGGCTTTGGACCTTCTTCAGCTGTACTGCTAACTTTCCTTCCACATACATTATATCCTCATCGCGTTCTCTGATGACATTCTGTAGACTGCCAACTCCTCGAGTCTCCTTCCTAAGCTCTCTTTTGGCTGAGCGAAGTTCCTTAGTTAGCTGCTTAATAATCTCTTCTCTAGCTTCTATTTCTTCCCTTAGAGTAGCACTGTACCTTACTGACTTCATGGGTCTCCTCGGCATGATCCTACACACACCAATTGTAACTTAATTAGTACATAACCCCAAGATTCCATTATAACACATTAATAGAATGCAAATAGACATATAATGAAGAGATTCCTATTTCCCCAAGTATATTCATACTTTATGTACACTCTTAGTATCATTCCTAGAGTTATACTTTATCACTTGAACTTCCTCAAGTAAGAACTTATTTAAGTCAAGTACTAAGTTCTCCCATTAGTCCTAACTTTCAGTTTTCTCCCATAAGACCTAAAGCCATTGCTCTGATACCAACTGTAACACCCCGAATTTTCTTATAATATCTGAGCATTTAATGGCATTAAATATCCATAAATAACAATAATAAATACTTCAATTAGGGTTCACAACGGTCCCTTATTTAACCATAAATTCAAACAATAGCGGAAGCGTAACTTAAACTTGTCTTGGTAGGTAACAACCCTAACCATTAATGTACTTCAACTTACATCAAAGTAAATGTACTTAAAACTACTAAATGAAGAATCTTCAATCCACCGTCTTTCTACGGCTGCTTTCCTCGTCTTGTCCTTCTACTTAAATCCTGAAAACAAAATTTATAGAGAAGGGATGAGCGAACGAATGCTCAGTAAGTTCATACGTGGCCTCTCCGGTTACTAAGGAGAGACGACCAGAACGAATACTTAGAATAACTTTTCAAAGATAGGTTCAGTTACTTTTGGATTCAAGGCTGCAGAACAATACAGTCTTATTACTTTTAAGATTTCACTTTCAAAGGATTATGGCACTACAATCCAAAGGGATTCATTCAAGTTTCCGTCAATTCCTTGGTAACGTACATTATAACCTCAATGCCAAAGGTACAATTTGTACACCTAGCTTCTTCAGCCAATAGTGTGGGTCGAAACATATATGGTATCCACACACATATGCTCGGGGTCTAGAATCATCCTTGTAATCAGACAATTCCTGAGAGAAGGCATGTGATCACTCATGCAATCCCTAGTTTAAGGACGAGTCTTTTCTAACTGGACTGTCCGTCAATGTCTTTTCTAACTGGACATTGGATGCCTTAACAAGTAAGTAGTTAACTTACAAGTTAAAATTAGAACATACCATGGTACAAGTATGTGATACAAGTTTCAAACTTCGATACTTAGTAGATCGATGGGGACATCACTAAGTATAGATTATTTCAAGGAACGTTTAATAACGCAGAGTTCATTCAAATACTATCATGCCATACTGATAGCTGTCTTTAGAAAGAAATACCGAATTCCAATAAACAGGAGTTCAAATACTGTAAGGAACGTAATCCCTTACCTGAATTGCTTTTCCTCGCAATCTCCTCTCTGTGCAAATCTACAAAGCACGGAGTAATTTCTTTAGTACTCTCTACATTGTTAACTATTTGTACTTAGTTAACTGAGAGATGCGTTTTAACTTCTTTACTTCATTACTTCTTTTCTTACGTTTAAGTTTCTGACTTTGATTTACGAGTCAGTCCTTTAACTTTGATATATTTGCAATTAAGTCCTCTGACTTTGGGTTAATTACAATTTAGTCCTTCAACTTTAATTCAATTGCAATTTGGTCCTTCTACTTTGGATTAATTGCAGTTTAGTCCTTCAATTTTAATTCAATTGCAATTTGGTCCTTCCACTTTGGATTAATTGCAGATTAGTCCTTCAACTTTAATTCAATTGCAATTTGGTCCTTCCACTTTGGATTAATTGCAGATTAGTCCTTCAACTTTTCTTTAATTACAGAAAGGTCCTTGGACTTTGGTTTTTGTTCATAAGGTCCCCTAAGTTTCTCTTTTTAATCACTTAGGCCCCTCTAACTTCAAAGGTTTCCTTTTTATTCCTTCTAACTTTAATTCTTTTCAGTTTAGTCCTTTTCTGTTAGGAAACTAACTGAAATTTCTAATCTTATTCTTTCTTGTTAACTTTTTAACTTTAAGGTCTTCCAAGGGTTTATTCTATTTCCTCAAGTTATTTTTCTAACTTGTTAACAATCCTTTTAACGATTTTTGTTTTCCTTCCGTTAGAAACTTAACGGAAACACTAACTTTCCGTCCCAATTCTTAACATCTTCAAACTGAATTTAACACCCATAATTTACCTCTATTGCCGAGACATGCATGATCTATAATCCATTGATTTGATCAATTTTCTAGTTCTTTAAATTTTTCTAAATTCCCAAACACCAATATTATTCACAATACACTTAACAAAGATCATTTAAATCAACAAAATAAATTTTCAATGATCTAGGCCATTCGGCCGAAACTAGTTCTTGGGGGAAATCCATATTTTTTCTCCTTTGATAAACCCAATTCAACCTCAATGATTTATATGTTCAATTCCCAAAACATCGCATAATATAAATCAATTTAATTCAAGATTATAAAATCAATCTTAAAATAAACTAATATCAATATTACTATATTTTATTTTTCATACTATTTAGATCAACTCCAAAATCCTTTAAACTTTTATCTTATTTCACTAGCATGCAAAACCCTATTGTTCATATTCTTAAATCATGCGTAGATTAAGTTTTAATAATTCAAAATCAATGAAATAAATTTTAGAAGATGGGATTTGATCTTACCTTGAGAATGATCGGATTGTATCTCCAAAACGATGGCCGGAAAATCCCTTCTCCCCCCTCCTTATGCTCGGCCGGCGGCTACACTTAGAACTAGGGTTTGTTTTTCTTTTTTTTTTGTTTTGTTTATGATAATAATGAATTCCTAAGTTGACTAACTCATTAATTTATACCTTGGGTTGATTCCTAATTGGGTTGGGTTTACTAATACAAATATTGGGCCAATCCAAATTCCTTGGGCCCATTTCTTTAAGTTACTTTATAATTCTAATTATCATTTAATTAGTTTAACAAAACCGAAAATAATATAAATAAATAAATTAAATTCCGGTTATTACATTCTTACCCCCTTAAAAGAAGTTTGTCCTCAAACTTTGACAATTCTTAATCCGAGAAGATGTCCGGGTACAATTCGCGCATTTCACTTTCTTGTTCCCATGTCGCTTCTCTTTCTGAGTGATTGCTCCATTGCACTTTTACATAGGGAACCGTACGTTTTCTTATGACCTCGTCTTTTCTGTCGACGATCTTGATTGGTCGTTCATCGTACGTCAAATCTGCCCGAACTCTTAACTGCTTGTATTCAATCACATGACTCGGATCGTGAATATACTTCCTTAGCATGGAGACATGGAACACATTATGCACTCCCGCTAATACCGGCGGTAACGCCAATCGATAAGCCACTTCCCCGATCTTATCAAGAATTTCGAACGGTCCCACATATCGTGGACTTAACTTTCCCTTAATCCCAAAACGCATAACTCCCTTCGTGGGTGATATCTTTAGGAATACTCGATCCCCTGGTTGAAACTCCAGTTCTCGCCTTCTATTGTCTGCGTAAGATTTCTGCCTACTTTGCGCAGTCTGTAGCCACTTTCGAATCTGTTGTACCTTATCCGCCGTGACTTGTACGAGTTCCGGTCCACTTAACTTCCTCTCACCGACTTCATCCCAACACGCCGGTGATCTACACTTCCTCCCATACAACGCTTCATATGGAGCCATCCCAATGCTTGCGTGAAAGCTGTTGTTGTATGCAAATTCTACTAACGGTAAGTGTTCGTCCCATGCGTTTGGCCAATCTAACGAAGTAGCCCTCAGTATGTCTTCCAACGTCTGGATAGTCCTTTCCGACTGCCCATCTGTCTGTGGGTGAAACGCCGTGCTCATGGTCAACTCTGTTCCCAATGCTTCTTGTAGGCTATTCCAGAACTTCGAAGTGAACCTTGCATCTCGGTCAGACACAATTGTGACCGGGATCCCATGTAACCTTACTATTTCGTCGATGTACAACTTGGCTAACTTCTCCAACGAATCAGTCTTCTTGATTGCCAGAAAATGTGCTGACTTAGTCAATCGATCTACTATAACCCATATAGCATCATACTTTCCTACCGTCTTTGGCAACCCACTTACGAAATCCATAGCAATATTCTCCCACTTCCATTCGGGAATTGGTAATGACTGCAGTAACCCTGCTGGCTTCTGATGTTCACTCTTAACTTGTTGGCATCTATGCACATACTCTGCCACGTCATTCTTCATGTTATTCCACCAATATGCTTCCTTTAAATCTCTATACATTTTAGTACTTCCCGGATGTACAGAGAACTTCGAGCAATGAGCTTCTCTTAGTATCTCTCTCTCTTGATCTCATCATTGCTTGGCACCCATACTCTCTTTTGATATCTCAGAATTCCATCTTCACCCATATGAAGATCTTTTGCTTGCCCTTTCCCGATTAGGGCTTCTCTCTCCTCGTCTAATTCTTGTGCCTCTTTAATTCTACCCAACAATGCAGGTTGTAACGTCAGTTGAGCCAAATACCCGTTTACTTTTACTATCAAGTTCATCTCCTTGACATCCTTCCATATGCTTACCCCCTTAGAGATCAACGTTGCCAACATTCCATGATTCTTCCTACTTAGGGCATCTGCCACCTTGTTGGCTTTCCCAGGATGATACAATATTTCACAGTCGTAATCCTTGAGAAGTTCTAACCACCTCCGTTGTCTCATATTTAATTCCTTCTGCGTGAAGATGTATTTGAGGCTCTTATGATCCGTAAAAATCTGGCATTTCACGCCATACAGATAATGTCTCCAAATTTTCAATGCAAACACTACTGCTGCTAATTCCAGATCATGGGTCGGGTAATTCCTTTCATGCACCTTCAACTGCCTAGATGCATAAGCTATCACCTTCTCATTTTGCATCAGTACACAGCCTAGTCCCTTCAACGACGCATCACTGTAGATAACAAAACCTTCCGTCCCTGTCGGTAGTGTTAATACTGGTGCAGATACCAGTCTATTCTTTAACTCCTGAAAACTTCGTTCACATTCTTCTGACCAAACAAACTTAGCTGCCTTCTGCGTCAGCTTCGTCAATGGTCCAGATAACTTCGAAAATCCCTCTACGAACCTTCTATAGTAACCAGCTAAACCCAAGAAACTTCTTATTTCGGTTACCGTAGTAGGCCTTTCCCAATCCATTATTGCTTCTACCTTCGTCGGATCCACAAAAATTCCTTCTTTCGACACTACGTGCCCCAAAAATGCGACTTTCTCCAACCAGAATTCACATTTCTTAAATTTCGCATACAATTTCTGTCTCCTCAAAATTTCTAGCACTATCCTCAAATGTTCAGTATGCTCCTCCTTTGTCTTCGAGTACACCAGAATATCATCAATGAATACTATTACACATTTGTCTAAGTATTCTTGAAATATTCTATTCATCAACTCCATGAATGCGGCTGGTGCGTTCGTTAACCCAAATGGCATCACGACAAACTCATAATGCCCATACCTCGTCCTAAACGCTGTCTTTGCCACGTCCACATCCTTAACTCTCAGCTGATGGTATCCGGATCTAAGATCAATCTTTGAAAAGTAACATGCTCCCCTCAATTGATCAAACAAGTCATCAATTCTCGGCAGAGGGTATTGGTTCCTAACCGTCACTTTATTCAATTCTCTATAGTCAATACACAGTCTCATAGATCCATCTTTCTTCTTCACAAATAGTACCGGTGCACCCCATGGTGATACACTCGGTCTAATCAACCCCTTGTCTAACAATTCTTGTAACTGCTCCTTTAGTTCTTTCAACTCTGTTGGAGCCACCCTGTACGGTGCTCTCGAAATAGGTGTGGTTTCTGGTACTAGGTCAATGGAAAACTCTACTTCCCTCACTGGTGGTATACCAGGTAAATCCTCCGGAAATACGTCTTGAAATTCATTCACTACTTCGAGCGACTCTAACGTTACTCCTCTTTCTTCTGTTTCACCTATGTGTGCTAGAAATCCTACACATCCTTTCCTCAACATTTTACGGGCCTTCATCACCGAGATTAAGCCTATCCTTTTCCTCGGCCTTGAACCCACAAATCTGTACTCTTTACCTTCCTCTCCTAGGAACGTCATTATTTTCTTTTGACAATCCACTTTGGCTTGATGCAAAGCCAACCAATCCATTCCCAGGATTATGTCGAATTCTGACATGTCTAGTTCAATGAGGTCGATATTTACATTCGTGCCTCCTATCCCTAGAGTGCAGTTTCTATAACAGGTAGTAATGGGGATAGCGTCCTTAGTAGGAGTATCTATTACTAAAGGTATCTCTAAATTTTCTGGGTGTAGTTTTAACTTCTTTGCCACAACATTACTAACTACTGAATGAGTAGCGCCAGTATCTACTAACACATAAACATCACGGGAATTTAATTGTATCGTACCTGCCACAAGATCGGCATTAACTCCAGCTGCTTTGGCGGTCATGGTGTACACCCTGCCACGGCCTCCACCATTTCCTCCCCCGTTGTCTTTATTTCCCGCAGCCGGTTCATCCTTATTAGGTTCTGGGCACTTCCACTTCGGATGTCCCACCTTCTTACAGTTGTGACACTGCCGTTCCTTATACCAGCAAACCTCTGACTTGTGCGCTCCATCACAAATAGTGCACTTATCATAACTGATGAAACCTTGGCCCTTGCCCTTGTTCCACTCACGCTTGTTGTCATTAAAGTTCCGACCATTCCCACCATGGCCGTTGTTGGAGTGTTTGTTCCCATGACTGCCCTTGTCTCGACTGTCATCCACTGCTTTCCTCTTATTATTGTTGTGGTCCTTACCACCCTTATTTCCTTCCGATCTTTCAGTCCCTGCCTTGCCTTTCTCTTCCCGTCGATTACGGTAGTTATCCGACTCCCGTTCTACTATCTTGGCCCTATCCAATACCGCTGAGTACGTAGGCAGAGCCAGCGGTGTGATTCGGTACCGAACTCTATCACTTAATCCCGCTTCAAACTTTCTTGCCTTCTGTTCTTCCGTATCGAAGAATCTTGGCGCAAATTCTAGTAAGTCAGTGAACTTCTCACCATACTCCGCTACAGTCATACTCCCTTGTACCAAAGTCAGGAATTCCGTTATCTTAGCATTCCTCGTGCTTGCGGGATAATACTTTTCGTTGAAAATAGCCTTAAATCTGGTCCAAGTAAAGGCTGCATCACCACGAGCCACAGCAGCTCGCTTTTCCGCTTCCCACCAAGTTTGGGCCTTCCCTTTCAACATAAAGGTCGCAAAGACTACCTTCTGCTCCTCAGTACAATTCAGAGTCTCGAATATTCTTTCGGTGCTCTTAATCCAGTCCTCAGGTTTCTCTTTAGCAGTGTCCGAGAATGAGTCCGGATTCCTCCTTTGAAATAGCTCCAACGGATCTCGTAATGGAGCTTGTGGTGGTGGTTGAGCAATTCCAGCAACAGTTTGACCTATCCCAGCTACTGTCTGTGATAGTGTCTGCAAAAGGTTTACCAGGGCCAGATCCAACTGTCCTCCAGCATTACCGGTGTTGTCATTTCCCTCACCGTTCCTGTTATTTCCGCTTCTGGTATTCATCTGCAGATTTACTTTTACTTTAGAACAGGTTCGTGCTCTAGCAATATTCATCACTACAAAATACGTGCAGTATTCATGGTATACTTTAACTTATTCTTTTACTAACGGGTACTTGTTAGTTTTGACTCGTGTTCGTAGGTCTGTTGTACTAGACCATTATTCAGATGTGGTTAGTTTACTTAACCTTTCTTCTCCGGTTCAGGAGTTTTCATACTTCATAATTTACAACCGTTTTACTTGGTTGCTTATTATTCTTTACTTCACTAGTTTTTTTTTTCATTACTTAACTAGCTTTAACTTATTCCAATGGTCGTCTTACTTCGTACCATGGTTACGGAGATTATTTCAATCACTCCGAGGCTTTCCCTTGTCTTTTCTCGACAAGTTAACTTTTGTTTACACAACAATAGTAAATTCAATATTTTGGGTATTTAAATTAAATAATTAATTTTATTCAACTAAGGTGTGAGATTTAAACATCCCAAAATACACCCAAAATTCAACTTTGACATAAGAAAGTTTCTAACTATATTACTCCACTAATAATAAAGTAAAAGAATCTATTCTTATAACTATCTGTCATTAATTGCATCACTTCACACAGCGTGCATGTTCTGCTGCAAGTTGGTCATATTTTTCCTGCAACTCTAACTTCTCAGCCCAAATCTGATAGCCTGAAGTCCTAAGCTCTTCCTCATAAGCTTCTTGTTCATCTATTTTCTTTTTCAGTTCATTATTTTGTTCTATCTCATCCACCAGTTGCACACTGATTCGATACCATTCGCGGTTAGCTCTAACCACATGGCTTTCTAGGCTTTGGACCTTCTTCAGCTGTACTGCTAACTTTCCTTCCACATACATTATATCCTCATCGCGTTCTCTGATGACATTCTGTAGACTGCCAACTCCTCGAGTCTCCTTCCTAAGCTCTCTTTTGGCTGAGCGAAGTTCCTTAGTTAGCTGCTTAATAATCTCTTCTTTAGCTTCTATTTCTTCCCTTAGAGTAGCACTGTACCTTACTGACTTCATGGGTCTCCTCGGCATGATCCTACACACACCAATTGTAACTTAATTAGTACATAACCCCAAGATTCCATTATAACACATTAATAGAATGCAAATAGACATATAATGAAGAGATTCCTATTTCCCCAAGTATATTCATACTTTATGTACACTCTTAGTATCATTCCTAGAGTTATACTTTATCACTTGAACTTCCTCAAGTAAGAACTTATTTAAGTCAAGTACTAAGTTCTCCCATTAGTCCTAACTTTCAGTTTTCTCCCATAAGACCTAAAGCCATTGCTCTGATACCAACTGTAACACCCCGAATTTTCTTATAATATCTGAGCATTTAATGGCATTAAATATCCATAAATAACAATAATAAATACTTCAAATTAGGGTTCACAACGGTCCCTTATTTAACCATAAATTCAAACAATAGCGGAAGCGTAACTTAAACTTGTCTTGGTAGGTAACAACCCTAACCATTAATGTACTTCAACTTACATCAAAGTAAATGTACTTAAAACTACTAAATGAAGAATCTTCAATCCACCGTCTTTCTACGGCTGCTTTCCTCGTCTTGTCCTTCTACTTAAATCCTGAAAACAAAATTTATAGAGAAGGGATGAGCGAACGAATGCTCAGTAAGTTCATACGTGGCCTCTCCGGTTACTAAGGAGAGACGACCAGAACGAATACTTAGAATAACTTTTCAAAGATAGGTTCAGTTACTTTTGGATTCAAGGCTGCAGAACAATACAGTCTTATTACTTTTAAGATTTCACTTTCAAAGGATTATGGCACTACAATCCAAAGGGATTCATTCAAGTTTCCGTCAATTCCTTGGTAACGTACATTATAACCTCAATGCCAAAGGTACAATTTGTACACCTAGCTTCTTCAGCCAATAGTGTGGGTCGAAACATATATGGTATCCACACACATATGCTCGGGGTCTAGAATCATCCTTGTAATCAGACAATTCCTGAGAGAAGGCATGTGATCACTCATGCAATCCCTAGTTTAAGGACGAGTCTTTTCTAACTGGACTGTCCGTCAATGTCTTTTCTAACTGGACATTGGATGCCTTAACAAGTAAGTAGTTAACTTACAAGTTAAAATTAGAACATACCATGGTACAAGTATGTGATACAAGTTTCAAACTTCGATACTTAGTAGATCGATGGGGACATCACTAAGTATAGATTATTTCAAGGAACGTTTAATAACGCAGAGTTCATTCAAATACTATCATGCCATACTGATAGCTGTCTTTAGAAAGAAATACCGAATTCCAATAAACAGGAGTTCAAATACTGTAAGGAACGTAATCCCTTACCTGAATTGCTTTTCCTCGCAATCTCCTCTCTGTGCAAATCTACAAAGCACGGAGTAATTTTCTTTAGTACTCTCTACATTGTTAACTATTTGTACTTAGTTAACTGAGAGATGCGTTTTAACTTCTTTACTTCATTACTTCTTTTCTTACGTTTAAGTTTCTGACTTTGATTTACGAGTCAGTCCTTTAACTTTGATATATTTGCAATTAAGTCCTCTGACTTTGGGTTAATTACAATTTAGTCCTTCAACTTTAATTCAATTGCAATTTGGTCCTTCTACTTTGGATTAATTGCAGTTTAGTCCTTCAATTTTAATTCAATTGCAATTTGGTCCTTCCACTTTGGATTAATTGCAGATTAGTCCTTCAACTTTAATTCAATTGCAATTTGGTCCTTCCACTTTGGATTAATTGCAGATTAGTCCTTCAACTTTTCTTTAATTACAGAAAGGTCCTTGGACTTTGGTTTTTGTTCATAAGGTCCCCTAAGTTTCTCTTTTTAATCACTTAGGCCCCTCTAACTTCAAAGGTTTCCTTTTTATTCCTTCTAACTTTAATTCTTTTCAGTTTAGTCCTTTTCTGTTAGGAAACTAACTGAAATTTCTAATCTTATTCTTTCTTGTTAACTTTTTAACTTTAAGGTCTTCCAAGGGTTTATTCTATTTCCTCAAGTTATTTTTCTAACTTGTTAACAATCCTTTTAACGATTTTTGTTTTCCTTCCGTTAGAAACTTAACGGAAACACTAACTTTCCGTCCCAATTCTTAACATCTTCAAACTGAATTTAACACCCATAATTTACCTCTATTGCCGAGACATGCATGATCTATAATCCATTGATTTGATCAATTTTCTAGTTCTTTAAATTTTTCTAAATTCCCAAACACCAATATTATTCACAATACACTTAACAAAGATCATTTAAATCAACAAAATAAATTTTCAATGATCTAGGCCATTCGGCCGAAACTAGTTCTTGGGGGAAATCCATATTTTTTCTTCCTTTGATAAACCCAATTCAACCTCAATGATTTATATGTTCAATTCCCCAAACATCGCATAATATAAATCAATTTAATTCAAGATTATAAAATCAATCTTAAAATAAACTAATATCAATATTACTATATTTTATTTTTCATACTATTTAGATCAACTCCAAAATCCTTTAAACTTTTATCTTATTTCACTAGCATGCAAAACCCTATTGTTCATATTCTTAAATCATGCGTAGATTAAGTTTTAATAATTCAAAATCAATGAAATAAATTTTAGAAGATGGGATTTGATCTTACCTTGAGAATGATCGGATTGTATCTCCAAAACGATGGCCGGAAAATCCCTTCTCCCCCCTCCTTATGCTCGGCCGGCGGCTACACTTAGAACTAGGGTTTGTTTTTTTTTTTTTTTTTTTTTGTTTATGATAATAATGAATTCCTAAGTTGACTAACTCATTAATTTATACCTTGGGTTGATTCCTAATTGGGTTGGGTTTACTAATACAAATATTGGGCCAATCCAAATTCCTTGGGCCCACTTCTTTAAGTTACTTTATAATTCTAATTATCATTTAATTAGTTTAACAAAACCGAAAATAATATAAATAAATAAATTAAATTCCGGTTATTACAGTTAGACCCATAGGTGACCCGTCTCGCATCTCAGGTTTTACTCACCCCTTAATAATATTAAATTTATAAGTACAAAATATAATATAAATTCAAAGTTTGCCTTCAAAATATCTATATAAAATAAAAAATTAGAAAAAAAAAAAACTTTTAATTCAATTTTTTACAAATATCCTTTATTCAAAAAATAAAATTAGGGTAAAAGAAAAAAAATCGTCTAAAACCAGTAAACCAGATCAGGCCGGTAAACCGAAAATCGAAAACGTGAACCATAAGTCGGCGATCTGCTTAAGGTTTTTCATTTCTCAAACCGTTGATCGACAGATTAAAATCGAAAACCAGCAATCAGAATCAGACCGGGCACGTCTAATACAAAATGGTGCAAATGATTTGTATTTTCTAAAATGTCAATTTTTAACTTACAAACAAATATTCCCTCCGTCTGACTCGAAAAGATATAAATTTCTATTTTGGGTGTTCCATTTAAAAAGGCATACACCCAAAATGGAAATTTTTTATTTATTCATGGGGTCCACACTACAAGAAAAATGTCTTTTAGGGACATTTTATTTGGGACATAAATTATTAATAGTCCCTGTTTAAACAATTTTGAGACATAATTTTTCTGATGCTCTATTTTTTGAGACAACAATTCTCTAATTGTCCCTAATGGTCCTTGTTTTAATATGTAATGTTTGTATTAGGACAATAATTGTCGTCTCTAAAAGATTTGAGACACCCACTTATTGAGACTCTTATTATGTCCCTATTTTGTCCTAATTCAAACAAGAACGATATTAGAGGCTATTTTAGGCAACTTATTGATACTATTTGCCTTCTCAAAAGGTAAGATTCACTTGTTATATTCATAATTAATATTCACTCACTTTTTCTCTCCTACCTTATATTTTCTACACACAACTCTTATTTCCATACACTTTTTTTTTAATTTTCACGTAAGAAAACATATGTACATTTTCAGGTGAAAACATATGGGGTATATTTATTGAAAATTTATTTATGTAATCATTTGCGTACTTTTTGTTCGTTGCATAATAATAAGGTTTAATGTTTATGTTAGTTGCATAACATGTGGCAAAATTAAATAGTTCATGATATGCGAGTGACCTATATGAATGATGTATATAGCTTGGTTCAAAAGATTATTTAACTCAAATAAATATATATACACACACATTTTGTCCAGCTCGAAGTAAGTATGATTTTCGTGGTTACTTGATCAAGTAATTCAAATAAAAAATAATTATATTAATAAAAATTTAAAAATTATTATTATATCATAATTACTAGCAATAATAATAGTAGTAATACTTTTAATAATGATTTTTAGATTTTTATTAAGATGATTATTTATTTATTTAAATTATTTGATCAAAATTAATGTTTTAAAAATCGCTCGTCAAGGCCGCTTATACTCCGTCTAAACGCTAGGCTCAGTTATGACGCCTAGCGATCATCTGACAATTTTTAAAATGTTGATCAAAATATATATCATTATATCAATATTTTATTAACAAAACCGAAAAAAAGTATAGAAATAAAAATTACGTATCAAGTTGGCAAATAAAGTTCAATTGGTGCGGATTTATCATGGATCCGTCCAAAAATATAGAGTACTCCCTCCGTCTCGCTTGAAATGACACAAATTTTTATTTTAGGTGTCTCATTTAAAAAGGCACACACCCAAAATGGAAAGTTTTATATATTTCTTTATTCATGGGACCCACTTGTCATACTCACAACATCTATTTACTCATTATTACTTATCCCACTTTCTCTTTTATACCTCACCTTTTTTACTCACAACACTTACACCACCATCCACTATTCTTAATTTCCGTGCAAGGAGGCAAAAATGCATTTTCGGGTGGAACGGAGAGAGTATTAGATAAAAGTTCGTATGGTGGGGCCATTTTGCTCAAAAATACAGTACGGCAGGGTGCTGCTATAATATAAATGGTGGGGCCCATGGCTTATCTAAAACATAATGCTTCAAAATCACGGACTACTCACAAAGTATATTATTCGAATATTATATATTGGAATTAAAATATTATTTTAAGTATATTTGTATTTATCAACTTATGAAAGTTAAAAACTGTGTATATCAATTAAAAATTTATATCTTGTAAAAAAAGCTAGGTTAGTTTATAATGTTTTATTGTATCCTATAAATATGTATTTCTTGTTATTGAATCATTTGAGTTTTTCACAACAACCCTTCTCTCTACTCCTAATATGTTTACTATTCCTTCCATTCATTATCTCTCCTACTTTATTTTTATATAATCACAACACCAATCAATTTACTATTCCCTCCACTCATTCTCTCTCTTACCCCACTTTTCATTCTCACAACACTTACACCATTTACACTATTCTTAATTATCGTGCTCAAATTAAAAAGAAAATGTTACACGAGACGGAGGGAAGACGGAGGGAGTGCTCCATTGCATTTATTCCTACTTTTTTATTTTTATCACTCCAAAAATGACTTTTTTTTTTGTTTCTCTATAATTGTTTCCACTATAATTTTCATGTATTTAATTACAAATTATTAATTAATATACATATGCAACGTAAAAAATTACATGATTTTTCACCGTATTATTGTTATAGTTGATTATAAATATTTTAATGATTGTGATTTACTCTTTTAATCATTACTTATATCATAATCAAAATATAATAAAAAAAGTTTTATTTAAAAATAAAATACTTATTTTGGAGATAGATTCAAATAATTTGATATGTATTATAAAACTTCACTTACCACTTATGTAATGCAGTATTGTGCATGAACCAAAATTATTTTATACCAATTCATATTGTATACTTCTTTCGTTTAGTATAAGATTTTCATTTGTCATTTTAGGCGATTATATAAGATTATTCTTCCCTAAAATGATTAATAATTTTTACTAGTTCTCTCTGTCACTCTACTTTTATACTCACAACACCAATCAATTCACTTTTCTTCTCACTAATTCTCTCTCATACTTTACTTTTCATATTCTAAACACTTGTACCAATTACACTTTATCTTAATTTTTGTGACAAAACCAAAAAGAATATATTACATGGGACGAAGGGAGTAGTCTTGAACTAATTTTAAAGAGAGTTTTGGTGAGCCAATATCCACTTATTCTAAGTTAAGTTTTAGCTCAAATTACTATAAATGATAATTTAATTTTGGATTAAAAATCTAGATAGGATTGTTTTTTTTTAAAGCAAAAAAAATAAAAATACAAAGGAATTGGTTTGGTAAGAGAAATTTCATTAACTATTGTAGATTTTCTTAAGTTATACTATTCTATCTATCTTGAGAATTTTATTCCAATTTAATTGATGTTCAATTTAATTGAATTGGATAAAAAAAAATACATTGTGTGCTACACAATGTAAAAAAAAAATGCACAAATATAAATAAAAAAAAAGAGTTTTTATATTGTTAATTGAAGCTTTATTACGATGTTGTTTGATTTTTACATTATATTTTAATAAAAAAAATATGTTTTATATACTCACTCCGTCCCACGTGAATGTAGATAAAAAAGATGGGCACATTATTTAAAAAATAATGATATAATAAGATGAGAGAGAATGAGTGGAGAATGTGTTGTGAGTATGAAAAATAAATATGAGATAGAATGAGTGAGATGAATAGTAAAAGGAGAAAATGTTGTGAGTATGAAAAATTTCCATTATTGACAGTCTATAATGATATGGGACTGACAAAAAAGAAAATAAGTCTACAATCACGTGGGACGGCGTCCCACCTCAAATGATACCAACTTTTTAGACACAAGATTTAAGAAAATGTGAGGTAAAAGTAAGGTAGGAGAGATGTTTTGGAGTGTAAAAATTAAAATATGAGAGATAATGAGTGAAATGAATGGTAAGTTTATTGGTGTTGTGAGTGTAAATATAAAATAGGAGAGAGAATGAGAGGGAGAAATAGTGAAAATTCTTTGCCATTTTGGATAGTCTCATTTGAGGTGTGACGAACCAAAGTGAAATAAGTCTCATTTGAGGTGGAACAGGAAAAGTATACTGAAACATTTAGATGATGTTTTATTTTGGTGTCGATAAAGCATTGTAGTAAAAGTGTCTGTTATATAATTTTCCCTTGGTTGTTACTATGTGAACGGTTGGATTTTAAAGCCACAGAAAATCATATATTTTATAAACTAATAAACTAATGCTGTTGAGATCGGACAAAATTATTAATTTAGAGTGTTTATTAATTTATTGAGTAAAAAAACTAAAATAATAGTCCAAATTGTTAAATAAAATTATTAATTTAGAGAGTTTATTAATTTATTGAATACTCCCCCCGTCCCACGTGATTGTAGACTTATTTCTTTTTTCGTCTGTCCCACCTTATTGTAGACTGCCCAAAATGGAAAAGAAAATTCACTATTTCACCCACTCATTCTCTCTCCTTCTTTATTTTTACGCTCACAACACTAATCAAATCACTATTTCTTTCACTCATTCTCTCTCCTATTTAATACTCCCTCCGTCCCTCATAATCTTTATGTTTTGCCATTTTGGGCGTCCCGCATAAGCTTTCTATTTCCTAAAATGACAAAGAATCTTTACTATTTCCCCCACTCATTCTCCCTCATACTTTACTTTTATACTCACAACGCCATTCAATTTACTATTCCTCCCACTCATTCTCTCACTTATCTTACTTTTCATACTCATAACACTTATACCACTTACACTTTTCCTTAATGTCACGTGCCCAAACTCAAATAGAAGGCTTATGCAGGACGGAGGGAGTATATCATACTTACAACATTTTCATTTTTATTTAATTATCGTATCCATTTTCTTAATTTACAATGACATGAAATGAAGAAAATATTAAATTAAAGAATTTCTACTCTAGATAGATGCTCACGCCCATAATCAATCAATCTACTAAAAAGCTAGAGAGGGTGAGTTTAATGAGGAAAGCGAATGTCTAATGAATTGAATGCGCACGACAAACAAAAACCTTATGCTTTTATACGTCACATTCCAAATAAGATATTTATAAGATGTTTTCGAATGATAGATTAAAAAAATGTTTTCCTATTTCTTAATAAAAATAAGATATTTATAAGTTGTTTTCGAATGGAGTTGTTCTTGTGTAAAATAGGTTTTATCTTAAGCTAATGCAAAATCTGTTTTTCTCCAGTGCTACAAAATGCCTCTTCTAGTATTAGATAGTGTCTCTTCTTATATTACACTTATAAAACATTCAACCGACATTTAAAAATATTCAAACAGGCACTTTAGTGATAGTGTTATAGATTGTCTGTTGTAGGGTTAAGAATTGTCGGTTGTAGTGTAGATAAGTGTCTGTTGTAGTTTCAAAAATGTTTGTTGAGTTTTCATAAGTGCTGAAAACAAGTGTCTGTTCTAGTGTAAAAAAATGTCGCTTGTAGTGTTGGAATATGCCTCTTGTAGTGTCTAAAAGTGCCTGTTGTAGTGTCACAAGTGTCTGTTCTAATGTAAAAAAGTGCCTCTTGTAGTGTTGGAAAATGTCTGTTGTAGTGTCGAAAAGTGCATGTTGAGTTTTTTAAGGTTTCAGTTATTTACAAAACACCACCTCTCTTAAAGATTTTCGCTTATTTACGAAAATGCCACTCCGCATCTTAAAAACAAGTTTTACCCTAAGACAAGGTTAAAACCGGTTTTCCCAAGATTTTGTGTTTCGAATGATATGATTAAAAAAAGTTTTCCTATTTCTTAATAAATAAATACTGTATCAAATACTCCGCTTAGTTAATTTTATTTATAAGATATTTTCAATGACTTACTTAATTTTATTTATAAGATTAACTAAGTAATTTTATTTATAAGATATTTTCAATGATAAGATTAAAAAAATAATGTTACTATTACATTTCATAAAAGTGTCAAAATTTTATTTTTATTTACTTAAAATAAGTATCATGTTTTTAGGGAGGATAAATTTTTATCAATATACTGTGTAAGTGTAAGGGCTCGTTTGGTAGCCCGATAAGATTAGCCTGTATTAATAGTGAGGGGATTATTAATCAGGAGATTAATAATACCACCATTTTTTTGGGATTAATAAGAACGGGATAAGAGGGGATAAGAGGTTATTATCCAGGTTGTAAGAAATAATACAGTGGTTGCATTTAATGTACCAAACACCAAACTTATTGGATTAATAATCCTATACAGCCTAAGAAGGGCTACCAAACGGCCCCTAAGAGAACATTATCTCACATGGAGAATAAATGAAACTTATCTATAACATATAAGGATCATTGATAGGCTAAAGTCGCACACCTACAAATTAGACCAGGACTCGGCCACAATAAATGTAGCTATGACAAGTCCAGAGTCGATCCACTGAAGAACGGTTAATTGTTTTGCGTAATTGTCACTTGACAAGATTGGGGGAAAGATTGTGATTCTTAAATCCTAAGAACGAAAATTAAACTAAGTAGTAAACAAATGATTAAAAAGCACTTCAGATTTGATTCTATCCCCGTTTACCAATTCCAATATCATCGATATAATTTCTTTCTCTTCCTCCTATTCACTTGATCCGAGAGATAAAATCTCTATCTCTTTCTTATTAATGGTTACAAGAAGTGACACACTCACCTATAACCCTAATCAATAATCAAACCTAACTGGCACAGTCTAGGTTTAGACAATCAATTGATGAAACTTTAAGAGATTAAGATCAAGAATTTCACTATTCTTTTGCAAATAGATCAAAACCTAGTTTTACCCACTTCTCAATTTAGCATGGCACATGCATAAATCTCAAAGATGCTTCTTGTGAAAAATCCTAATCTAGCACAGACTTAGGATTAATCTAGCAATATATCAATTACAAGGGAAAAGAGGGTGATCAAATCTCTAAACCCTATAAAAAGATCTAGCAATCAAAATAAGTAAAACTATGAATAGGGATTAAGGAATAAAGAAATAAATACCTCAATTGAATTCAATAAACGGTTCTAGAAAACCAAATCCAAAGCTATGGAAGTTAAGCTTCCATGAAATCAAAATAATGTAAAAGTAATTTTGATGGAGTCCGTAAGTTCTCCTCTATCAAAAGTTATGAAAAAGATACCCTAAAACTAAAATTGAAAATAACTATTTATACTACTCCATCATATAATAATTAGGAAAAAGAAAAATAAAATAAAAACTCCAAAATAGGCGTTGTTGCCTACTTTCCGTCACAGTCCGAGTCGGGCTCACCAGTCCGAGTCATGCTGGAGTTTTCACTTGGGAGGCCGAGTCTTGCCAATGCCACCCACACGTGCAGATGAGAAAGGTAGAGGCTAGTCCGACTCGGACTCACCAGTCCGAGTCATGCCCAACAGCTTTTCCCCTTTTCAACTTTTTCTTCTTTCATTCAATCCTTTCGATTTAGCTCCACTTTAGTTGTCTTGATTGACTTGGGCTCGATCTTTGATGTCTCTTGACTCCTCCGGTGTCTTCATGGAACTTGTTACATCCAACATAAAGATAATAACACTAAATTGTATCGGATTACAACATTTTCACTAATCTAGATACAATGATTCAAAGATGCCAAATTACATCAAACCTAAACTAAATACATGAAAATTAAAGGATTACATACGGAAATAATAGGAATTAGATAGTATAAAATCTGACCCATCAATCATGGACTACTCCGCTTAGCACCAATTGATTTTAAGGTGAAATCTCAGACTTTAAAAAGATATCAGAGCCAACTCTCTACATGTGCAATTTGAACGACCCACGATTAACCCTCTGCGTCACCCATGACAACCCAAACTAGTCCATGTTGTAAGCATTTGGCAAAGTCCAACTACATGTGAGGAGGTGTGTAAGAGAACATTATTCACATCGAAAATAAACAATACTTCTTTGTAACATATAATAATTTTGGATTTAGGCACGAAAATTAAGGAGGATGTGTAGTGAGGAAGTATTGTGATTATGAAAATTGATTTAGGAGAGAATGTGGGGGTAGAGAATAGTAAGTTGATTGTGTTGTGAGTATAAAAGAAAAATATGTGAGAAAATGACTAGGGTAAATAGTAAAAATTATTTATCAAAATGGGACTTACCAATGTGACACCCAAAATGATAAAAGGGATAACTTGTAATGAGACGGAGGAAGTACAAGCTAGCCAAGCACATTTTTAAAAAATGTTAGACAAATCAACTAATGATTTTCATTTTTGACGAAAGAAATAGTCAAATTGATATTGAAAAGTGGTAAAATATATCAATTGTACAATTGTTTTACTCATGAGGCACCTAAAACGACATGATACCCTAATTTGAATGGAACGAAATGAGTAATGTAGGTTTAGTTAGATGGATTGCCCAATTGTTTAATTATTTAAAAACTTTAATTTTACTCCTATAAAATATATATAAAAAAAAAAACAGGAATGGATTAAAAACAAACAAGTTTAGGAAATAAATTTATTTTTAATTAAATAATTTAAGAAATTAAACAATTATTTGTACTCTCTTAATCTCTTATGAAACAATGTAAATAGTGTAATTATGAAAAGTTAAGTAGGAGATAAAATGGGTGAAAAGAATGGTAATTGATTGGTGTTATAAGTAGAGTCTCCGTAATCATTTATAATCCTTTTAACGAAATAGATTTCTTCATTTATTTAAATATTTAAGGATGTTTCCTTACTTTTTTTATTACTTTCAAATATTTTTAAAAAATTAATAACGAAACTAGAAATTAATTAACTAAAAAAGAATTCGCCGTGCATCGCACGGGGACAACACTAGTAAGTATAAAAGTAAAGTAGAAGAGATAATAAGTGAAAGAAATATTGAAGATTCTTTACCATTTTAGGAAAGAAAAATATGAACGCTCAAAATGGCAAAAAAATACATTTTAATAAATTTCCATACCTAACACCACAAACCAAGATATCGACTTTCAAACTGTTCTCGAGCTTGTATGATGCAGCGCTTTCGTGAAAATGAAAATCATACTCATAACACCATCTTCACTCATTTTTTCCCATAATATCATAATATTATTTTTTTAACTTTCGTGTTAATTGAATTTTTTCTAAATTAAATGGGACAGAGGAAGTATTTGATATCTGATGTTCATTTTCACAAAAACACCGCAGAAACTATTCCAAATCCGAGAATACCCATAGGATAGGATGCCTTTATAAAAATAAAATTCTAGAATATTTTGCGGGTAGCTCGGCTGTAAGGCGCTGATGGATGTTAAGATGGGTTTTTGGTTTGAGTGGTGTGAGAAGAAGTTTTAAAGACAAGTGATGTAAGTCATGATGAACCTTTCCTTTGGAGTCAATTACTAAATAACTGACTGAAATTAGACTTAGATTTACCTATCTATGGATCCTGAGAATGGGTTCATGAATCCTATAACTAATGAAGCGCAAACACTTAACCTGAATTATATATATAAAAAAAAAAAAAAAAAAAAAAAAATAAATCTAAAAAGTGAGAATGTCACTATTGATGTGGAGACGAAGAATTTTAGGACAGCTAAAGAGGTGACCCCACTTTACCTCATGAACCGACCAAAGGACCCTACAACAGTAAAAGTTTTGATTAAAAATTACTCCCTCCTTCTTTTCTGGCGTAAAATTTCTTTTTTGCTATTTTAGTCGTCCCATATAAGATTTTTTTTTTCTTTCTAAAATAGCATAAAATCTTTACATTTCTCCCACTTATTTTCTCTCATATTTTACTTTTATATTCACAACACCAATCAATTAACTATTTCCTTCACTCATTCTCTCTCTACCTAACTTTTTCATACTCACAACATTTACATAACTTACACTTTTCTTTAATTTTCGTATCCAAATTAAAAAAAAAAATATTACACGGAACGGAAAAAATACTCATAAATAAGTATCCAGGACGATAATCAATTCCTCTCTCCTCTCCATTGTCTGTGTTGTTCTTCTCATGCAAAGTACTGTATCCTATTTTTAACCCTAAAACTTGGAGCCACGTCAACCATGTGGAATAGTCAACCACAATGTGATTTGTGTTTGAAGTGTTTCTATTAACTATTATAGTTAAAGTCGTTTCGTCTTATAAAATTATTACTATTGTTAGTAATAAGTGTGGGGCAATTTCTTATAATTGCGTCCAACAGGATATTCGATTATATTTATTTATGTCATTTATTTAAAAAAGCCTTTTCACATTTCGTTATTATTTTTAGTATGGGGCTAGTATTCTTATATTATATTTGTTCCAAAAACAAGAAAATGTTCTGATTTATTATTTATTTTTTTCAAAATCTTGTTTACAAATTTAAGTAGTTAAATAACCAAATTCTAAATTGAGCATCAATTTCACATCGGCAAATTACTAAACTGACCCTACAACATGATCATCTGACTAGAACCCAGCACACTCATAATCTAGAGAAACTTTCTTAAAAGTTGTTAATGATAAAATTACTATTAATATTTCGGATTAGCCTCCGATCTTTGTGAAGTGTCATTTTTTTTATTATAGTGAATGCAATTAAATTTGTCGTTTGCTAAAAAAAAAAAAACAAGTTGTCAATTGCTACTTCGTGTTCGTTATCTTCATTGTTCTAAATTGAATGACGTTTTTAATACTTTCTTTTTTATTATTTTTATGATAAATGTTGTATTTTTTATATATTAATATAATTTTTGTTTTGAATCATTTTAGAATAAATGTTGTATTTTTTATATGTTAATAATATTTATAATAATGTATTAACAATAAATTTTATATTTTTATTAAATAACTAAATTTGATTACAATTATTTCTTAAAACTTCTTCGTACTAACAAATAAAGAGTGCGACATATAATATACTCCCTCCGTCTCACCCGAAAAGGCACAAATTTCCATTTTGGGTGTCCCATTTGAAAAGGCACACTCCCAAAATGGAAACTTTTTAATCTTTCTTTATTTGTGGGACCCACTTGTCATACTCACAATAACTATCCATTTATTACACCATACCCCACTTTCTCTCTCTTACCTCACCTTTTCTACTCACAACATTTACTTCCTTACACAATCTTCTTAATTCCCGTGCATGAACTATTTTTTGCCTTTTCGGACGGGACGGAGGGAGTATGAGGAAGAGGGAGTGACAAATACTACCTCCGTCCCAGCTCAATGTGCACTGTTTGACTTTTTTTGTCAATTTGACTGAACTTTGACCTTAATTTTATGAAAATCTATATATTTCTATGCAATTTTGAAAGATGTTATTGATACTATTTATAACAATAAAACAATAACAACTTTCAAAATTGTATAAAAATAGCTAGATTTTTACAAAATAATGGTCAAAGTTCAAATGAATTGACCACATGAATAGTAAAAGTGCACATTGAGCTGGGACGGAGGTAGTAGCATTTTGAAACTTTTTACTCAAATTTCGTTGTCTCTAAATGATTTTTCAATAAAAAAAAAAATCACAATTATTTATATTTGGAAAACTTTAAAAGTGAATAACAATATTTTTTTGATTTTTTTTTTAACTAAATCAATATTATTATAATGACCCTTAGAATTAAATAGTCCCACATTTTGGAATATTTTGAGTAAATCAATTGAAGATTTGAACCACTTTCATAAAAGTAGACAATCTACTGATTTGGGTTAGACTAATGTACTGCAGTTGTAGTTAGATTACGGGACTAATAAGCAAAGAACGATCCAGAGAAATCTATACATTTTTTTTTTTTATCGATTTAAAATCTATAAATAATACTAGGGGTACAAAAAGATCTCATTAAATTATAAACACAAAATGAGGTGTCAAAATTTTATTGGAGTATTAAATTAGATAGTGACGGGTTCAATATCGATGTGCTCAATAAAATATCAACATCTCATATTGTGTGTCTTTGATTTTGTGAAATGTTTTTGTGCCCCAGCACATTATTTTTTGGTAGTAAATGGTTGAGAGTAAAATCAATGTGTATATTTTTTGATAAAGAAGGTACTAAGGTTTTTATGAGTCTATTTTTTGTTTGTTTTTTCTCTTCGCTTCCTATCCATTTTATTTACATTAGTTTATTATTACATCTTAGAGTGATTAATTTTATACTTATTTAAATTTTAAGTATATTTTATATTACAGAATTAACCATTTTTTTTAGATAAAGAGGATATAAAGAAAATGAGAAGAAATCAAATGTTAAATAATTATAAGAGTAATATTTATCCAAAAATTGTAGATTAACTTTGCACTTCGATTTTATTGCAATCAGATTGCCTGCTAATAAAATACACTTTTTATAATAATAAAGAATATTATTCATTCTTATGTCTTTTAATTGAATATCATAAACATCATAAAATTAATTTATATAATTAACAATTCATTTACTATATAAAAGTTTGTACAATTGAAATGATAAAAAAAAAATTAAATTTTTTTTTGATCCAACGGTATTCGAAATCTTAATAACGACTTTCTCATATGGGTTTTCCAGAATTCGCAATCAGTAAGCTTCACAAAAATAAGTTACTTCTAATTTGTTGAGTTTTTACTAAAACCTATCTAAAAAAGATACAATTTACAAAAAATAAATTTATAAGATGTCATTCTACCAAAAACTACTTTTTTTTTTTATTTTACAATTTTTTTTCTTTTTTTTTTCATTTTTCAGTGAAACAGTGAAATAACTGATAAATGAATTTATCAGTCCTGAAATTAATTTGTGTGTTAATTGAAATTTTAATTAAATTCAAATATAAATGACTTGTCATTATCAAACACACTTGAATTCTTATAATTCAGCAACTTAATGGTTTCAACTCTACTTTTTCAACTCTACCTTTTCATCAAAGCTTAATTTTAAATTTTACCAAACAGACCCTTAGACAAGAGTCAATCTACTACTTTCTCCGTTACTTAATTGCATTTTTTATTTTAGTTTGTTTTCAAATAAATGTTATATTTTAAATAAGAAAATTAAATTAGTGTAATTCTAACATTATATAATTTAGTTAAACATTTTTTAAAAATATTAATAAATCAACTGTAATATATTTATAGTAATATAAAACTAGAAATGCTTTACGAGTGTGAACAAGATTTTGATAGTGTGAACACATGATTAGTAATAATACCGGATACCGCTTGAGCTAGAAATCTTTGGTACCACTTCACCTACTAAGGACTTCATACTCCTATCACAATTTGATTGTGTGTTAATATATTTAAATATATTTATTTTTAGCTTCCTACCTATGATCGAGAATAAAATAGCAGCCTATTTTAATATAACTCATTGGTTGAGCAGCAGAAGAAGTCATAGATAGATGTGAAAACAATGTGACAATTTTTATACGAGTATACTCCCTCCGTTCCTTAATATAAGTCGTTTTAGACTCTCAATTTTATCCCTTTTTATAAGTCGTTTTAGCTTTTAGTTGGTCTTTTAGACCAAAATGCCCATCTTTAATGCTTCCTTGGTTTGTATAAGGTAGTTGAAGAGAGAAATGAGTCTTTACTTGCATTAAATTAATACTAAGAGATAGAAAGGGTAATTTGGGAAGTTTAAGAAGAGTTATTGCTTCCTTGATTTGTGTAATTTTTGCTAAAACGACTTATATTAAGGAACGGAGGGAGTAACTCATTAGCTGATGGCCGAATGGGAAAAGACAACAGTAGACTAAAAGTTAAGAAATTAATACAATTCAATTAATGCTTACAGTTCTACAATGTAGGTTTCTTCTCAAATCAAATCAAATACTCCCTCTGACCCACCCAGAATGATAATCCCCCTATTTTTATGGTTATTACGAAAGAACTTTGAGCAATAATTAAAGCTACTTTTAATTATTCTAATGAAATTTTTGAAATTGTTCTTGATACACCATTATAAATACTATTAATACCAATTTTTAGATTCACATTCACATAATTATAAGTAGCGTTTATAATTGCTCAAAGTTCCCTCGTAGTAACAACGAAAAAAGAGGGACTATCTTTCTGGGACGGAGGGAGTATAATTCAGCGACAACATATCAAACCAGATCCAGGACCAAATCGGTAAGCTCAATTATGAAATGCCCACAAAATTTAAGCATATATATATATATTTATTTTTTTAAATGGTAACTGTGCGAGGACTCAACCACGGAATGTGAAGAGGTATGTAAATTTGTGAGTTGGATTTTGTTTTCTTGCGAGCTTTGGGGTTGTGTGTGAAGCAGATAAGTATGTTTCATACCATGAACTTCATGGTAAAAGTAAGTGATATGAATAGAAAGAGAGAATTATTATGATCTCGATTATTTCCCTTACTTTTACTATGTTGGTTATTATGGCTAGGATTACCCTATCATTACATTTCATTTTTTACATTAATATTAAAATTCAGGGACATTACCTTTATGTTTAATGTTAAAGGGGGAGTGAGGTAAGGGGCGCAACTTGAGGTTAGTTTTTGTTGGTCAACTAGTTAGTGGTTGGGAAAGTTTATTATTTTCTTTTCTTTTGGTCCTTAGTTTCTAGCGTGTGGATATTTTATGTGGTGGTTGTGTGGGAAGCGGAACGCTTTCCGCCATTGTGCTTTAGTTGTTAATCAATGTTTGGTAATCCTACAAATGCGAATACGATTATTAAATATTTTTTGACTTTTGAAGAGTGGATTATGTTATACTCCCTCCGGTCCAAAATAACTATCACTTTTAGACCAAAATTTTGATCCAAAATAATTGTCACTTTTGAGCTAAATGTCTTTCTTATCCTTGCATTGAAACTTGTTCTCTTTTATTAATTATCTTAGTGTGGGACATTAATGTAAGAAAGTTGAACACTTAATAGGGGTAAAGTTGGAACTTTTATCACTAAGACATGATAATAATTGCATTTCTTAAGAGTTGTGCAAATGCAAAAAGAGACAATTATTTTGGACAAGAGGGAGTAATATATAATTTGGATGAATGCAATGTTGTACCGTTTATAAGTTAGGGTTTGAATTATATCAACGCGCTCAACCTTGAAGATAGTCATATTTGGTGTTAATTGGAAATAACTCGGACCAAACATTCATTAAGAAAAATCAATGAACCTAAAAATGTTGGGTTTCAGTGACATAAATGCAACGAAACAACAAAACTGAAACTCAAGATCGATCCATGCAAAACAAATATTTTAACAAAATGAATAAGATTACTAACCCTTGTACCGTTATTTGCATATCTCTATCTTTAGATGCTGCTCTTTCAAACGAACACCCTCTATTGGTATCCACACGTGAACGGACTCAAGAACACCTTGATGAGTTGCTAAATCCATGCTAGAAAGAGAGAAAAAACATTTTTTCATAGGAATTATTTTATTGCAAAGATTTATTGAATTCAATAATTCTAAATCAATAATTCAATACACTACTAAAAGACATACTTATTGAGACGGGATACGGTCTCAATAAGTGGCGATAAATAGCATCTAGTGTAGGGACCGCGACCACCACCACCACCACTTTCCACATTAGTATGATATTGTCCGCTTTGGGCCCAGCCCGCACGGATTTGTTTTTGGGTCAACTCCCAAAAAGGCCTCATACTAATAAAGTGGGTGGGTGCTCTTATATACCTTGCAATTATTTCCTCAATTGCCGATGTGGGACTTTGGGTTGCCACCCAACAATCCTCCCCTCAAACCAAGGACCACACCGCTATGGCCCGCAGTGTTTCCTCTGGCCCATATCGGCGAAAGCTTGTACCAACCGCCCGCGAAACACCATCGCCCTCGATTGCAAGACTCGATTCGCTATGTCACACAAGGGGAACCCCACCATATAAAGCACACATACGGTCCACCCGGTCGGGCTCATCCGAACCATGGCTCTGATACCACTTGTAGGGACCGCGACCACCACCACCACATTCTACATTAGTATGATATTGTCCGCTTTGGGCCCAGCCCGCACGGATTTGTTTTTGGGTCAACTCCCAAAAGGCCTCATACTAATGAAGTGGGTGGGTGCTCTTATATACCTTGCAATTATTTCCTCAATTGCCGATGTGGGACTTTGGGTTGCCACCCAACATCTAGCACTGTCTATGTTTGAGTTTAGGACAAAACAGGGACATATTAAGGGTCTCATTAAGTAGGTGACTCAAATCTTTTAGAGAGAGCAATGGATGTCCTTGATATAAATATAACATGTTAAATTAGGGACTAATAGAGAAATTTCCGTCGCAAAATAGAGACCAATAGAAAAATACGGTCCCAAAATAGAGATCATTGGAGAAGTGCCGTCCCAAATGATTTAAATAAGGAATATTAAATATTTTCCTCTCAAATAAGGCGTCTCTAAAAGATATTTTTCTAGTAGTGATAATTTGACATTGATATATGTTACTGTATCTCATACAATTGAAGTGTTGCTAATGAAAGTCGAAACTTTATATTTATATAAGGGCAAATTGCAATTTAGTTACCTGAGTTTTACACGATGTTTCAATTGGTTCCTGAATTCGTTTTTCAGCAAATTAGTTACTCGAGTTTGTCATTTAGTTGCAATGTGGTATAAAAATGGATGGATTGTTAGTTTTTTAATGAAATGGATGGAAAATCTAACAAGTTTCTTTTATAATTGCAAAGTGCACCCTCCAACTCAACTTATTCACATTTTTACCCCATAATAAAAAATTTGTAACATCTAAAGACATTAATTAATAAACCTACAAATTCTAATTGTTTGTTTTAGAAAAACTTGAGCAAAATAATAATAATAATAATAATAATAATAAAAAAAAAAATCTTCTCGCTCTCACTTAAAAAACATTGGGCATTTTCTTAAGTATATTATGCATTGTCCGGAAACAGTAAATTGACAAAAATTGCGCCGACAAGCCACAATTTCTTGTGCAAAAACGTTTCTCCAGCCATCAATTTTTTGATTAGAAATGACAAAGAGATCATGAAGGCAAGCACTACCAAACCCACTTGGATGGAGCAAAGAGAAAACAGTGGTCACGAGAAGGGGGAGAAGGAACGTGGGTGGAGAGATCGCCATTTTTGGTGGTTTCCTTTGTTTTTCGACGGGCCAAAACACTGTTCCGCTCTAGATATCATATTTTATAATTTTAGTTAAATAAAATTAGTATTTTTATGAATGATATGTATTTGTCATAAGTTAAATAAAATTATTATTTTTATGATAGATATCATAATTTTTATAATTTTGATGTAATAAATAAAATGAAAATGACTGAAACACTAATCTTTGGACATATGCATGCAAATTATGTTAGTTTTTAAACATTCGTTAGGAGTTAGGGTGTGAAGTGGGAAAATTTAAATTGTAGGGTTAACCATTGCAATTTTGAAAGAAGCTCGTTAGGTTTTTCATCCACTTTTGTTAGTTTTTAAACGATCCATCCATTTTTATACCACATTGCAACTAAATGACAAACTGGAGTAACCAATTTGCTGAAAAACGGATTCAGGAACCAATTGAAACATTGTGTAAAACTCAGATAACTAAATTGCAATTTGCCCTTTATATAAAGTCTCATCCTAATTCTTCATGAACCAAGGATTTCTGTTTTGAAAAGAAACCCCGAAAATAAAAACAATTCCCATAATAGGTTTCGAAAGGCTACGGGCTGGCGTATGCCATGGACCTGACTGTACGGTCCTTGTTTCTAGTCCTTTTACTTTTCATGTATTTTTGTAAGACCCGGTTTTTGTGTGTGCCTCAACAAGTTTATATTATGTTGGCAATAAGTCTAATCTAATCGGGGCTCATAAAAAATAGTTGGTCTTTAGCAAAAAATTGCGAATACCCAAATAATATAAATATCAAAAGTCCGATTTTAGCTTAATAGAACATATCATAATTCATTTGTTTCACGATATCTATTTTGGACATAAGTCATGGTCTACGTCAAAGTTATATTGTTCAAGAATGCTTTCTTGATTTCAGTTAAATTTATTAATCAAATGACATTACAATCTACTAATTCATTTTGGGGTGACCATACATTTGTGTTGGTGTTATGCCCTAGGCATGTTGTTTGTTAAACAAATGCTATTATTTATAAAGATATTGAATGTTTGATTATTATGTCTTTTGCATGTTTATTATAATAATCCCCGTCCCTGATAATTATGATTAATTATTAGTATAAGTTTAATGGATAATCATATGATGATTATGGTGTATGGGATACAATTAGACTAATGGGTATTTGTTGGAGAACAAATACTGGACTGACCCCTATGAGATTTATGTCATGGTCACAATGTCATAATTAAGTCTCATATAGTTATATCACTGGAATATTTAGACCTGAGGTTATTACAGTCTTCCACATGATGAACATTACGTTTGACATATTCAAACGTTATCCCTAACCGGATAGCTATAAAGAATATAATTGGCATAATCGGAATCATGTAGGGAAGAGTAATAAGCCAAGATGGGATTTGTTCCTCGTCAAGAGAGATGTCAAGCTTTGGCCACTTGATGAATGATATTGATGAAATGCATGGCCCTGCTCAAATAAGATTTGTGTTATCAATACATTCGGGATCGAGAAAGCATTGAACAAATGTAAGTTGACCATTGACCATGGCTTACGTTCAATAGACATCGTGTAACAAAGAGATTGTGTTATGTTCTATTTTAGGAAACATTGGAGTTCAAAGTTATACTAATTGAGTAGTTATAATGGCTTGCTAGAGTCCGCTTATGACTTACGAGGTTTGACTGGTTCGGACTCGTTGCCAAATTAGTATAATCCTATTGGATCACACACGCAGAACGGATAATTCAAAGGAGCGAAAAATGAAGTAAAACGGGTCCTGCCTAAAGGATCCGTACGGCTGAATCTGGATGCTTCCAGAAACATCCGTACGGATGGTTTTGCTGGCAGAATCAGTTTTTAGGAAAACTCTTGTTGGACAAGAAAACCTAATTCCTAAAGGGTTTCTGAAACCCCTAGAATATAAATACAGACTGACGGGAATTGTTCCCATAAGTTAGTTGATTTGATCAATTCCAAAGTCTTTCTTAGAGAAATAAATCACACATTATATTCTTGGGTTATTGTGATTGATTAATCTCAATTATCAAGTCACGATAATAATTAGGAGCTTTGAAGAATAGTTCTTCAACATCGTTGATCAATCCGAAGACCTAGCAGTCAAGTTCAAGAAGGCGTTCTTGAAATCTGTTCGTTGTGTGGATCACCAGTAGAGGGCGTTTGTCTTAACGCTTAATCCAAGTTTTACCTAACGATCTACAAGGGTTAGTTTCCTTCATCTTGTTATTATGAATTATTGTTCATAACGGATCTAGGCTATTGGGTTTTATTCATGTCTATCTTCCGCTGCGCATGATTGCACGAAACCCAACAGTGGTATCAGAGCCCCGTTGATGATCAATAATTCTAATATTATCATGATATAATTATTTAATGCGATTATTTAATTGGTATGATCATGAGATAGATGAATTTATGTTATGGATTTTATATGAGATATAAAATATGCTTGCTAGTTGATGTGGTTGTAATATTGATTTGATTAATATGTATGATTGCATGCTTAGATTATCATGTTTTAATTGGATTATTCTATTGATGATCTTGATCTAATTTGTATGTGGAATAAATTGGTTATTGAATATATGAATTAGATGGGTTAAAAATCGTAATCTGCAATTTCATGTTTCTGTAATCTGATTATGAATAAACACGATATTAAGATTGATCGAATTTCTGAAATCTAAAAATCTGGAAAAACTGGGATTCTACCTAAGAATCCGTACGGCTGGTTTGGGAGCCTCCAAACACATCCGTACGGATGGCTTTGGTCCACTCCCAGATTTCATTCTGACTTCTCATATTCAGATTGTTCTGTAAATTGTTTGCAGAATTCGAACCTGGAAACAGAAACTGGTTTCAGACGGCTGGTTTTCGAAACCGTGTTTCCTGAAACAGTTATCTGTTGAGAATTCGGAATAGTTGCAGAAACCAGAATTCTAAAGAGTTTAGAACTGCTGTAATCTGTGATATTAAGAGACATTGAAAGGGTCTTGAGACATGCGACCAATCTATACGGGAATGTGGATGCCTTTTGGCTTAGTTTCGACCGTACGTTTTGTACTCTCAATTTCAAGATGCTCTGCGGATGCAGTTCCAGAATCCTGAAGAGTTCAGTGTTTCTGAGATATGCATAACTATCCATACGGATGAATCTGGATGCTTCCAGAAACATCCGTACGGATGGTTTGGGTTATACTGACTCTGATTTGTTTCAGATGGCTGGTTGTTAAACCATGTTTCCTGAAACAGATTCAAATTCAGAAGTCCAGACCATTAATGAGATCAGAATCTTAAAGGAGTTTAAGATTGGAGAAATCTCATGATTTCAGACTTTTATCCCTAACTAGCGCAACTAATATCACATAAAATTAATTCGGTTAATTGATTAACTTTATGTGTGTGAACCTTCTTAAAATTTAAGTTAAGTACCAATCCATGATTAAAACACTTATGAGTACATGGGTAGTTTTATGCGGGCTCTGCCAAAGCGAGGCGCATTAATTCTATTCATTTATGAATAAGATAAGGAAAGAGTGATTCCTATACGTTTAAAATGGTTTGACTTAATTGGGCTATCAAAAGACAAAGTTTTGGGCCTAAGGCACAGATGAGATTAAAATGTGTTAGACATATGATGTCTAAATCTCATAAAGGATCTAAGAGTCATATATGATATGATTGACAAGGAGTTGTCTACCTAATTAATTTAATTTTGAGCAGTATCGCCAAAGCGGACTTGAAATTAAATTAAAGTTGGATCTTAGCCCATTTAAATTATATGATACATTGGATGTATTTGAAGGTTATATAATTTAGTGGGAGTATTTGTGAAATACTTATAATATCTTTAATTAAGTTGATACTTATATTTAATTATATGTTTGCATAATTGTAGATAATGGCTCAAAGTACTGGTTCTTTATCATTGCGATCTATCCTTGAGAAGGAAAAACTTCAAGAAAATGGAGCTAACTACACGGATTGGATCCGTAGCCTTAGAATTGTTCTAAAGAATGAGGACAAGCTCTATATTCTTGATGAGCCCGTTCCTGAAGAGGAACCTGCTTCTAATGCACCCAAGGATGAGAGAAACGCCTACAAGAAACACAAAAGTGATTCTCGTGAGGTGGGTTGTCTTATGCTTGCGGCCATGTGTCCAGAGCTTCAGAAGACTCTTGAACACTTGGAGGCATTTTACCTTGCTCTTTCGTTGAAAGATATGTTTCAAGAACAAGCAAGGCAAAAGAGGTTCGACACTATAGCTGCCTTGGTCTCATGCAAGATGAGCGAAGGGCAGTCTGTGGGCCCTCATGTTTTGAAGATAAAGGCTCATTTTGAGCATCTAGAGAGGCTTGGCCATCCCATTGATGTTGAGTTGGCCACTGATTTTATTCTTAATTCATTGCCCAAAAGCTATAATCAGTTCGTCATGAACTTTAATATGCACGGGATGGATAAGTCCCTGTCTGAGTTGCATGGGATGCTAAAGACAGCGGAAAAGAAAATCGGTAAAAAAGTCGCTCCTGTGCTCGTAGTGACAAAAGGAAGAAAAGGCTCTAAAGGCAAAGGCAAAGGGGTTAAGACAAAAGTTGTCAAACCCAAGATTGGCAAGGCAATTGTTGCTAATGCTGATGTGGCTAAAGCTACTTCCCAAAAGGATGTAATCTGTTTCCACTGCAATGAGATTGGTCATTGGAAAAGAAATTGCAAGGTTTACAAGGAAGAGTTAAAGAAGAAGAAGAGCAGTGGGACTGCGTCTACTTCAGGTATCTATGTTATAGATATTCTACTTTCTACTTCTAGTTCCTGGGTATTAGATACCGGATGTGGATCTCACATTTGTTTGAATGTGCAGGCACTAAGGAATAGGAGGCTACTCAAAGATGGCGAAGTGGACCTACGCGTGGGGAATGGAGCAAGAGTTGCTGCATTAGCCGTAAGAACATATGATGTCATTTTACCTAGCGAATTAATTCTTGTTTTGAACAATTGTTATTACGTTCCGGATTTGAGTAGAAATATTATTTCAGTTTCTTGTTTGGATAATGAAGGTTATAGTTTTCTTATTAAAAATAAGAGGTTTTCTATTTATTTAAATGATATACTTTATTGTACTGCATGTTCATTTAATGGTCTTTATGTTCTTGATGCTGAGAATGGAAATAATGAGAATATTTATAATATAAATAAGAAATCCAAACCTAATGATGTAAATCATACTTATTTTTGGCACTTCCATCTTGGTCATATTAATGAGAAGCGTATCTCAAAACTCCATGGGGACGGACTTTTGGATTCACGTGATTTTAAATCATATGAAACTTGTGAGTCTTGTTTACTTGGAAAAATGACAAAGGCACCTTTTACTAAGAGTAGTGAAAGGGCTAGTGACTTATTGGGACTCATACATACTGATGTGTGTGGACCAATGAGCAGCAGTGCTAGGGGAGGATATCAATACTTCATAAATTTTACTGATGATTTTAGTAGATATGGCTATGTCTACTTAATGAAACATAAAAGTGAATCTTTTGAGATATTTAGAATATTTCAAAATGAAGTACAAAATCAACTTGGTAAAACTATTAAGGCACTTCGATCTGATCGAGGTGGAGAATATTTAATCCAAGAATTTGACAATCATCTTAGAGATTGTGGAATTGTTTTACAATTAACTCCACCTGGAACACCACAATGGAATGGTGTGTCTGAGCGAAGAAATAGGACTTTATTAGATATGGTCCGCTCCATGATGAGTCAAGTTGATCTTCCTTTAACCTTTTGGGGACATGTACTAGAAACTGCTGCTCTTACACTAAATAGAGTTCCAACTAAATCTGTTCCAAAGACTCCATATGAGATGTGGACTGGAAGAAAACCTAGTTTGTCTTTCATGAAGATTTGGGGTTGTGATGCTTACATTAAGAGAATGATCTCTGACAAACTTGCACCAAAATCTGACAAGTGTTATTTTGTGGGTTACCCTAAGGAAACTAAGGGTTATTACTTTTACAACCGCACGGACAACAAAGTGTTTGTTGCCCGAGATGGTACGTTTCTAGAGAAAGAGTTTCTCTCCAAAGGAATTAGTGGGAGTAAAATTAATCTCGAAGAAGTTCGAGAACCTGAAAATAATGTGGAACAAAATGTTGGATATGAACAAGTTTCACAAGGAGTTGTCGAACCTATTCAGAATACTCAAGTTCCTCGCAGAACTGGTAGGGTGCGATCCGAACCTGAGAGATATGGATTTCTCATGACGGATAGCAATGAAGTGGAAGTCATAGTTGATGACGAACCTACTTCCTACCAAGAAGCGATGTCCGCTCCTGATTCAGATAAATGGCTTGGAGCCATGGAATCTGAAATTAAGTCCATGTATGACAATCAAGTTTGGAACTTGATTGATGCGCCCGAAGGTGTAAAAACCATAGGATGCAAGTGGGTTTTCAAAAAGAAAACTGACATGGATGGAAAGGTGCATACTTATAAAGCTAGACTTGTAGCGAAAGGCTATAGGCAGATTCATGGAATCGACTATGATGAAACCTTTTCGCCCGTAGCAATGATCAAGTCTATAAGAATTTTACTTGCCATAGCCGCATATTTTGACTATGAGATATGGCAAATGGATGTCAAAACGGCGTTCCTTAACGGGAACTTACTTGAGGATGTTTATATGGCACAACCTGAAGGTTTTGTAATTCCAGAAAATTCTAACAAAGTATGCAAATTGCAAAGATCCATTTATGGATTGAAGCAAGCCTCTAGGAGTTGGAATCTTCGATTTGATGAATCGGTCAAAGAGTTTGGCTTCATCAAGAACGAAGATGAACCTTGTGTATACAAGAAGATTAGTGGGAGCGTAGTACTATTTCTTGTGCTATATGTTGATGACATATTAATCATTGGAAATGACATTCCTGCACTGCAGTCTGTAAAGACTTGGTTAGAAAAGTGTTTCTCAATGAAAGATATGGGAGAAGCCGCTTACATCCTTGGCATAAGGATCTATCGTGATAGATCCAAGAAATTGATTGGTTTAAGTCAAGATACATATATTGACAAAGTTCTTAAGAGATTCCGCATAGAAAACTTTAAGAGAGGAAATTTGCCAGTAGGTCATGGCATATCTCTAAGCAAGAATCAGTGTCCTAAGACAACTGATGAGCGTGAGAGAATGATTGGGATTCCATACGCTTCTGCTATTGGATCCATCATGTATGCCATGATATGTACTAGACCCGATGTCTCGTATGCTTTGAGCATGACGAGCAGATACCAATCAGATCCTGGTGAGAGTCACTGGATTGCAGTCAAGACGATTCTTAAGTACTTGCGAAGGACTAAAGATTCGTTCTTGGTGTATGGAGGAATGGAATATGATCTAGTTGTAAGTGGTTACACAGATGCAAGCTTCCAAACCGACAAGGATGATTCTAGATCGCAGTCTGGATTTGTATTTGTGCTCAATGGAGGTGTTGTTAGCTGGAAGAGTTCTAAGTAAAGTACCGTAGCAGATTCTACAACTGAAGCTGAGTATATTGCTGCATCCGATGCTGCTAAAGAGGCTGTTTGGATTAAAAAGTTCATTGGTGAACTAGAAGTGGTTCCTAGCATTGCTAATCCAATAGACCTTTATTGTGATAATAATGGTGCTATTGCTCAAGCAAAGGAACCTAGATCGCATCAAAAATCTAAACACATACTTAGGCGTTTTCATATCATTCGAGAGATCGTTGATAGAGGAGATGTAAATATATGCAGAGTACCAACTGATGATAATATTGCAGACCCATTGACAAAGGGTCTTCCGCAAGCAAAGCATGATGGTCATGTTAGGTCTATGGGTATTCGATACATTAATTAAGCCTAGTGCAAGTGGGAGATTGTTGGTGTTATGCCCTAGGCATGTTGTTTGTTAATCAAATGTTATTATTTATAAAGATATTGAATGTTTGATTATTATGTCTTTTGCATGTTTATTATATTAATCACCGTCCCTGATAATTATGATTAATTATTAGTATAAGTTTAATAGATAATCATATGATGATTATGGTGTATGGGATACAATTAGACTTATGGGTATTTGTTGGAGAACAAATACTGGACTGACCCCTATGAGATTTATGTCATGGTCACAATGTCATAATTAAGTCTCATATAGTTATATCACTGGAATCTTTAGACCTGAGGTTATTACAGTCTTCCACATGATGAACATTACCTTTGACATATTCAAACGTTATCCCTAACCGGATAGCTATAAAGAATATGATTGGCATAATCGGAATCATCTAGGGAAGAGTAATAAGCCAAGATGGGATTTGTTCCTCGTCAAGAGAGATGTCAAGCTTTGGCCACTCGATGAATGGTATTGATGAAATGCATGGCCGTGCTCAAATAAGATTTGTGTTATCAATACATTCAGGATCGAGAAAGCATTGAACAAATGTAAGTTGACCATTGACCATGGCTTACGTTCAATAGACATCGTGTAACAAAGAGATTATGTTATGTTCTATTTTAGGAAACTTTGGAGTTCAAAGTTATACTAATTGGGTAGTCATAATGGCTTGCTAGAGTCCGCTTATGACTTACGAGGTTTGACTGGTTCGGACTCGTTGCCAACTTAGTATAATCCTATTGGGTCACACACGCAGAACGGATAATTCAAAGGAGCCAAAAATGAAGTAAAACGGGTCCTGCCTAAAGGATCCGTACGGCTGAATCTGGATGCTTCCAGAAACATCCGTACGGATGGTTTTGCCGGCAGAATCAGTTTTTAGGAAAACTCTTGTTGGACAAGAAAACCTAATTCCTAAAGGGTTTCTGAAACCCCTAGAATATAAATACAGACTGACGGGAATTGTTCCCATAAGTTAGTTGATTTGATCAATTCCAAAGTCTTTCTTAGAGAAAGAAATCACACATTATATTCTTGGGTTATTGTGATTGATTAATCTCAATTATCAAGTCACAATAATAATTAGGAGCTTTGAAGAATAGTTTTTCAACATCGTTGATCAATCCGAAGACCTAGCAGTCAAGTTCAAGAAGGCGTTCTTGAAATCTGTTCGTTGTGTGGATCACCGGTAGAGGGCGTTTGTCTTAACGCTTAATCCAAGTTTTACCTAACGATCTACAAGGGTTAGTTTCCTTCATCTTGTTATTATGAATTATTGTTCATAGCGGATCTAGGATATTGGGTTTTATTCATGTCTATCTTCCGCTGCGCATGATTGCACGAAACCCAACAATTTGATCAATCATACCTATTGAGGAGCCCATCAGATATTTCTCCCATAGAGGAATAAATCTCATCTTTGCTCATGCATTCTCCTCTAATCCAATTACCTTTTAGATTATGTTTGATTGTGTCAAACATAATGTTCATTAGGTAAGAGACTATGATAACATCTGGTCTAAGGACTCAAAAGTATAACTACCATGAGATTTATTAATGATATTTGAATATGCAATAATCTTATAACGGGTTTATCTAGTACCTCGTTCTCCAACATGTATCAACAAGTTTAATCTGTATCTTCATATGCATAATCAGTTCAAGATTATCCACTAAAGTTATTATAACCCTTTATAAAGAGTAGGGTTGAAAGTTATTATAATAAACATGCAAAAATGTAATAATTATAAACTTGTAAAATCTCTTTTATAAATGAAGCCATGACATAACATTAAAGATTCTCCCAAAGAGCCTACGGCATAACCACTAATTAACAATCTCCCACTTAACTAGGAGAAAACATACATGTATCTAATACCTATGAAACTAACATGACCATCATGCTTTTCTTGTCGAAGAGGCTTCGTAAGCAGATCCCAAATATTGTTATATGTCGCCACTCTACATATCTTAATGTTTCCCCTTTTAATCTTTTCTCAAATTAGATGGAAATGCCTGAGTATGTGTTTGGATCTTTGATGAGACCTTGGCTCTTTTGCTTGTTCAATAGTAGGATTATTTTCACAACAAATGTCAACAGGATTAAGGATTCTTGGAACCACTTCTAATTTACTAATAAAGATCTAAACAGTTTCTTTAGCTGCATTCGATGTGTTGTGTACTCAGCTTTTACTGTAGAATCAACGATGATGGTTTGATTTGAACTCTTTCAACTAAAAGAACCTCCATTAAGCATAAACACGTATCTTGACTGCGATTTGCATTCATATTTGTCGGTTTGAAAGCTTACATCTGTGCAACCAATTACAACATGATAATCCCCAATTCCGCCAAAGATCAAGAACGCATCTTTAGTTATCTCAAATACTAAGATTTTTTTGAGTACTATTCAGTGACTCTTATGAGGATCTGACTGGTATCCGCTCCCCATACTTAAAACATACGAGACATCCGATCTAGTACATAACATGAAATAAATGATAGATCTAGTTGCCAAAGCACATGGAATCTCACTCATGTGTACTCGTTCATCAGTTGTCTTACGACATTGAGTCTTGCTAAGAGTAATGCCATGAGACATTGACAAGTTTCCTCCTTTAGATTCTCTCATACTAGACCTGTTTAGTACTTTATCTATATAAGTACTTTGACTCTTAAACAATAAGTCTTTTAGATCTATCTTTATATATCTTTATAGAAAGGATATTGGAAGCATCACCTATGTCCCTCATTGAGAAACACTTGCCTACCAAGACTTGACATTCTGTAGCTCCATAATGTCATTTTTAATAGGCAATATTTCATCCAGAAAGAGTAGGAATTTTACTACGCTGCCACTAATTTTCTTGTATACACGAGGCTCATATGAGGTTTACCATTTTGAGACAACCAATGTCAAGTGGAGATTAGAACGCTCTAGATAGTCCTCGACGAGTTTGGGGTTATGGACTTCAAGAGACTCGATAGTGAGATATTTATAAGAGTTAAAAGTACGTGTGTGTAAATTCAAGGCAAGTGAAAAAAACATTTTTTAAAAAATTTACAAAGAAAAAGAAAATAAATAAGCTCATAAAGAAAAAAACCACAACTTTTGAGTCACCAATGTGACTGATAAAACATAAATAAAAACCCAAAAAATAGTCAGGTTCTGTGCAGGCCATCGTGCCCACACATCATCAGTCGTTCTGCTGTGTTATGGAAACAGGACCAAAGGCGCGTGCCTTGGGTTGCTGAGATGAAAGGCGCGCATTTTTGATTAGGAAGGGAAAAGGCTCCCAATACCGGGTATATATTAACACTTTCCCCTGCATAAGTGGTTTGCACAGAAACATAGGAATGGAAGAACACAGAAAGAGTAGAGCGGATGTTTCTGGTCTCTTAGGTCACAGGCGTGCGCCTTAAGACAAAAAGGTCAGAGGCGCACACTTCTGTCTGTAAGAGACCAGAATGCCGCGAAAATTTAGAACACATACAGAAACAATTTTAACCCTCTAACAATGTTCCTAGCAGAGTCGCCACTATAAACACTTGGGAAAAACCATGACTATAGCTTAAGTTACTGACTTTCCCTTTTGATATCTATTTTGTTTATAGTCGCCGCCCAAGTTTATTAAGGAACACGAGAAAACATACTTACCCTGATGAAACTAGAGATTCAAAATGCGGTTCGAGGGTTAGGTTACGGAAGGGGAAAGTGTTAGGCACCCGCCCCACCCGGCCTTAAGGCCGGTCTTGCTGTTAGTATGTTCTAAGTCTAATTATGGCCTTCCAATAAAAACCATTTTAAAGGGTCGGGGGATTTAAGGGGTTGGAATCTAGGGAAATAACCATTGACCAACTTAAATGTAATGAAGTGATCATTTTATAGTCATGTCCCATTTTATGAGGATTACATGCTTAGAGACTAAAGAAAAAAGAGAGAAAGAGAAGAAATAGAGATGAAGAGTATAGAGAAAAGAAGACAATACCTAAACCTTCAAAGAAAATGTATTTCCTTGAAAATAAGGGTGACTTGAGAGTGTTATCAAATTTTACAATGGTTCTTGTACTTGAAAATTCTTGGTCCCTTGAAATGAAGGTAGAGGGATGTATTTATAGGTGAAAGGGGGATATTTTTGGTGCCAAAACAAAGGTCTTTCCCTAGCGAAATTAGCATTTATGATTGAGAAATCAGAAAGTGAGGGATTCTTGGCAAGAAATGTAACGCCCGTCCTAATTCTTGTTAAATTCTTGACTTGCTTGTTAAATTCTTGACTAGCAAATTTATATGCTATTTTATTTGAATTAATTATTTAACTACTTTAGAAAATTAAGGTGGTTAAATGTCAAAGTTGAAAGTTTAGGGGCCTTTTTGTCAAAGTTAGAACTCAAAAAAATCTTCTCGTACTCTCTCTGGGTGAAAAAGCTTGGTTTAGAATTCTTCCTATTCTCGACTCCTCGAGCTCAATTTACTCTCTGTTCGTGATTCCGGACCCGGATAAATATTCGTGGCGTTGAATAGAGCGTTTCCGACCGATCAGAAATTAATTTGGGTCAACTTGATTTCGGACTAGGTAAGCTATTGACTCCCCCTTACTTGTAATAACATGCATATATGTTATTCCCGATACGTGTTCTTGTTAAAATCAAGTTTTGAGCAATTTTGTGATACTTGTAAATTTGGGACAAAGGGAGTATATAATCATTGTAAAAAGATGAGGTAATGCATGAAAGTTTGAATATGAGAATACTTCGATGCTCTGAGTAATATTTGTATGTTAGGAAAATTTATACTCCTACTCGTGAGACGGTAAAATATTAACTTGATTTAAATGTTATTAGAAAAATGGTACTATTATTTGTGGTACGGGTAAATGAATGAAAAATGAATGAAAGTATCCCTAAATGAGTATATTAGTATATTATAAAATTGTACTTATACTTTTGGGACGGTGAAATATTGAAATGGAATAAAAGAAAATTATTCTATTACTTGTGGGACGGTGATAAATTAATGAAGTGTCCCTATAGAAGTGTTCTGAGCATGTTAAAATGCACTCTTGAATGTTAGAAAGTGTTAGTGGGTTTATACTCCTACACTTGGGACAGAGAATTTGTAAGTATAAAAGTCTCTGTTGAAATAAGAAAGTATAATTGAAATAGGTGATTTAAGTTTATTATATGTCCTAGGTAATGTTAAATTGTGAGTAAAAGTATACTCCTACGCTTGGGACGGACAATTAATAAACCTGGGAAAAGAAATGAAAATTCGAGATTTTGGGCCTTGGACGACCGCCCAGGCTATCTGAAATATTTGTTCTTGGAAAAACTGGTTTTGGGCGACCGCCCACACCCTTTTGTGCGGCCGCCCATATGTCCTGAAAAATTGTAAAACTTGTTCAATGATTGTATAAGTTAGAAATAACCCTTGTTAAGGCATATAGCCTTAAGATAAGATGTCCTAGCAAGTGTTGTGACACCTTAGGGGCATCAGAAGTGAGTCTTGAACATGATTACTCATTAAATTAAAATGAGAACTTGAGTATAAAAGGAAGAACTCTTCTTTATGTCTTGAAAGTGCTATGAACAAGCACTTATGTGTTATGCTTGTCTTGGAACCTATGTTTGTGTACCTTTGGGGCACCAACTAATGTCTTGAGCTTGAATGTCCTAAGAAAAGGATTGGAAAATAATACGTGAAAGATGTATAATTCATCTTCCTAGCTTGAACTTGAAGTATAAGATAATTAACTCTTGTACATGTTTAACCATCCAAAGAAATGGATTGAGAACTTGGATATAAGATGATAAAATCTTGTATATGTATTGAATGTCTTGAATGTCTTGAAGGTCCTGAATGTCTTGAATGTCTTGAATGTCTTAAGTTGAGACAGTAACTTGAAGTATAAGACAATAAAATCTTGTACATGACTTGAACATCCAAATAATTGGATTAAGACTTGAATATAAGATTATAAAATCTTGTACGTGCCTTGACACCAATATATGTGTATGGTAATAAACTTGATAGAATGTTACTTCTTGATTACTTGATACATGGTATGAATAACCGAAAGAGTTGGGATATGGGATTAGATAGAGAATAATTAACTCTACTACACATTTGAATTTGATACGTGTATATTGGAAGTGCTATGAATAAGCACTAAAGTGCTAGTGATTGATTTTAATCGTGTATATACTCAATGAAGTATATAAAGAATAAAGAAGATATCTTGTCTTAAAATGGGTTCCTAAAGAAAATAAGGACTAGTGTAATATGAAGATAATTCATATAATCGTTAATACTACGATTTAAGTTAATAAGAATAACTACAGAACACAATATGTGTTGGAAAATGTATTCGATTACTAACGATACATATACGTGAGATATGACTGTGACTAGGTATGATGTGACCTATTCTACTACGTATTTAGAGTCTAAGGTATTGGGCTCTATTTAATAGTAAGGGTATCGTAATAGACACTTTAATGTGTTAAACGTGATATGAATATGTACGTGCAAACTTGGCATGTGACAAAGTGATATAGAATGATATACCCTACTACTTGTTTGAGGTCTGTTATTAATAGACTCTAACTTGGATTGACCGTGTTATATGGACACTCTACGTGCCATTGTTAGATTGATTTGTCTTCGCAATGATTGCGTACGTGTACTTGTATTCTCGTGAGCACATGATACATGATTACATGGTGCATATTCTCGTGAGCACATGATACATGATTACATGGTTCATATTCTCGTGAGCACATGATACATGATTACATGGTGCATATTCTCGTGAGCACATGATACATGATTACATGGTGCATAAAGACTGGTCCACTAATATGGGACTTAGTTCTATTCTCGTAGTTCAAGTAAACATCTACTTGTACATTCTCGTGTGAGTCCAGCTGGCTTATTTGGTGCAGAGGGGTATAGGTTCACGCTTATTGCGAGTGCTGGGGCTAAGTGATAATCGTAGGTCTATGCATTCGGTCTGTTTTTCCCTTACTACCGGCCATAGTAAGGGCTTAGCATCCTGTATTAGATCAATACTCCTGATATAAGTGAATGCTAAACTCGTGAACACCTCGTGAATCTTGTTCTTGTGAATGACACTGGTTACCGGGTCTTCTTATATACTGCATAGCAGTCTCTTGATCTTGATCGTGGTTGTTATCAGCTATACAAGCATCGACAACAATGGTATTCTTGGGAGAAATAAGGAAGGATTCAGGTAATGATACGTGATAGGCCTATGTGCTTCTTGGTGAGTTGGTCTAGCCTCTCACACTACTTGACTACTTGTTACCTGATCATATCTTAAGCTTGATTACTTGTTGAGTTGGCTTAGCCTCTCCTATACTTGTTAGTTGATGATACTTGATATATGATTACTTGAGTATCTACTGGAATTGCGTGATAACATGTCATGTAGTTGCATGTTAATAGCTTACTGAGATTTATTTCACCCTTTATTTGTTTCCCCCCCCCAGGAAAGCAGGGGATAGTACGTAGTGAGGCTCGACATAGCTGGGAACGTACTCCGCAGGATGTTCTTGTTTGAGACTAGTGTCCTTTTACACTTTGGTAAGGACGATGTTGTATGAGTTGTTAAACTCATGGCTTGTTTGGGGTAGACTTGTGTAGTACTTGTTGTCTCTAGACATCTCTTGATGCCAGATTATGTGCTACGCATGTCTTCCGCTGTATGTAACCATGTTTGGTTTTAATTTTCTTGGTCTAGAACTCGTTGTGAGCTATCTTAGCTCCTTACTCTTGAGTATATATATCATGTCAGTTTGTTTTTAACAGGTATTGTTCTTGTTTCCCGTTAGTTTCTTGTTTCTTGTTAGTTTTTCATTCCTTGTTAGTTACGCGCACCAGGTTTGAGGTTCTATTAGGGGATCCCGGGACTTGGGGCGTGTCAGTTTGGTATCAGAGCCATGGTTAGCTCTAAGCCTGGATAGGGTCTACGGCATTCGTGGGTTGGCTTATGGGTGTGCTTCTGACGTTGAGTGTTCCTTTACTTGTTGTTATACCAGGCATAGGACTGGTGTTGATAGTGTTGATCCAATTGGATTAGATGGTTTGAGAATCGAGAGCGCGAGTCTTTAAAGACTTAGGCGTATCTATCTTGTCTAGTGGACATTATTTCGTGCTATATATGCATGCTTGTCCTTATCTTGTGAATTACGTGGAAGTGTATTCTCTAGTAAGAGACTACATGCTTGATATCGTTATGTATAAGAGCTTGATAGAAGTGTGGGTGATAACACCCTATACGTTCTATGTTAACTTGGTCATGTTACCTAGATGGGACATTGATGTGATACGTGTTATGGCTTGGCTCTTACGTGTTATGATTTGGCTTTCTATATGTTATGCCATTCTTGTTTGCCACAATAGATAGTGAATAGTTCTATGCTAGTATGCTTGACTATTTTTATGAGCATGATATAATTATGTATAATATTCATGTTCTACATTGAAAGTTCGAACAGTGTTATCGAGATTGTACTGGGTATTTAACCTATGTGATTGACAGTGGAATTTCTACACCAAACCAGATGGATGTATCCATTCTTGATGAGATCTCAGCTATAATTTCTACTGAGTAATACATGTTACTTGATAAGAAACTTGGATTATCTTGAGTTGTTACAGTGCGAATACAGTGCTGACATCTGTATTAATGTTCTTGACCTCGATTGAGTTAAAAGAGTTGAAGATTCAACTTGAGAAATTTCTTGATAGAGGATATATCTATTTTGAAGTGGGTTTACTTCAGGCATCTTTGTTGACCTATAAGTGGAAACAACCAAGGTACGCGTGTTCTTGAGATTTTCTTGATCTTGTTAGAGATTCATTAATGAATTTCGAAGGCAGCTCTATCGTTAATTATTTGACACTGAGAGCTACACCTTTTCGATGGATTGATAAACGTGAAGTCAATTTTTAAATATTGAAATGATGGATGACCACGACTTCAGTATTTGAGATTGCCTAGTGGATTTGACTAGTATTACAGTGATCTGGAGGATATGACCAGTTCTATTATTTTTAGTGGATATGTCAAGTTTCACCAATATAGTGGATTGACTAATCGAGTCTGCTTGACTTTATGTGTTTCGATGTTATAATTGATACATCTGGATTGCATTGAATATTTGCGAGCATACGTGTAATATCTATTTGTGAGTATATGTGATAGTCTTGATGCTCTTGAGTTCTATTTGTTGATTATATATGTTATAATCTTGATCAGTAAAATTCGAGGACGAATTTTCTTTAAGGAGGGGAGGATGTAACGCCCGTCCTAATTCTTGTTAAATTCTTGACTTGCTTGTTAAATTCTTGACTAGCATATTTATATGCTATTTTATTTGAATTAATTATTTAACTACTTTAGAAAATTAAGGTGGTTAAATGTCAAAGTTGAAAGTTTAGGGGCCTTTTTGTCAAAGTTAGAACTTGAGGGGCCTAGTTGCAATTCTTGGAAACTTGCAAGTATATCTTGTTGGTTTTGTCTGAAAATGAATTCTCAAACAAATCTTCTCGTACTCTCTCTGGGTGAAAAAGCTTGGTTTAGGATTCTTCCTATTCTCGACTCCTCGAGCTCAATTAACTCTCTGTTCGTGATTCCGGATCCGGATAAATATTCGTGGCGTTGAATAGAGTGTTTCCGACCGATCAGAAATTAATTTGGGTCAACTTGATTTCGGACTAGGTAAGCTATTGACTCCCCCTTACTTGTAATAACATGCATATATGTTATTCCCGATACGTGATCTTGTTAAAATCAAGTTTTGAGCAATTTTTGTGATACTTATAAATTTGGGACAAAGGGAGTATATAATCATTGTAGAAAGATGAGGTAATACATGAAAGTTTGAATATGAGCATACTTCGATGCTCTGAGTAATATTTGTATGTTAGGAAAATTTGTACTCCTACTCGTGAGACGGTAAAAATATTAACTTGATTTAAATGTTATTAGAAAAATGGTACTATTATTTGTGGTACGGGGAAATGAATGAAAAATGAATGAAAGTATCCCTAAATGAGTATATTAGTATATTATAAAATTGTACTTATACTTTTGGGACGGTGAAATATTGAAATGGAATAAAAGAAAATTATTCTATTACTTGTGGGACGGTGATAAATTAATGAAGTTTCCCTATAGAAGTGTTCTGAGCATGTTAAAATGCACTCTTGAATGTTAGAAAGTGTTAGTGGGTTTATACTCCTACACTTGGGACGGAGAATTTGTAAGTATAAAAGTCTCTGTTGAAATAAGAAAGTATAATTGAAATAAGTGATTTAAGCTTATTATATGTCATGGGTAATGTTAAATTGTGAGTAAAAGTATACTCCTACGCTTGGGACGGACAATTAATAAACCTGGGAAAAAAAATGAAAATTCGAGATTTTGAGCCTTGGGCGACCGCCCAAGCTATCTGAAATATTTGTTCTTGGAAAAACTGGTTTTAGGCGACCGCCCACACCCTTTTGTGCGGCCGCCCATATGTCCTGAAAAATTGTAAAACTTGTTCAATTATTGTATAATGTAGAAATAACCCTTGTTAAGGCATATAGCCTTAAGATAAGATGTCCTAGCAAGTGTTGTGACACCTTAGGGGCATCAGAAGTGAGTCTTGAACATGATTACTCATTAAATTAAAATGAGAACTTGAGTATAAAAGGAAGAACTCTTCTTTATGTCTTGAAAGTGCTATGAACAAGAACTTATGTGTTATGCTTGTCTTGGAACCTATGTTTGTGTACCTTTAGGGCACCAACTAATGTCTTGAGCTTGAATGTCCTAAGAAAAGGATTGGAAAATAATACATGAAAGATGTATAATTCATCTTCCTAGCTTGAACTTGAAGTATAAGATAATTAACTCTTGTACATGTTTAACCATCCAAAGAAATGGATTGAGAACTTGGATATAAGATGATAAAATCTTCTATATGTATTGAATGTCTTGAATGTTTTGAAGGTCCTGAATGTCTTGAATGTCTTAAGTTGAGACAGTAACTTGAAGTATAAGACAATAAAATCTTGTACATGACTTGAACATCCAAATAATTGGATTAAGACTTGAATATAAGATTATAAAATCTTGTACGTGCCTTGACACCAATATATGTGTATGGTAATAAACTTGAAAGATTCTTGATGTGTATATGCAAATCTTGCATATATTTACTTGATAGAATGTTACTTCTTGATTACTTGATACATGGTATGAATAACCGAAAGAGTTGGGATATGGGATTAGATAGAGAATAATTAACTCTACTACACATTTGAATTTGATACGTGTATATTGGAAGTGCTATGAATAAGCACTAAAGTACTAGTGATTGGTTTTAATCGTGTATATACTCAATGAAGTATATAAAGAATAAAGAAGATATCTTGTCTTGAAATGGGTTCCTAAAGAAAATAGGGACTAGTGTAATATGAAGATAATTCATATAATCGTGAATACTACGATTTAAGTTAATAAGAATACTTACAGAACACAATATGTGTTGGAAAATGTATTCGATTACTAACGATACATATACGTGAGATATGACTGTGACTAGGTATGATGTGACCTATTCTACTACATATTTAGAGTCTAAGATATTGGGCTCTATTTGATAGTAAAGGTATCGTGATAGACACTTTAATGTGTTAAACGTGATATGAATATGTACGTGCAAACTTGGCATGTGACAAAGTGATATAGAATGATATACCCTACTACTTGTTTGAGGTCTGTTATTAATAGACTCTAACTTGGATTGACCGTGTTATATGGACACTCTACGTGCCATTGTTAGATTGATTTGTCTTCGCAATGATTGCGTACGTGTACTTGTATTCTCGTGAGCACATGATACATGATTACATGGTGCATATTCTCGTGAGAACATGATACATGATTACATGGTGCATATTCTCGTGAGAACATGATACATGATTACATGGTTCATATTCTCGTGAGCACATGATACATGATTACATGGTGCATATTCTCGTGAGCACATGATACATGATTACATGGTGCATAAAGACTGGTCCACTAATATGGGACTTAGTTCTATTCTCGTAGTTCAAGTAAACATCTACTTGTGCATTCTTGTGTGAGTCCAGCTGGCTTATTTGGTGCAGAGGGGTGTATAGGTTCACGCTTATTGCGAGTGCTGGGGCTAAGTGATAATCGTGGGTCTATGCATTCGGCCTGTTTTTCCCTTACTCCCGGCCATAGTAAGGGCTTAGCATCCTGTATTAGAGGAATACGCCTGATATAAGTGAATGCTAAACTCGTGAACACCTCGTGAATCTTGTTCTTGTGAATCACACTGGTTACCGGGTCTTCTTATATACTGCATAGCAGTCTCTTGATCTTGATCATGGTTGTTATTAGCTATACATGCATCGACAGCAATGGTATTCTTGGGAGAAATAAGGAAGGATTCAGGTAATGATACGTGATAGTGTTGGGTTTCGGAGTAACATGCGCAGCGGAATATAGCATTTAAAATTTTATGAAACCCAAAAGCCCATAGATCCGTTCATATGATTAAATCAAATACAACAATATGAATAGAGGAAAAACTAACCCTTGATGACTTTGAATTCTAGCTTTGATCTTGGTGGAGTTTTGAAGCTTGATCACAATGAAAGTAAGAACACAAACTTTGAAGATGATAAGCTTCACCCTCTAGCGGTATCCACACCACGAACGAATATTAAGGAGCTTCTTGATCTTGGTTACTAGACCAAAAATTATGAAACACACTTTCACAATTTAATATGACTATATGTGGAATTTTATTTGTGTGTTATTTTGTTCTTCAATCAAAGATGTCTTAGAACAAAATAAAACCTCTCTCAAACTCTTTTGAGACTCACACAAACATTCGTTCAGAGTGCTGGCCGAATTTTTTCTTTTATACACAAGTAGGGCCTATTCCAAATAGGAAACTTGTGTCAAAAATCGTCCAAAATTCGTTTCCTAATCAAATTAGGAAACTGCCCCCGACAGTACTGTGCGGCCGCCCAGAATCCACTGTGCGGTCGCACAACTATCTGAAACAAACTGGTACAAATCTGAGCTAAGTGTGCGGCCGTCCAGTCCATACTGTGCAGTCGTCCACTTCCCCAGATTTCCAGAATTTCCAAAATTTCAATATAGTCCTTTTAAAGATTTGTTCTCTTGTGTGTGACCCTCTAGGATTATACTAAGTTGGCAATGGGTTCAAACATGAAACCATAAGATATGATTAGGTTCTAGCAAACCGTCATACCTACCCAAATAGTATAACTAGATACAAGTTCGCATTCCTTTAGAATATGTCACAATCCTTTTGTCCACGATGTCATTGAACACAAGTCATGGTCAGCAAGTCAACTTGTTTTGTTCAATACTTTCTCGATTCCGAATATGTTGATAATACAAATGACATTGATCTAATCAATTCATTTGAGTCCGGCCGAACATTTTCATCAACATCATTCCTACGAGAGGCCCAAGCTTGACATCTCTCCGAAGAGGGACAAATCCATTTAGCTTATTATTCTTCTCTACGTGAATCCGATTATGCCAATCATACCCTTTATAACTTCCCGGTTAAAGGTAGCATTTGAATATGTCAAACATAATGTTCATCAAGTGGAAGACTATAATAACTTCATGTCTAAGGATTCAAATGACATAACTAATATGAGATATATGTACGACATAGACCATGACATAAATCTCATACGGCGGGTCATGTCCAGTTCCTTGTTCCAAAAAAGTACCCATAAATCTAACATGATCATCCCATGATCATTTAGTCTTTATACTAGTGCTTAACAAGTACTAGGGACGGGGATTATTATAAGTAAACATGAACAACAATAATAATCAAAATATCTCTTTATTGATATGAAATAAATGATAACAATTACAACGTTTATTAAACGTGCCTAGGGCACCACTACCAACAATCTCCCACTTGCCCTAGGCCCAATCTCCCATGTATCTAATACCCATAGACCTAACATGACCATCATGTTTAGTTTGTGGAAGTCCCTTTGTTAGTGGGTCCGCAATATTGTCATCAGTAGGTACTCTGCATATATTTACGTCTCCCCTATCAACGATCTCTCGAATGATATGAAAACGCCTAAGTATGTGTTTGGATTTCTGATGTGCTCTTGGTTCCTTTGCTTGAGCAATAGCACCATTATTATCGCAATAAAGGTCTATTGGATTAGCAATACTAGGAACCACTTCAAGTTCAGTGATGAACTTCTTAATCCAAACAGCTTCCTTTGCAGCATCTGATGCAGCAATATACTCAGCTTCCGTTGTAGAATCAGCGGTTGTACTTTGCTTGGAACTCTTCCAGCTTACAGCTCCACCATTTAACATAAACACAAAACCCGATTGCGATCGGCTATCATCTTTGTCAGTTTGGAAGCTTGCATCCGTGTAAGCATTTACAACGAGATCATCTTCCATTCCTCCATAGACCAAAAACGAGTCCTTAGTTCTTCTCAAGTACTTAAGAATCGCTTTTACAGCTACCCAGTGATTTTTGCCAGGGTCGGATTGGTATCTACTTGTCATGCTCAAAGCATAAGACACATTCGGCCTAGTACAAATCATGGCATACATGATGGACCCAATTGCCGAAGCATATGGAACATCATTCATTTTCTCACGCTCATCGTTTGTCTTAGGACATTGAGTCTTGCTTTGAGAAACTCCATGTAACACCGGCAAGGTGCCTCTCTTAGAATTTTCCATACGGAATCTTCTAATGACCTTGTCAATGTATGTACTTTGGCTTAAACCAAGTATCCTCCTTGATCTATCTCTATAGATCTTAATTCCAAGTATATATGCGGCTTCACCCATATCTTTCATTGCGAAGCACTTTCCTAACCAAGTCTTTACGGACTGAAGTGTAGGAATGTCGTTTCCAATGAGTAATATGTCATCCACATATAAGATAAGGAATAGCACTATGCTCCCACTAATCTTCTTGTATACACAAGGTTCATCTTCGTTCTTGATGAAACCAAACTCTTTGACCGATTCATCAAAACGGAGATTCCAACTCCTAGAAGCTTGCTTTAATCCATAGATGGATCTTTGCAATTTGCATACCTTAGATCTCTGTTCAAAACCTTCTGGTTGTGTCATATACACATCCTCTTGAAGTTTTCCATTTAGGAAAGCGGTTTTGACATCCATTTGCCATATTTCATAGTCATGATATGCGGCAATGGCAAGCAGAATTCTTATAGATTTGATCATTGCTACGGGTGAAAAGGTCTCATCATAGTCAATACCATGAACTTGCCTATAACCTTTCGCTACAAGTCTAGATTTGTAAGTATGCACCTTCCCATCCATGTCAGTCTTCTTTTTGAAGACCCATTTGCATCCTATGGTTTTTACACCTTCGGGTACATCAATCAAATTCCAAACTTGATTGTCTTGCATGGATTGCAATTCGGATTCCATGGCTCCAAGCCACTTGTCTGAATCAGGAGAAGACATCGCCTCTTGGTAGGTTGACGGTTCATCATTCTCAATGATTTCTACCTCATTACTATCCGTTACGAGAAATCCATATCTCTCGGGCTCGGATCGTAACCTACTAGATCTGCGAGTTGCTTGTGTATTTTGAACAGGTTCCACAACTCCTTGTGGTTCTTGTTCTTGTTCCACTATTGGTTCAATGTTATTTTCTGGGTCTCGAATTTCTTCAAGATTTATTTTACTCTCACTGATTTCTTTGGAGAGAAACTCTTTCTCTAAAAAGACACCAGTTCGGGAAACAAACACTTTGTTGTCCTCACGGTTGTAAAAGTAATATCCTCTAGTTTCCTTTGGATATCCCACGAAAATACATTTGTCAGATTTGTGTGCAAGTTTGTCAGAGACAAGTCTTTTGACAAAAGCTTCGCAACCCCAAATCTTCATGAAAGATAAACAAGTTTTCTTTCCGCTCCACATCTCATATGGAGTCTTTTGAACCGATTTAGTTGGAACACGATTTAGTGTGAAAGCAGCGGTTTCTAGAGCGTAACCCCAAAAGGATATTGGAAGATCAACTTGACGCATCATTGATCGAACCATGTCTAACAAAGTCCGATTTCTCCTTTCGGACACACCATTCCATTGTGGTGTTCCGGGTGGAGTCAATTGTGAAAATATTCCACAATTCTTTAGATGATCATCAAATTCTTGACTCAAGTATTCTCCACCTCGATCTGATCGAAGTGCCTTAATGCTTTTGCCAAGTTGTTTTTCTACTTCATTTTGAAATATTCTAAATATCTCAAATGCTTCACTTTTATGTTTCATTAGGTAAACATACCCAAATCTACTATAATCATCAGTGAAGGTTATGAAGTATTGAAATCCTCCCCTAGCATTGCTACTTAATGGTCCGCATACATCAGAATGTATCAACCCCAATAAGTCGCTTGCCCTTTCACCCAACTTGGTAAAAGGTGTCTTAGTCATTTTTCCAAGAAGACACGACTCGCAAGTATCATATGACTCAAAGTCACATGAACCCAAAAGTCCGTCCCCATGGAGTTTTGAGATACGCTTCTCATTAATATGACCAAGACGGCAATGCCATAAATAGGTATGATTTACATCATTAGGTTTAGATTTCCTATTTATATGATAGACATTGTCATTATTTTCATCCTTGACATTCAAGACATAAAGGCCATTAAATGAATTAGCAATACCATAAAGCACATCATTTAAGTAAATAGAAAATTTCTTCTTCTCAATAAGAAACTTAAAACCTTCATTATCCAAACAAGAAATTGAAATAATATTTCTACTTAAATCCGGAACATAATAACAATTGTTCAAAACATGAATTAATCCGGAAGGTAAAGTGACTTCATAAGTCCCTACGGCTAATGCAGCAACTCTTGCTCCATTCCCCACGCGTAGGTCTACTTCACCCTCTTTAAGTAGTCTCCTATTCTTTAGTCCCTGCAAATTTAAACAAATGTGAGAACCACATCCGATATCCAATACCCAAGAATCAGTGGTAGAAAGGAGAATATCTATCATATAGATACCTGAAGTCGACGCAGCCTTGCTGCCCTTCTTCTTCTTTTGCTCTTCCAAGAAAGCCTTGCAATTACGTTTCCAATGACCAATCTCTTGACAATGGAAACAGATTGCATCCTTTTGTGAATCGGGTTTTGCCTCAGAAGCCTTGGCAACACTTGCCTTGCTTATCTTGGGTTTGACAACTTTCATACCCTTTCCTTTGGCACCAGCCTTCTTCCCATCATGAACTAAGAGCACGGGAGAACCTTTCTCCGCAATCTTCATCTCCGCAGTTTTAAGCATCCCATGCAACTCGGAGAGATTCTTATCCATTCCATGCATGTTATAATTCATCACAAACTGATTATAAATTTTAGGCAATGAATTAAGAATGAGATCTGTGGCTAGATCCAATGGGATTGGATAGCCAAGTTTCTCAAGGTGCTCTACATAACCTTTCATTTTCAGTATGTGAGGACTCACTTGTTGCCCTTCATTCATTTTGCAAGTAGTGAATGCAACAATGGTCTTGTACCTCTTTTGCCTAGCTTGCTCTTGAAACATGGCTCTTAACTCCATGCCTATCTCATAGGCTTCCAAATGTTCCAAACTTTGTTGGAGTTTTGAGCACATAGTAGCAAGCATGAGACAGCTTACATCTAGGGGCAGTAGGCTCTGGTTCAGCAGGAAGAGGCCCATCGAGAATGTACAACTTATCTTCTTGCCTTAGAACAATTCTTAGGCTACGGATCCAATCCATAAAGTTAGTACCATTCTCTTGGAGCTTATCCTTCTCAAAGATCGATCGCAACGAAATTGATTGAGTGTTAGTAGTCATTATCTACAAATATGCAAAATTTCCAAAATTTAATAAGTACCGGTTTTCATTAAAGAAATAAATAATGTATTTTTCAAACAAAATACTCTCACTAAATTATATAACCTTCATATACATCCAATGTATAATATAATTTAATTGGGCTAAGATCCAACTTTAATTTAACTTTTGAGTCCACGGAGGCGGACCGCTCAAAAATAAATTAATTAGGTAGACAATCATGTCAATCATATCCCATATGATTCTTAGATAATTTTATGAGATTCTTTGAGAAATCCAATTTCCAAAGCATGTTTAATCTCATCTTTTGCCTAGGCCCAAAACTGTTTTGACGCCTAATTAAGTCCAACCATTTTAAACGCATAAGAACCATTCAATTTAATGCACCTTGCGGAGGCAAGCCCACATTAAACTAATGAACCTCATCTTGCTCATACATGAATAAACTTAACGCACCTCGCAGAGGCGAACCCACATCAAGATCACCCATGTATAAACAAGTGTTTTAATCATGGCATGGCAATGAAGGACTTAAAACTTTCTTTGAAGGTTCATCACATATAGCATATAACACATTTATGAGCACATAATATAAACATGTTACACATCAAGTTTAGCCACTAAATTAATCTCCATTAATTTAAGCATGATATTTATGTGTCATTAGTTTCTCTATAATTATGAGGATGAGACTATTTCAACTTTGGTTATTATCTCCAAATCAAGACAACAAGAAGTGCGCTCGAACTAAGCCATTAGGCAACCACAATCCCGCACTAATTCAAGAAACTAAGAAAGTAGTCCATGTGGCCGAAACTAAGCAATAGATGGTCTCGATGAACGTAGGCCAATTGCATCCACAATTCCACATGGATCTCCAATCTTTGAATCAAAAACTTTGTTTCCCAATTTTATCAATTATGAACTCTTCATAATTCTAACTTTGTTTTATCTTTGAAACTTTGATTGCGATCAATTTTGGGAAACACAATCTCGATGAACGCAGATTAGCCATCCAAACCTTGAACCAATCTTAGAATCACAAGACTAAAACAAATAGGAAAATCAAACCCCAAATCCACACACAAACCAACTACCCAAAACCCATTCCAGATCAGCAGGTCTGGACTGGTTCTGTTACTGGTTTTGTTGAATTTTTCGAAAAATTCCAGATTCTAATTTTTGACCAAAATCAGACCTTCTGATCCCTTTGTGCGGCCACCCAAGAAAACTTGTGCGGTCGCCCAAAACTGTGCGGCCGCCCAGGCTCTTCTGTACGGTCGCCCGGTTGATCAGAAGGTGCAGAATTTTTAAAGTTCGAAAATTTTGTCTCAAAATTGTTTTTCTCCGATTATTAAAACTTTGATACAATCAAAAATTAATAATCAACAATTCTGAATCCACCATAATATTTAGTGCGATTGAATCGTGCGATTAAAGTTGCAAAACAATAAACCACATAAAATCACAAAACACATAAACATCATATATCCCAATATCCATATCATGCAAGGCACATAAAAAATTTATATACACATAACATGATCTAGGTATTGAAGTAATCAACATGAACGGGGCTCTGATACCACTGTTAGGTTTCGGAGTAACATGCGCAGCGGAATATAGCATTTAAAATTTTATGAAACCCAAAATCCCATAGATCCGTTCATATGATTAAATCAAATACAACAATATGAATAGAGGAAAAACTAACCCTTGATGACTTTGAATTCTAGCTTTGATCTTGGTGGAGATTTGAAGCTTGATCACAATGAAAGTAAGAACACGAACTTTGAAGATGATGAGCTTCACCATCTAGCGGTATCCACACCACGAACGAATATCAAGGAGCTTCTTGATCTTGGTTGCTAGACCAAAAATTATGAAACACACTTTCACAATTTAATATGACTATATGTGGAATTTTATTTGTGTGTTATTTTGTTCTTCAATCAAATATGTCTTAGAACAAAATAAAACCTCTCTCAAACTCTTTTGAGACTCACACAAACATTCGTTCAGAGTGATGGCCGAATTTTGTCTTTTATACACAAGTAGGACCTATTCCAAATAGGAAACTTGTGTAAAAAATCGTCCAAAATTCGTTTCCTAATCAAATTAGGAAACTGCCCCCGACAGTACTATGCGGCCGCCCAGAATCCACTGTGCGGTCGCACAACTATCTGAAACAAACTAGTACAAATCTGAGCTAAGTGTCCGGCCGCCCAGTCCATACTGTGCGGTCGCCCACTTCCCCAGATTTCCAGAATTTCCAAAATTCTAATATAGTCCTTTTAAAGATTCGTTCTCTTGTGTGTGACCCTCTAGGATTATACTAAGTTGGCAATGGGTTCAAACATGAAACCATAAGATATGATTAGGTTCTAGCAAACCGTCATACCTACCCAAATAGTATAACTAGATACAAGTTCGCATTCCTTTAGAATATGTCACAATCCTTTTGTCCACGATGTCATTGAACACAAGTCATGGTCAGCAAGTCAACTTGTTTTGTTCAATACATTCTTGATTCCGAATATGTTGATAATACAAATGCCATTGATCTAATCAATTCATTTGAGTCCGACCGAACATTTTCATCAACATCATTCCTACGAGAGGCCCAAGCTTGACATCTCTCCGAAGAGGGACAAATCCATTTAGCTTATTATTCTTCCCTACGTGAATCCGATTATGCCAATCATACCCTTTATAACTTCCCGGTTAAAGGTAGCGTTTGAATATGTCAAACATAATGTTCATCAAGTGGAAGACTATAATAACTTCATGTCTAAGGATTCGAATGACATAACTAATATGAGATATATGTACGACATAGACCATGACATAAATCTCATACAGCGGGTCATGTCCAGTACCTTGTTCCAAACAAGTACCCATAAATCTAACATGATCATCCCATGATCATTTAGCCTTTATACTAGTGCTTAACAAGTACTAGGGACGGAGATTATTATAAGTAAACATGAACAACAATAATAATCAAAACATTTCTTTATTGATATGAAATAAATGATAACAATTACAACGTTTATTAAACGTGCCTAGGGCACCACTACCAACAGATAGGCCTATGTGCTTCTTGGTGAGTTGGTATAGCCTCTCACACTACCTGACTACTTGTTACCTGATCATATCTTGAGCTTGATTACTTGTTGAGTTGTCTTAGCCTCTCCTATACTTGTTACTTGATGATACTTGATATATGATTACTTGAGTATCTACTGGAATTGCGTGATAACATGTCATGTAGTTACATGTTAATAGCTTACTGAGATTTATTTCACCCTTTATTTGTTTCCCCCCCCCCCCAGGAAAGCAGGGGATAGTACACAGTGAGGCTCGACATAGCTGGGAACGTACTCCGCAGGATGTTCTTGTTTGAGACTAGTGTCCTTTTACACTTTGGTAAGAACGATGTTGTATGAGTTGTTAAACTCGGGCTTGTTTGGGGTAGACTTGTGTAGTACTTGTTGTCTCTAGACATCTCTTGATGCCAGATTATGTGCTAGGCATGTCTTCCGCTGTATGTAACCATGTTTGGTTTTAATTTTCTTGGTCTAGAACTCGTTGTGAGCTATCTTAGCTCCTTACTCTTGAGTATATATATCATGTCAGTTTGTTTCTAACAGGTATTGTTCCTGTTTCCCGTTAGTTTCTTGTTTCTTGTTAGTTTTTCATTCCTTGTTAGTTACGCGCACCAGGTTCGAGGTTCTATTAGGGGATCCCGGTACTTGGGGCGTGTCAAGAAATCTATAACTGGCACCCATAAGTGCACGCCTCCCGCTATTGGGGCGGAAGGCGCGCACCTCTAGCCCAAAGGGAAGGAGGCGCCTAACTCTAGAAATGGCATTTTGACTAAATAGACTAGAAAGTTAGAACTACCATTCAGTTTAGCCTCCAGAACTAACGGAGACTGTCTGGAACTTAATCGAAGTAACAAAAACTAACAAAAAACAAGTGAAACAAAATAAAAAGAAGTACTAAGCATGAACTTGGGGTGGGCAGTCCAAGGTGAGGTATCTACAAAGGGTCAAACCGACTGGTCAAATGAGTGTCTTTGAATCTAGCACGTATGAATGTTGGCTTATGGAGGTTCACGGCTTAGGTTCCTCATGAACATCGGTCTAAGTGGAGTGGGTCATGGAGTGGGTCACACTATTATTGGAGAGACCGGCAACTAAGTGGTGACCAACATCTGTCCTCCGATTTGGGCCCCGAGTTAAGAATGGATATGTATTGAAATAAATCTACATGAATGCACGTGTGTGAGAGTCAGATCTAGGTCACAAGAAAATATATTTTTAAAAAAGCATAAGAAACTCAAATAATCACCGTACCAAGTGATTGCCTATGTTTCCCTTACGTAGAGGAACTAAGGCCAAACGTAATTCACACATAAAGAGAGAGAGAAGGGATAACAATTTTAAGCATAAGATTTAAATATATAATTTCCTTGCAAAACAATGGTTAACATATTAATCAAACTAGGGTTTTGAGTTTCACGGCATTAGGAATATCCTAAGATGAGGAAAGTCGGCATAGAATGAATCCGGGATGTCCCTTACGTGTCTAAACTGGATTGCGACTCTTTTTCAGACATGAGAAGCCAGATTCAGAGAAATGGAAAGGATATACCGTACGAGACACACTTGTCTCATACGAGACAAGAAATATAGAGCACGATTTATATTAAAAAAATGATGATGATGATGATATTCAACATATGCAACTCTAACTTACTTAGGATCTAGTCCCTAGTTGAGTCATCACTTTGAGAATGTGAAATTTTACCGTCACCTTTTTACCTTTATTTAACAGGAATCATCTTCTCGAGTCACCGTCGTCTTAGTGTAATCATATATATGAGTTCAAAATAGGGTGTCTACATGTGCCATCATAGGGATAGTGGAGGGAGAGTTTTGCTAGGTCATTATTAGTATGATATGTTTCTTCACTGTCAAGGAACCAATTGGTTTGATGGTTAGCAAATGAAGAAGTGGTGGCTGAGAAGTGGTGGCTGAATATAAAGGGTAAGGAGGAATAGATTGGCAATTGTTGTGGGAGGGACGAGGGTTGCAATGATGGTTTGGAAAAAGGACAACAACTTTGGCGATTTGGTTGCGAATGATAAGGCATTGGGAGAGAAAGTGGTCGGGGATGCGACACCATTTGGAACATCCTTTAAAGGGTTGGCGGGCGGGTTGAATTGGATAAGCAAGAGAGGTTTGATTGTGACCCTTGACTCGGTTTGGAGTCGGCGGCATGTGAGAAGGATAGAGGGTATCATGTGTTGGTGGGTAGTTTGGCCAAGTAATTAATGGAGGCTAGGAACAGTGGGGTGGGGGGTTTGTTTGATAGAAAGCTCACGATTGATAAGTTTTTCATGAAGTTCATCAAACGTTATAAAGTTTTCTCGGCTTTGAACATCATAGATCACGTTGTCCTAAACAAGATCATTGAGTTGATTAAGAACACGATCAACAATATCATCAGGGTCAAGGGGACGTCCGAGAGAGGACATTCGATTGGGGAAGTTTTTTGATTTCTTGCATATATTCAGAGATGGAATGGTGTCCTTATGTGATATTGAGAAGGGTCTTTAAGTTGTTTAAGGTGTCCTTTCAAGGGGTCCGCATAGGTCTTATCTAGGGTTTTCCAAGCTTCAAAGGTTGATGCACGTTGTGAAGTAAGAGGGACAACTAGTGCACTTAGGATTTATTTATCTTGGCAAAACCATGTTTGGTAGCGGGATTTGGAGTGGAGATTTGTTCTAGTGGGGTGTCTTTAGGGGTGGCAGTAGTTGTAGAGGTGGATGTGACAGTGGGTGGTTAGGCTTTGATATGGGGTGGGGTGAGAACCATCAATAAACTTGAAGAAGTCACGACCTATGAGGGTGGCTTCGATTTGTGTTTTCAAAAAGATGTAATTGGTTAGAGTTAGTTTAAGGTCGTGAACAAGGGAGACTACAATAAGGGGGACGGAAGGCTCGGCCGAATTATGAAGAGTGGATGGGTCGGTAGACGCAATTAAGGGAGGTCAGAGTAAGAAGAGGGAGGGTGAATTGGTGGATCGGCTTAACCTACTGATCCCATATAGATAGAAGTAATAACTGAGAAAAGCATTGAATTATTCTCATATGTTTGTGGAGTATATATACGCCCTCCGTCCTATATGAAGCTTCACCATTTTGGTGATGGCACAAAAATTAAGGAAAGGGATGAGTGTAAGAAGGGTTGTGAGAGGGAAAAAGTTAGTGGGTATGACAAGTGGGGCCTACAATTTAAATATGTGAGAGGGGAAAGTTAGTGAGTATGACAAGTGGGCCCCATAATTTAAGTATGTGAGAGGAAGAAGTGAGTGGGTACGATAAGTGGGGCCTACATTTTTTACCACTTTAGGAAAGGATGAAGCTTTTAACGGGACACCCATTTGGGTAAAAGGTGAATCTTTAAATGAGACGGAGGGAGTATATATATATGAGTTGCTTGTAGCCTAAGAAATAGAGTCCTATCTAGAACTACAATCCTAAAATGTTAAGAAACAATATATACAATAACTATAGATTTTATTTTTTTTATCGCCAACAACATGAATTTTATTAAAAATGAGATGAAGCCATACATGGTTTATAAGACATGGAACAATACACAGTTCTACTTCAGGTTCAACAAAAGGCAACTTCAGCTTCTCAACCTTGAAAGAGAAAGGCACCTGAATGCTATAGAATTTGGCCAAGCTCAACCAGAACCAATATACCAGTGTGAAGACAGCATTGATGCTCTATTTGATTAAGCACTCTCAAACCTTTTCTTTACTGTTAAACAATTTCAATGTTTCAATTTTTATGTTTGTATTGGGATGTAAAGACTTTTTGCTACATCTCTTTTGGACTAACTCTGTTTTCTGTTTTGTTTGATGAGATCATTCATTCTCTTCATTTGATTATTGTTGCTTCATTTCTTTTCAGGCTTAATTATTTCCCAAAAATGGGGAAATTGTTAGAACCTAAGTTTCTAAACAAAGAGTTTTGACAAAATAATTAAGCAAATGAAGATTCTTAAATTTAAGCCAAATGTTCTATGAACATTTGACTCTCAAGCAACATCTCTTTGCAATAAAAGATCACTGCAGATTTTTATCCAAGTAAGGTCTACTATCTTGAATTTTCACACTAAGCGGGATAGCAGACCTCACCAAGATAGTAGACCTTAGTCTACATGACATGGCATGCCAACTCAGAAATTGAGTCAAAGTCAAACCTGACTTGATACTATTCATAAGAACTGTTCCAGTCAAGGATAGTAGACTGGCAATTTTATAAGCCCAAGATGTTCAAGTCCGTTAGAACATAACGGATACTTAATAAAGACCTATAAAAGGAGCATTCATACAGTGAAGACAAACACACGTTTCTGCTATTCTAAAAACCTCCATACAAACTTTTAAGCAAATCTTTATAAAGCACACTTAATAATATAAATATGTGCTAATAGCTAAACTTAAAAGAGATCTCACATAGCTAACTAGAGCCACTTAGAGATCACCAAAACTTCACACTTGTGAAACTTTATCTTTTTCTTTGTAGTGCTTTGCAACAAGCACAACTTAATTAGTGAGGCTAATTAAGATGGAAAATTCAGAGGGATTTTTCTTTGCAATTTATTGTAATTACTTGATAGAGGATTATAGTGGATTGCTCTTCACTGTTGGGGACAGTGAGGTGTGGATGTAGGAGAGTTGCTTTACTCAAAACCATGTTATATCGTTGTGTTTGTCTTACTCTCTCATACACTATTTACACACACATTACACCTGTTATTTCTCTTTTCATTTCTCCTTTCAACTTATCATCATTTACGCTGTAAAACTCAACATTCACACACTGCACCACAAGATAGTCAACCTACCCTTTAAGGATAGTAGACCTCTTGTGCACTAACAGTTTGCTTGTTTAAGTACATCATATTAAAACAGGTTCTTTCACAAATTTTTCACTTATGACCGCATTGATTTCCTATCACTTTTTATGAAACAAAATAGCCAAAAATACAAATGTTTTGTAGAAGGATAATAGTGATATGGGTGTTGGTGAAACAGTTGATAATGATGTCTCAAAGATACTAAGGATGATAACCCAAAAGATTGTAAACTTCACGAACTCACTAGCTTCTTAGACTGGATAATAACAATTGATATCACCGTATTCTATTTACATTTTTCACTAACATAAAAAATACAAGGAACGGAATCAAGATTAAATATATGGAATGGCCCTCCAACATTTCACAAAAGATGGAACTTACTAAATCACTAATTTGCAGTGACCTTTTTTTATTTTTGGAACGGAGGTAGGGTGATTTTTTAAAGTTCTCCGTTTTTTCAAGACTAGAAGAGTACTTCTCATCAAGGAGAGGTTTCTCGACTTCAGTGAATACCGTGTTGGCCGAGACTGTTTTGAGTACAGTTGTTTAACAGCTTCTTTGGTCTCCTCTAATGGAAAAAACTCCGGGTTTTGGATCTTTGCGACTACAGCAAGAACACTGTCCTTGATGAGCCTCGTTCCATCATTATTTTTGTCAACTCTTTTCCAAAGTTTGTTCGGAGTACTAGTTTCATCCACATCATCCTGGTGCTTTTTTATCCTGGTCTCGATTTTAGGCGAACTCACACCTGAAATGTCAGTTTCCCTGAGAGCTTGGCAAAGTTGCTTTACTCCAATAGTTTGATAACCTAGAAAAGTAAGCATAAAATTTTACTCCCTCTTTTTTCCTTTTTAGTTTGAATGGACTTTGAGCTATAATATAAGTTACTTTTTATTCTGATGTATCGATGACAAGTTTTAGAGTTTTATTAGGATAATCAAAAATAACCTAAATTATAGCTCAAAGTTCATTCAAACTAACATCGAAATAAGAGTGACTAACTTTCTGCGACAGGAGAAATATTTGGCAAATAAAACAAAGGATTGCAAACACTATACATGCAAAACAGGAAATTTTGAAACAATGTACAATTCACAAAACATTTACTTAAAAAAGAAAGAGTAAACAATTTCTTACCATGATGCTTTGCGATTTCTTGTGATCTTTGGTAAACATGATGAACAGTGTATTCATCACTAGATTTTGAATATTGTAGCTCCATTTGCCCAACAACGTTCATCTTGTTAAGGCTTCTGCGGAGATCATCTGTGCTAATGAACCTGCGTCCTTGGGTTCGGCGTTCAAGATCCGCCCACTCTACAACTCGGATAACATTGCTATCAAATGATCCGAACATAGACAATGTTTGTGTTACTAACCTCTCGCAATTATGAAGCTGCGCACGAAAATAAAAATATTACTCCCTCTATCCCGAAATGATCTTCCTATTTTTTTTTAATTTTTTTGTTATTACGAAAGTATTTTCAACAAAAAATAAGTTAGTTTAATTGTTCTAATGATTATCTAAAACTTTTTATCAATACGCTATTATACTATCAATAAATTTTTTTAGATATTCATGAGGCTAGCAAAATCAACTATAAAGTTATTTCTCAAAGTACCTTTGTAGAAACAACAAAAAATGGGAAGGTCATTTTAGGACAGAATGAGTAATGAATCGATGTAGTTGGTCAGAGATGGTACATAGAAGTGATTGATCTATGACTTCTTACCCGTTCTATTCTTCTCATAGCCAAATCATATAATACAGTATGAATATTAGAGACAAGATCTTCCAGCACCATTGTCGAAACACTTTCTTTTAAAGATTCTAGAGGAATTCTTTTCCACGACATCATGTACAATGAATCCATTATGCAGAAGCATTTGCAATCATTCGATTCCATCAGAAGATGTCGTTTAATGACTTTCTCCTGAACAAAAAGTTTAGCATAGTAAATCTGAAATTGGAAGTCTACTGAAACCACAATATTGTGTGTATTTGTATACATATACATACATATATAAATACACACACACACACATATATACATATATATATATATATATATACATACATATATATATATATATATATATATATATATATATGTATGTATGTATGTATGTATATATATATGTATGTATGTATGTATCACTACCTTTATGACATCTATGTGATTCTTGATAAGCTCCTTTGTATACCGAACATATTTGTGAAGATATATCTCGTCATTTTCCTGCATTTAACATAATATTATCAGTTTTTAATAGTCTAAGAGTTTCAATCATCGGTACTTAGAAAAATACTTATAGAGATGGATATGGTCTTATTAAGTGACTTTAAATAGCCTCTATCAAGATATACTAGTGTGTGCTCATATTTAATTTTAGGACAAGACATAGGTATAATAGTGGTCTCATAAAGTGGGTGTCTCAAATATTATAGAGACAATAATAATTGTCCCTGATATAAATATAACATGTTAAAACTTAGAAAAGGCACTACTAGAGAAATGTTATCCCAAAATAGAGACCATTAAAAAAATGACATCTCAAATATATTCAAGTGAAGACTATTAAAGATGGTTGTCTCAAACAAAGAATCTCTTAAAAAAAAAAAAAAAAAAAAAAAAACATTTTTCTATTGGTGGTGTTATAATGGTTCCTAAAACTTTTGTGGTTTCACACCGAATTGAAGTTACTTTAAAATACCGGAATTGATGTAGCGAATTCAACATGTGATCAAACATTTAAGCCACAACGTATAAAAGTATTATACGTTTTTCTTATTATTATACAATCTATCAATACCTTATATTATTAACTACTCCGTAATGATTAAATGATACTCCCTCGGTCCCAAAAAGTAGTCCACTTTGGATTTTTGACGGTCAACACATGTGAACTTTGACCAAAGATTATTATCAATCTAATCATCCCAATGAAATTTTATAATTTGTCATTGCTAAATCACTTGATGATTAATCAATAACAAATTTTAGAATTTCACAATGATGGTTAGATTGACATTTATATTTAGTCAAAGTTCACTTGTATTAACCATCAAAAGTCAAAAGTGGATCATCTTTCTGAGACGGAGGAAGTAATATTTTCTAACTTATGCATATCAATGTGCGTTTTAAAATCAGATTATTGTTAGAAGAAAATATGTTTTAATGATTTCATTTTTGAGATTTTTAATCAAAACATTTTCATGTAATATTTAATTAATAAGAGGAAATCACATAGTTGTTTAATTTACTTAACACATTTATATCAACATTCAAAAAAAAATAAAAATGCTTCTAGCGAAAAATTTGTTTCTTTGTCAATGCAATAGGGACGGCAATTTATATTTCCTGATCTGAACATGAGGCAATCTGCTCGGTAAAAATTGTGGTTGGTAAGCTATTTCATAAAGGCTTTAGGGCTGGGTTCGGTTTGGCACTCTGACCCAATTCAACCTGACTTACCGAGACCGAACGACTAGGATGTGTATAATTTTATGACAAAAAATGTGCCTCGCACGTGAGACGGGTCTCGTTGAGAGTGTAAATGGTTTGCCGCTTATGGGACGGCCAGGGCGAGCCTATTTCTTCTCACGTGGAAATTCGTCTCATATGTGAGACCGTCTCACTCACACAAGACATCCTCTGATTTTATTTTATGTTCTTTACACATTGTAATTACCCATTATTAAATTATACCGGTATCCACATAATAACCTTAAGTTAGACTTCTAGGTCTTAGACACAGAAGACACAAACAGCAACCTTTGGTTTATACATCTAACTTTATTGTGCAATGGCGAAGGTAAATGGAAATTATAAATAAAGAATTTAATTATTAAATTTCACGGAGAGAGGATAACAAGTTAATATTACCGATGAATTTGGATGTAGAAGAATCTCACTTTGAAAGCCTGAGAAATCCTGTTAGAAATAACATAGAGGACAATATAAATATTTTTGTAATTGTTCTTTGAAAAAGCCTTTTCTGTATTCTGGATATTAAAATGATAATTTGTTGAAGATTTTGCCAAAGTATTTATTTTGAAAAAGTAAATTTCTTTTTACAATTACAGATTTTAATGTCAAATAGACCTGTATTTGTACTATATCCTTTTTAATTACACCTTATCTATCAATAAAATTATACAACTAGAAAACTAAAACTATGAAAATTAAGATTCCCTTAAATTTATGATTATAAGTACTATTTTTTTCCATCATGATTAGAACTTTTGATATATTTTTTATTTTATTTTTTTGGTAGCAAAACTATTGAACTATTAAAGTATATAAAGAGCAATGAACTCAAAAAGTATATAAAGAGCTAGCTATAGTTAGTGATTATTTAATTAATTATACTAAAACTAATTAACCATTGAAATACCCCCAATCACCACCACTTGTTTCTTCTTTCCGGCCGTCATCCACCCTCGTACACCACAAGATTGCCGGAATCATGGAGAAACTTTTTTACAACTTCCTAACTTTCTTTGTCTCCCTCGATCCCCTCCGTCCCTCTCCCCCTTAATCTACTGTCGTTTATAAACTATTTCCCAAATTATGATACTTCCCTTGCTTTCTTTCAATAGTAGTTTTAAACTCCCTCCGTCTCTAAAGAAGGGTCTAATTTTAACTTTAAGATATATTAATGTATAAATAATAGACTATGTAGCATTTTTAGTAAAATGAATTTCTAAACATTTTGATGATCCTATCATATACTTCCACTGTCCCATATTAAATTAAACAATTTTCAGTAATATTGAATTCGATGAATTGTTTTATTCAAATAAATATTTAAAATTGTTATTGTATTAGTATTAAGAATATTCTTAGAAACAACTTTTACGGTTTTATTGACATAATCATATCTTCTTTAAATTCATGGTCTAAAGGTAATCGAATTGTCTGTTTTGGTCGAAATCATCAAACTTGGAGTGGAATGGAGGGTGTATATTCTTAGAATTAGAGATGCCCAAGTGTGAGCGTGGGCTGGACTGGGCCGACAATTGACGATATTGGAGGTTCCACCTTAAAACCAATTGGTGATAAGGAGAGTAACTCCTCAAGTCTATATACTGGTCCACGTTTCTCTATTTAGAAGATGTGGATAATTGTCTCTTATATGCTGGTTAAGAGTTAGAATTAAAAGATGATGAAAGATAAGAGAGTGCAGTTATTTCTTCCCAAAATGAACATTTATTATAATGCAAGTAAAATTTCAATACTGATGAATTTTTCAGTCACCTGCATCAGCTTAGTTTCATTGGAAGGGGCCTCCTTCTTATAATGCTGCATCAATTAGGAAATTATATTATATAATACAAAAGATATTACTCCTTCCGTCTCAAAATAGATGTCGTTTTGAGAGTTAATTTTTGTCTCAAAATACTTGTCGTTTCACTATTTTCAAAGTTTTTTTTATTGCTCTATACCAATTATACCCTTAATAATGATAGTGAACTATCTCTTACCTAACCATTTAATTACCCATGTAGTTGAATTATTATAGGGGTATTTGGGACTTCTTTACATACATTAATGGCATTTCTTAATATGTGTGAAATACTCCAAAACGACATCTATTTTGAGACGGAGGGAGTATTAAGAACCCAATCATCTTGAACTCAAGAAAAACTCACCTGTATCATGTTACCAATGTCTTGTTCATGTAAATATTTAAAACTTCTCATGTCAATCCGCCATGAAATAGGGTTTCCCTGGTACGACACGAACATGTATTAAACATCATAGTTACTCATTTGATCAATATTTTGAAAATGGAGAATCTAGCAACAAACCTTGGCGAAATTCAATTTCCCAAATGTTTTACACTCATCAGATATATTGCTTGCAAAAGCAATATTCTCAAAGTCCTCCTGAAATAGGATAAAATAAATCAACACCCAAAGCAGACAAGATTGGATCTCTACATCTGCATCACATGATACAGAACATAAGGAAGACTCAAAGAATCTAAGATGCAAATATAAGAGAAGGGAGAGGCCGAGATACTTTCAAAATCGTTATCTAGATTTTTATTAGAAACTATAGAATTAATAAGTATATATTGAAATGAACCTTGTGATTTGAATGATATTTTATTAGAAACTATATGTGTCTGTGCGTCTATATATATATACTCCCTCCATCTCAGCTCACTTGAGACTTATTTCGATTTTGATCCGTCCCAGCTTACTTGAGACTCCTCAAAATGGCCATCTTTTTATGATTTTATATTATATCTACCCCACCACTCATTTTCTCTCTTCACTTTCCACCACTCAATTTATTCAAACCAACACTAATATTTACCTCACTCATTCTCTCTCTTCATTTTCTACTACACATTTTCCTTATTATATATTTTTTCCTTAGTTATTGTGCCCACGTGTCAAGTGAGGTGGGACGGAGGGAGTATATCACAAGAAAAGAAAGTATTTATAGAGACAGGGGGATACCTTGTTGTAAAGAGTAAAAACAAACCATGCCATGGCTTGAAACACTTGTTTTTTAAATTTCTTGAACACCTTACGATGATCAACAAATGATTTGGCCCACCAATCCCAATATATACCATTGAATCCTTCTAATGCTACCCTTGTAACAGCATGGGCAACCTTCCACTCCTAAGTATGAAAACAAGAGTACAATTCTGTTAGGATAATGTGCAAGCATTATAAATATCAAAAGACATTCATTAATAATGTGGTTCATGAATTATATGATTAACATGAACTGCTTTAATGTTTAGGATAAGATGACTATAGAATTGTCCTAGCTCAAGTATAAATAGGCTTGTAATGTTGATGGAAATAGTCAAGTAATCAAGTTGTGAAATAATAATCAATGTCTCTCAAATATTTCTCCTTCCTCCATACTCCCTCCGTTCCAAAGAAGTTGCAACATTTTGCTATTTAGGGTATTTCACAAAAGTTGCAACAATCCAAAAATGGAAGCTTTTTATTACTTTTATAATCCTCCACTCATTCTCTCTCTTCCTCCCAAGCACTCATTATTTTCCACTAATTCTCTTTCCACCCCCACTAATTCTCTCTCTTCCTCTCTACCTTTAATTCTTAATATAATATTATATCTGTAATTTCTCAACTCCAAATTAAATGTTTCAACTTTTCTGAAACGGAGGGAGTATTATTTATCAATTGTCTATCTTGAAATACCCAATAAATTGGTATCAAGAGCATGACCAACAACTATGCGGCATTTACAAATGTCCAACCACCAGTTTTTGATGGCAAAAACTAATCCAAGATGGTATTGGAGAACCATCAGATAAAGGCAAAGAAGTTGAAGATAAGAAGACAATTAATGCAAGTACGCTTAGTCTTATTCAAAGAGGCGTGGCGGAGACAATTTTCTCAAAAACTATGAGAGCAACAACATCAAAGGAGGCATGGGATATTCTCAAAAGTGAGTATCAAGGAGATGTGAAGGTGAGAACAAAGAAATTGCCATCTCTAAGAAGAGACTTGGAGAATGTCAAAATGAAAGAAAATGATAAGTTGGAAGATTTTTCAACTAGTGTAGTTGATTTGGTAAATCAAATGAGGAGTTATGGCAATGATCTTGAAGATCACGGGTGATAGAGAAAATTCTAATCACTCTACCTCCAAAGTTCGATCCGATTATGGCTGTGATATAAGAAACCCGAGATCTTACTAAGCTAACGAATGAAGAATTGATGGGGTCCTTGAAATCTTTTGAGCAAAGATTATCTCATCATTCAGAAGATGCTCTGGAGAGCGCATTTCAATCGAAAGTCTTTGTTTCATCATGGAATGATTCATCTCGTGGTGGATGTGGTGGTAGAGGAAGTGCACGAGGTCGAGGCTCAAGAGGTCCTGGAAGAGGTAACAATGGCGGACGGCATGGAAATAGAGAAACTTCCCTTTTTTGCAATGTGTGCAAGAAAACAAATCACGAGGAGAAGGATTGCTGGTTCAAGGGAAAGCCACAATGTCGCAAGTGCAGAAGGTTCGGGCATGTGGAAAAAGATTGTAGAATAAAGGAAGAAGAACATGCAAGCTTAGTGGAGGGGAAGGAAGTCGAGCCAAATCTCCTCTACATGTGCCAGAAGGTTTCTGATCAAAAGAATGTAATTTGGAATTTGGACAGTGGTTGTAGCAACCATATGACAGGTAATAAAGAAGCATATTTTGAGTTTGATTCTTCTTACAACTCCAATGTTTATTTAGGCAATGGAGAAGCCGAAGAAATAGCAGGAAAAGGTAGCATTGGAGTCGAGACAAAGAAGGGAAACAAGTTGATTCAAGATGTTTACTATGTCCCAAAGTTAGCCGAAAATTTGCTCAGCGTTTGACAACTCTTGGAGCATGATTATGTCATTCATTTTGAGGATCGAGAGTGCACTATCTACGATAAGCGGAGATTAGTTACAACAGTCAAGATGAACAAGAATAGGTGTTTTCCTCTCTCAATAGATTATTCAAATCATATTGCTCAAGTAGCCAAAATTGAAGATGCTTCAAGACTATGGCATAGAAGGTACGGTCATTTAAATTTTGGAGCACTCAGTGTACTTTTCAAGAAGAAGATGGTGTAGGGCTTGCCGTCGATTCAAGAAAAGCAAAAGGTGTGTAAAGGTTGTGCTCTTGGAAAGCATCACCGACAGCCATTTCAAAAAGGAGTCGCATGGAGAGCGAAAGAAAAACTCGATCGAGTTGGTGCATACGGACGTGTGTGGGCCGATGAGAACTCTCTCCAATTCGCAGAACATGTATTTTATCCTTTTCATAGATGATTATACTCGAATGACTTGCGTATATTTCATGAGAGAAAGGTCAGAAGTTTTTGGTATTTTTAAGAGATTTAAAGCTATGGTTGAAAAACAAAGTGAAAGGTTTATCAAAGTTTTGCGAAGTGACAGAGGAACAGAGTATAAGTCTAACAAATTCAAGAAATTTTGCAAAGATGAAGGTGTTGAAATACAACTCATAGTTTGGAGACACACCGCAACAAAGTGGAGTTTCTGAAAGGATGAACCAAACAATAATGGAGACGGCAAAGTCGATGTTGCACGAAGGAAATGTACCAAGGAATTTTTGGGCTGAGGCTGTTAATACGGCTGTTTACTTGAGAAACTGAAGTCCTACAAAAGTTGTGTTGGACCGTACACCATTTGAAGCTTGGAGAAGGAGAAGACCATCAGTCAATCACTTCAAAGTATTTGGGAGTGTATGTTACGCTCAAGTCCCAAAAGAGCGTAGGAGCAAGCTTGACGAGACAAGTGAAAAGTGTATTTTTCTGGGATATAGTGGTGTCTCAAAAGGCTATAGACTATACAATCTAAAAACTAATAAGGTTATTGTTAGTCGAGATGTATTATTCGATGAAGAAGGAACTTGGGCATGGAATCAAGAAAAAGTAAATGATGAAGTTGTAGCTGTACCATTTTTACAGCCACAATAAGTCTCAAGTCCAGCTGGAAGTGAAAGTAGCAAAGAGACCACCGAAGCAAGCTCAGAAGGTCCAGCAAAGTCAACACCAATCAAGGTACGGGATTTAAGTGACATGTATTCTCCTTGCAATTTTTGTGTTGAGGAACCTGAATATTTTGAAGAAGCATTTCGAAAAGATGCTTGGAGAAAGGCGAAGCAAGAAAAAATCAACATAATCGAGAAAAATCAAACGTAGGAGCTCGTGGATAAGTCAAAAGACAAAGATGTGATTGGAGTTAAATGGATTTACAAGGTGAAGCATAATACGAATGGTTCCGTGCAAAAGAATAAAGCAAGATTGGTTGCGAAAGATTACTCGCAACAACCTGGAATCGATTTTGAAGAGACGTTCGCTCCAGTTGCACGCTTGGATACTATTCGAGATTTAATTTCTCTTGCAACTCAAAAAGGATGGAAGTTTTTTCAACTAGAGGTTAAATCAGCTTTCTTGAATGGAGAACTCAAGGAGGAGGTATTTTTTGAGCAACCACAAGGTTTCACAGTCCAAGGAAAAGAAGAGAAAGTATACAAGTTGAAGAAGGCCCTCTATGGACTTAAACAAGCTCCTCGAGCTTGGTATAGTCACATTGATCGATATTTCGTGGAGAAGAAGTTCATCAAAAGCAAAAACGATCCCACTTTGTATGTCAAAAGTGGAGAAAACTCGGACATTTTGATTGTGGAACTTTATGTCGATGACTTGGTGTTCACCGGGAACAATGAGAAGATGATAGCTGATTTCAAGAGTGGCATGATGAAAAGGTACGAGATGAATGATTTGGGAGTTTTGCACCATTTTCTTGGTATTGAAGTTCACCAAATGGATGATGGAGTTTTCATTTACAAAAGAAATATGCTGAGAAAACATTGAAGAAGTTCAACATGTTTGGGTGTAAGCCAGTTGACACACCACTTGTTGCTAATGAGAAATTGATGAAAGATGATGGAAGCAAGAACGCAGATGCAAGTTACTACAGAAGTTTGATAGGGAATTCGCTTTATCTCACAGCTACAAGGCCAGATATCATGTTTGCAGCAAGTCTACTCTCTCGATTCATGAGTGGACCTAGCAATGTTTATTTGGGAGCAGAAAAAAGGGTGTTAAGATACATCCAAGGCACGCTTGATTATGGAATCAAATACGACAGCGGGTGTGAAATTAAGTTAATTGGATTTTGTGACAGTGATTGGGCAGGTTCTGTTGATGACAGAAAAAGCACATCCGGCAATGTATTTTTTTCTCGGTTCAGGAGCTTTCTCATGGTGCTCAAAGAAACAACAAAGTGTTGCGGAATCTACAGCAGAAGCGGAGTATATCTCAGCTGGTCTTGCAACACAACAAGCAATTTGGTTGAAGAAAATATTAGAAGATTTTGGAGAGAAGAACAATGGAGCAGTGGTACTTCATTATGATAACAAATCTGCAATAGCTATGGCGAAGAATCCTGTTTTTCATAGCCGATCAAAGCATATTGAGATCAAGCATCACTTCATCCGCGAGGCTATTGAAGGAAGAAATCAAGCCAGAATACTGCATGACCGAAGAACAAGTTGCAGATGTCTTCACCAAGGCGTTGCCAAAAGAAAGGTTCCATCAACTTAGAGAAGCTATGGGAGTCAAGCCATTAGCTCATTAAGGGGGAGAATGTTAGGATAATGTGCAAGCACTAGAAATATCAAAAGACATTCATGAATAATGTGGTTCATGAATTATATGATAAACATGAACTACTTTAATTTTTAGGATATGATGACTCTAGAATTGTCCTAGCTCAAGTATAAATAGGCTTGTAATGTTGATGAAAATAATCAAGTAATCAAGTTGTGAAATAATAATCAAGTTCTCTCAAATATTTCTCCTTCCTCCATATTATTTATCAATTGTCTATCTTGAAATACCCAACAAATTCATCAAATACTACACTTGTAACAGCATGGGCAAGTTGTGGATTTTCCAACAAAATACCACTTTGGTGGAAAATTATTATTCAAACCCACTTATAATAATAATAGTGATAATAATATTAATAATAATGATAATAATAATAATAATAATAATAATAATAATAATAATAATAATAATAATAATATAATAATAATAATAATAATATAATAAATAATAATAAGACGGCTTCTCATTTTCAGATCTTTAAATGGAGAAAATGGACCTTTAAACCAGGAGGCAAGAACTGAATGAAAACAATTCAGCAACAACTTTTTATAATCCTAATTCACCTACTGACTATTCATGTTCCATTTGAAACTATTTATACCCCAGTTGATGGAGAACTCAATTCTTTACTGATTTGGCTTTGGAAATTGAAGATAGAAGTGTTTCCTCTTTTCTGTACAGCATTCGCAATGACAAAAAAGTTGAACATTATAAAGGAGAAATAGTGACTACCTCATCATTTTCTTCTTCTTCAAATAGTTCATCAGAAGAACTGGTTTCCCTGCTCAGCAAGCATAATGTTAGGTCAATTACAATGAATCTTTTAAAGATCATTTAAGAAAATCCTACTTGCCGAGCCAAAATTTACCACAAAAAACAAGCTACAACCATTATTGTTATCATTATTAGCGTGGACGTCAAACACAATTATAGATTTTCTTCTCAATGAGTACTTTTGTTTCGTTCTAATTTTAAACATATTTCAAGATAGTTAAGTAATTCATAAATAGTTACTTCCTCCGTCCCATAGTATATGTCCACCTTTCTTTTTAATCTGTCTCAGAGTGTATGTTCACTTCCTAAATGGCAAAGAATGTTTACTATTTCCCCCACTCATTCTCTCTCCTACTTACTTTTATACTCACAACACCAATCAATTTACTATTCTCTCCTACTCATTTTCTCTCCTACTTTATATATTTATACTCACAACACTTCCATCATTTCTCAATCTCTGTGCAAATGGAGGGTGGTCGTATACTCTGGAACGA